>JAINUG010000347.1:312500-390000 GCA_029706075.1 Aldrovandia affinis | reverse complement strand
TGGTATAATTGGCAACCAAATTTGCAGAAAAACTGGAAAAATTTGAAATAAATACAAAAATACAAAAAAGACAGAAAGATACGGGTAACTGCCAAAATAAAGGCAACACTTGAGTCAATGAGCTGGGACTGTGCCCCCAAACTAACTTTACTGACTTTACCCTAACCCTAACCCCCAGCCGGGTCTCTCCTAGCCCGGGCTGGGGCTGTGTGAGTGTCATCGTCCCTCTCCTCGTGGTACCAAAGTGTTGCCTTCATTTCGGCAGTTACCTGTAGGACTACACAGAACAGTTGGTTGTGTGCGGTTCTGTCTGGCTCTGTGTGTGTCTCAGTAGATAGAGCACGGCGCTGACAACGCTTAGGTTGTGGGTTCGATTCCCATTCGGGCCACATATGCTGAAAAATGTATGCATTCACTACTGCAAGTCGCTTTGGATAAAAGGGGTCTGCTAAACGGCGTACGCTAGCAGTTGCGACGTGTAACACAGGAGGCCTCAGAAACAGTTGATCCACAAAGAGGCAGTGTGACGTGTTTTGGACGTTGTTAATCCAACCCAAGGTTTGTGTGTGAACCATGTCGCATAATAACCAAGACCCTTCTCCATCTTGTTATAATATATAATATATGCCATTTAGCAGACACTTTTATCCAAAGCGACTTACAGTAATGAATGCATACATGTTCAGTATATGTGGCCCCAGTGGGGATTGAACCCACAACCTAAGCGTTGCCAACGCTGTGCTCTACCAACTGAGCCATAGAGAACCACGACTTCTGATAATGAACCGTTGTCTGTGCTTTTGCCTGTTCACTGACCATTGTGTACATGGCGTTTGTTGGCCCCCGGACAGGGCATCCGCCGGAAGAGTTGACGGTAGCCGTTAATGAGCCGTAATGTCTCCGGTAAATGGGGCGTAAATGGGATCGGGGTCCAAATCCATTTCAGCTCGGTCAGTTCAGGACATTACATTTCAGTTAATTCAGTTCATGAATTTCAATGAATTTGTCGAACTGAAGTTGAATTGACCCAGACCCCTGGTACAGACAGACAGACAGACAGACAGACAGACAGACAGACAGACAGACAGACAGACAGACAGACAGACAGACAGCGGAGTGCGGTGCTGCTGGCCACGCATGCTGAAGCTGGTGTGTTTTTGGCGCCCCCTGCAGGCAACATTACATTATTACATTACAGGCATTTGGCAGACGCTCTTATCCAGAGCGACTTACAGTTTACAATCCATTTATACAGCTGGATATTAACTGAAGCAATTCAGGCTAAGTACCTTTAGCTCAAGAGTACAACAGCAGTGTCCCACCTGGGGATTGAACCTGCAACCTTATCGTTACAAGCCCAGCTCCCCTAACCATTATACCACACTGCCTGCCTAGGCAACAGCGGGATGGGCTGCTACCACGGGAGACACAGCTTCGACCAGTTCAGCCACCTGCGCGGCTGCCTCCTGAAGAGCCTGGCCATGGAGGGGGTCAACAAGATGCGCTACCCGCCGCACACGGCCAAGAAGCTGGGCTGGGCGCGCTTCTTCATCCTGCAGCAGGTGGACCTGGGCTTCCTGGGCCGCATGGCCGCGCTCGCCGTGCTCGCCGTCATCGCCGCGGTGATGCTGCAGGTGAGAGAGCGCCGGGCTGGGAGCGGGGACCTGTTAACGCACGCACACGCTCTATACACACACTCACATACGCACACACACACACGCACGCACTCACACACACTCTATACACACGCACACACACTATACACACACACACTACTCTACACTCACACGCACTCACACGCACGCACTCTATACACACACGCACGCACGCACACACACACACTCTATACACACACACTCACACACTCTACTCTATACACGCACACACACACACGCACTCACATACGCACACACACACACGCACAAACACACACACACACGCACGCACTCACACACACACACACACTCTATACACACGCACGCACACACACTACTCTATACACGCACACACACACACACACACACACACACACACACTATACACACACTCACACACACACTTTACTCTACATACACACACACACACTCACACACACACACACACACACTACTCTATACACTCACTCTACTCTATACACACACACTCACTCACACACACGCACTCTACTCTACACTTACACACACACACACACTCACTGAGTCGAGGGCTTGCCATCACGATCATTGCAACCACCGTATTAAACACATTGCACTACATGGCTAAATGGTGTTAAATAGATCCATAGTATCATGACATCGTGATCTAGACAGGCCTCCACGTACATGAGTCACTATTCGTGTACCATGTGACTAGCCATGTGACTAGCCATGTGACTAACCATGTGACTAGCCATGTGACTAGCCATGTGACTAGCCATGTGACTAACCATGTGACTAACCATGTGACTAACCATGTGACTAGCCATGTGACTAGCCATGTGACTAGCCATGTGACTAGCCATGTGACTAACCATGTGACTAGCCATGTGACTAACCATGTGACTAACCATGTGACTAGCCATGTGACTAACCATGTGACTAACCATGTGACTAGCCATGTGACTAGCCATGTGACTAACCATGTGACTAGCCATGTGACTAGCCATGTGACTAGCACCCTCAGATGCAGGAGGGCCTTTCAGGGGCCTTGGGACCACTGATTTAAAAGAAAGACCGACACGCTGTCCGCCGCCCCACCCTCCATTTTGAACATGCCCTTGTTGCTATGCGGTCTTTAATTGGTGTGGTATATTGTGATTTCTGAAAGGCACATTGTGCTGGGGGGTTGGTCAGAGAGTGAAAGCTTCACAAACGGCCCTTTTGTCTACAGCTGAACAGAATGTGCTGTGTTCCTTGGGAAACCTAACCCTTAAATGGCCAACGTAATTGTCCACCACACCACACCCCCCCCCCCCATTCTGCTCCCCAGACATGCTCTTGTGAAGCGTCTGCACCTTGTAAAGGCCCCTGTTGTGTCTGTTTATGTACCCAAATGTCCCTACCCCCAGGGCAGTACGTTCAAATTCAAATTCAAATTCAAATGGAGCTTTATTGGCATGACAAATACGATTGTGTTCCCAAAGCAAAGTACACATTGTACAATAAATAACAATACAAAAAATAATGTAACAATAACAAACAATCATATACTGTATGTTACACATTTATCTTACATATTTATAAACATGTACATACATGCGCATACAATACATGCACAAATATACATCGTTACACAAACATTTTATTTTGTATTCGTCTACCCACTGTTCCTCATGATATGACAGGATGACACATATTTAGCTGCCGGATTCATAGTTTTTTCATCCTCTCCGAATAGGATGGGATTTTTGTACATATGGCAGGGTACTCTCAACCCCATCCTGAAAGGAATGGTACCGTTTGTGAGATTGGGTTTCCTGCAATCTGACTGGTTCTTGCACGTTTCAGTCAGCGTTATGTTATAGGTCAGTGGTTTGAGTCGGTTTGAGTTACCGCCCCCAAATGGAGCTCTGCCTGCACGTGATTGGTCAGAAGAAGCAACTGACCATTGGTTTATTAGTAAAGCACATCCCTGGAAGGTCAGATCGTGAGATCTGGGAAAAAAATAGGGTTACTATCTAGCCATTGTTGAGCACACTGATCTCAGATCAGCCTGGTCAGGCTCATAGCACCGTAATGTGAGCCGAGGGGAGCAGGGGGATTTTATTTACACTACCGTTCAAAAGTTTGGGGTCACCTTCCATCTGGACTATGGCTAATCGGGCACTCCTTCATTCTTCAGCAAGATAACGACCCGAAACACACCTTGAAGTTGTGCAAGAACTATCTGGTGAAGGAGGAATGTGAACAACAACTCAAACTAAAGACCTGGCCTGCCCAGTGTCCAGACCTCAATCCCATAGAACTTGTATGGGACAAACTGGAAAGGAAGAGTCAAAGCAAAGCAACCCACAAGTTTCTCTGGGAATTGCTGCAGGATAGCTGGGAAAACATGTCGGGTGATTTCCTGCTAAAACTTATTAACCGAATGGCCACTGTTTGTGAGGCTATTCTCACGCCAAAGGGTGACTATTTTGAGGAATCCAAGATTCAATTTTCAATATAATTTTCTTGAACATTTCTCTGATGTTCATTTTGTTCATTGTTACATGTGTTTTTTGTCATTTTAAAGTATTTACAGAAATGTATACGGTGCAAAGCATTGTCAATTATGAGATAAAAATAGTTTCCAGCAGGTGACCCCAAACTTTTGAACGGTAGTGTATATATATTTTTTTCCTTCCTGTGTTCTGATTGGTGGGCTTGTTTGCTTTGCAGAGGTATCTGCAGTGAAGCAGCAGTGGAGCTGTGCAGATGGACAAGCCCCCCAGCTGCGCAGTGAGACTCTGGACCAGCTGCTGCCTTAATCAAGCGCACCTTACGAGGTCTCGGAAATCACGAGAAGTGCACTTTCTAAAAATAAAAAAGAAGGAACAAAAAAAAAAAAAAAATTACTCGTTATGCTGCAAATGGCCACGTACTTCTGAATGATTCGCTGGTAATGTACTAATCTGTCATTTAATCCATGATTATTACATTCATGGCACTTCAGTGAGTGCGTTTTTAGCATTAAGCTGTTAGCTCTGATTTATCATGTTTTGTTTTTTTTGGTTTTAATGAAGGACTAGATCTGAAGGCAGCCCCGTTGCTGTTGGATCTGTGGGGTGACTGGAGGGAGGGAGAAAGAGAAAGAGAGAGGGAGAGGGAGATGGAGAGGGAGAGGTAATGCCTGATGGGGTGTGGCGAAAGAGACTGTCAGGACAGGAGCCCTACGTATGAAGCTCTGTGACGCTAGCGTCGTTAGCATTTCAAAGCTCCGCTCTGGGCCTCCGCTGACGTTTGCTCAGCAGGACTTCCTGTCGTGTGGCTGGGGGGACTTCCTGTCGTGTGGCTGGGGGGACTTCCTGTCATGTGGCTGGGGGACTTCCTGTCATGTGGCTGGGGGGACTTCCTGTCGTGTGGCTGGAGGACTTCCTGTCGTGTGGCTGGGGGGACTTCCTGTCATGACTTCCTGTCGTGTGGCTGGAGGACTTCCTGTCGTGGGCTGGGGGACTTCCTGTCATGACTTCCTGTCATGCGGCTGGGGGACTTCCTGTCATGACGAGCCTAGATGGGCGGAGCAGCCCGTTCTCGTCATTATGTATTCTTATGTTCTTATCAGGACTGAGGTTTTCCCTGGCCTGGGAGCACGTCATTGGTAGAGCCATGGCCGGAGCACACAATGGCATATATTATTAAACTATTATATTATATTTGACTGACTAATGAGGTGTCCCTGAAGTAAAACAAAATGAATCTGTTTTTCCTGCACGCCTCACATTTCAGACCAGAGAGATGTTTCCACTCACTCACAAATCTGTTGGTAATTTATGTTTACATTTTGGATCAAAATATAGCCATGGATCTATCAAAATATGCGCTGGCCTTGCAGAAGCTACAGTTGAAATAGTGTCCTAACTGTACTTATTGCAATAGTAACATTGTAACACTATATTGTGTCAGGATTTGAGAGTTATGCTCTCACCATGGCTGTTGTCTTCTGTTGTGATCGTTTTAATCGCTTCACTGAAACGACAGTGTCTGAAAATCCCACTCTTTTAATTCATTTTCTATTAAAACAAATTTGTACTCTTTCAAATGGGAATTTGTTTTATTTGCACTTATGTGTGAGCAAGAGTGTGCGTATGTGTGTGGGTGAGTTGGTATCTGTGCATGCTTGTGTGTGTGGCAGGGTATAATGGTGTGAAATACTTGTAAAAAATTATTATGTGTAAATGATGTGCCTTCATATTGTCACAAACCCAATTCTCAGGTGCTGTGTGTACCTGGCCACACCCTCCTAGCTAACTACCTACCGAGACAAACTGCAGCCTGCTTACTGCTAGGACACCTGATGGCATAGAATAAGGGCTTGACCTGGTGCATGTTATGCAGTGAATATGTTGTAGCGTTAGGTAGAGGAAAACCAAAAAGAGTAAATAAAACAATTAGAACACATTCTGCATACTGAAGAATGTAAGTCCCTTTGGATAAAAGCCAGCTTTCCAGGGGGTGGCATGTAAAGCCCCTTCTAAATGGCATGGTTGTTATGGGAGGAGGAATAGGCACATCTGAATACAACCCGACCTCGGCCAGCCCAGGGGGTGGACAAGTCCCCTTCTCCAGGTTGTTGTGGGAGGAGGAAGACGTGAGCCCGACCTTCTTTTCAGTTTATTTTTTAATTTTTCTTCTTTTAAAATTAGTTTTATTTAATTGGTCAATTTAATTTAATAATGTAGTTTATAAATGGGATAAAACAAATAACGAACACAAAACAAACAAAACAAGGAGGCACGCGAGGATCGGCCAAACGCACAAAAAGCAGGCGTCACTCAAAGTCCTTTTCCACAAACAGAACAATGATAATATAATATAATATACGCCATTTAGCAGACGCTTTTATCCAAAGCGACTTACAGTAGTGAATGTATACATTTTCAGAAAGAACCACAGAGAATGTCCACAACCGAACACCCTGATGGCGCTGCTAGGGGAGGGACTCCCTTTCCGGAAGCCGTCGGACTGACAAACCCGTCTGTAGGCCTTTGGTTAACTCGTTAGTAAGGAGCACTCTTTCAGTTACTCACGCCAAACACCTCTTCAAACTGCCGCCACCATTTCTCCTCCTTTCCTTCTACCGGAGCCTCCCCTCCAAAGCCCTCACGAGGGGGAGGGGCTATGTCATGCAGTCAAGTGCCCAAATCAAAGAGATCAAACAAAAATGGAGTGCGTAGGTGATGCCACCCTAGGAATTGCACAACTGTGCAATTCTTTTTTTTTTTAAACAATATATTTATTGAGTTTTGGTTTTTCCCAACAAAAACAATAATACATAACAATCAATACAAAACAATCAATATAAACAGCAACAAGCATTAACCCCCAAAAAAATAAAATATAAAATAATAATAATAATAAATAAATAATACAAAATATATATACATATATATACTAAGTATTATGATGTACAGTACAAAAGACAGACACTATATACAGTGTTACCTTCCTATGTAATGTAATGTTGCAGTGCACCCAGCCCATCCATGGTTTATCCAAACAAAAGCACTAGGCACTCACCAGGACCAGTGAATGGCCCAGACCACACAGATCAAAAAGACAAAAAGAAAACAGACTATCCCAAGCACAGCCAACAGCCCTCGGGAGCACCCAAGATCTCAGCAGAACTTCAGGTCTGACCATGACAATCATCATTAGAAGAAGTTCCGTTTTGTAAAAAGGTTACAAAGTCGCCCCAGCATTTATCAAAAAGAGATGTTTTTTTCCTGAGATTAAACATAATCTTTTCTGAAGGCAAGTATGACGAGAGCTCTTTAAGCCATAGAGATACACTAGGAGGCTCCTCACTTTTCCAACGAATGGCTATACATTTATTAGCCGCAATCATGGCTAATCTGACAAAGCGAATATTGCCCCTCGAGTTAACTGGTAACACTGAGTAATCTCCCAGTAGTGCCAATCTCGGGTTGATAGGAATCTCCACCCCCACAATTGTTTTAGTTATATCCAAGATAGATCTCCAGTATTGCTCCAAACATCCACACGTCCAGAACATGTGTAAAAGAGACCCTGTTTCAGTCTTACATCTAGGGCAATATTTTGAATAGCTATTACTTATCTTATGGAGCAACTGTGCAATTCTTGAATAGAAAAATGTGTACTTAAATAATATTTTAATGTACATTATGCAAAACAAAAACTCAGGAAATGTCGTTTTTGGTTTAATATTAATCAATGCATAAATGTGTTTCGTTTTGTTTTTTTATAGCTTTTTTTCTATAACTTTTTCTTTCTGGGGGAAAAAAATGCCCCCCCCATTTCCAAGTTTTGGGTATATAATATACACGTCTTTTTTTTTATCGTACAGGACTTGTATCTAGTTTTGTTAATATTCCATATCCTGAATGCACCGTTTATTGCATTTGAGTGTCAACAAAGTCATTCATTCCGCCCACCCCGCAGCAGTTGTCTTGAACAGGAGGTAACATACTCGTCTC
Organism: Aldrovandia affinis; assembly: GCA_029706075.1. Classification (NCBI taxonomy): domain Eukaryota; kingdom Metazoa; phylum Chordata; class Actinopteri; order Notacanthiformes; family Halosauridae; genus Aldrovandia; species Aldrovandia affinis. The sequence continues at coordinate 381,869 of JAINUG010000347.1, read as the reverse complement.
GGGATGGACAAGTGCAGCCTGTATTCACAGAGCAAAATTTGAATTAAGATATGTATCTATTCAATATAACTTTCTCTGGTTTGCCTTTGTGGACAAGTAGTAATGGTAATGTAGCCTACTGGATATATATATATATATATATAACTGACCATTATATTTGAGGAAAAACATTGGGCTAGTTTTTTTGCTGTTTTTTTGTTATCAAATGTTTTCTTTATTGTAAAATTATATAAACAAGACAAATCTAAAATCGATGCCTACACAGAGTAGGAATCAAACATGGCTGCCTGCGACATTGTTAGATTATAATAGTTTTTTCGTTTTTTTCATTTTTTCATTTTCTTTGTCTGTTTTTTCCCTTTTGACAGAGGTCTAGACAATAGACCACCGTTTCAAAATATATTTAATGTTTTGTTTTTTTAAAAGCACCTCAGTCGAAAAGTGAACATCTTTGGTGAAACATAATACTGCAACAGTTAGATAGCCCAAGCAAAATATAATACAGTTATCATATTCGAATCCCCTTAACAGATACCAAATTTCTCACCAAGACAACCAAAATACACTATCAAAAATTTTTTTCACCGGGCCTATTCCTCGCAGCCGGACAACCGAGCCGAGCAAAACCCGGAGTAATGTGCTCCACCTCAGTCTATGCTCCAAAATCCAGGGGGCCCCTAGAGCCCCTGAAATCCACTTTGTTTTGTTTGCAAAATCATGTTCCAAATTTTCCCTTTTGCATCATTCTCAACCTGCCGAAATAGCTCAGTTGGGAGAGCGTTAGACTGAAGATCTAAAGGTCCCTGGTTCGATCCCGGGTTTCGGCATAGATGTGATGCAGCTAGCCCTCCACTTTTCATTTCAGTGCACCATCTGCTCAACCCCACATTAAATGCAGAGATTGCTTTCACACTTTGCAATCAAATGACATGGTTTTGCCACCAGCTTTAATAAATAGGGAGCATGTACAACACACAGTATGGAAAACAAAGTCCTTTACAAGTGGTCCCAAGCATAAATTGCAGCCAAGTCAAGCTGTGGTCATTTGTCAACACAGCTAATGCCACTCAAAGCCAACTTTTTCAACCATATTGCTTCATAGTGGACAGTCTCGTAAAATGCAATAAAGTTGGTCTGTTCTGAACTCTTGGCTAGCTGTGCAAGCAATCCCCTGATGTTTGGACCTAGCTTAGAGAGCAAGTAGTGGCAATGAGGAGCGAGGTTGTTTCATTTCAGCTCAAAAGAATGAATCCTTGGGCATTGTTAGGCTGTATTCTCTCTGCCATCGGGAATGGATCCAACATAAGGAAAGCAGACTTGTGGAGAATGCGGGCATCGATCCCGCTACCTCTCGCATGCTAAGCAAGCGCTCTACCATTTGAGCTAATTCCCCATTGAAAAGCTATGCTACGTATGTGGGAATGTCTTTGTTGCTTTCCCTAGCACACCAGAATGGAAAGCGCTCTACCATTTGAGCTAATTCCCCATTGAAAAGCTATGCTATGTGAGAATGTCTTTGTTGCTTTCCATAGCACACCACAATTAATTTGCATCTAGAGAGTATAGTCACATGCTTTGTTTTGGTGTTATCAGAGGATGAAGCGATTGTATGATAACATTTATTGGCTAATCGCTTTATAGCATTACGCAGCAAGTATCATTCTTGAATAAACACCAAGTCAATGCCCTTCCTGTGGAGGAGATCCAGGAGACTTGCTCGCTTCTGAGGAATATTCAATCCCTTCACATTAAAACTTAAAAACTTGAGGTCAGTCATATGTATCAGAGACCATCAACTGACATTTGAGTGATGCAGAAGTTGGGTCCTGTGAAAAAAGGCAATAATGTCCATAGATCCCCACATATTCCCACCCAGCAAAACACACATAAAATAAAACATAAAAAGCTAAAAATAAGAAAGGAGGGGAGAGTCTAAATTCCTCTGAATTTCTTCGAAGGAAAAAAAGAGGAGGGTGCATCACGCACTCATGTGAACATTGGACTAGTTTTTGACCTTTGTGGGCGGGGTTTGGGAGTGGATTTGGCTGGAAATATCTATCTGATCTGGCAGATCTAGAGCAGCACGGCCGCGCTCGTCCAAAATTGAGATTTTAAAAACTGGGCTAGTTTTTGACCTCTCAGGGTGGGTTTTGGTGTATTATTTTGGTGTAAGATTTCAGAGCTGTAGAGCTCAGCATAAAATGAACGGAAGGTTGAGTTAATTTGCAGTGGATTTAAATAGACAGTCCCTTCTTTGGACCTAATGGATGGAATATCAGCAAAGTGCTCGTCCAATCTGAGTTTCATTGCGAAAATAAAATCTATTCTTGAAAAGGTGCCATGTCTAGCAGAGAGAAATGAAAAGTCCTTCGAAGATTGGTTTATCAATCGCCAGAGATCAACCACACCTGTGCTATTTGCCCAGGCACATAGTGCTTCAGAGGCCAAACTTTGGTCTCTGCCCTCAATCACCCCGGTCCTATCCATCCTATGATCCCATACGACGTTGAAATCAGCGCCCACTACTAACCTAAAATCAGTTAATTCCAGAAGGGTTTTAGTTAAAAGGCTATAGAACGCTGTGTCATATTTATTGGGAGCATATGCTGATACTAATGCAATATTTTTACCTTGTATACAGATCTTAGCAATAGCAATCCTCCCCTTATCATCAGACCAAGAGTCCAAAAGATATGCTAATAATAAATGCTAAAAACGCCATGGTCGCGGGTTCGATCCCCGTATGGGCCAGTCCATTTTTACCCTGAGTTCATGGAGGATTCCAGGGGGAAAAAATCGAACATTCTTTTCACCATGTGGGAATCGAAGCCCACACTCCTGCGCAACAGAGGAGAGTACTCAACGCTATACTAAGGAGGAAAATGGCTGGAAATGCCCTGCTGCATTGCACACTCACCATCTCACGCACACCCTGCCTGCTTATTCTCCATGAACCTTTGTTGCATTTGCAAAATCATGTTCCAAATTTCCCTTTTGCATCGTTCTCAACCTGCCGAAATAGCTCAGTTGGGAGAGCGTTAGACTGAAGATCTAAAGGTCCCTGGTTCGATCCCGGGTTTCGGCATAGATATGATGCAGCTAGCCCTCCACTTTTCATTTCAGTGCACCATCTGCTCAACCACACATTAAATGCAGAGATTGCTTTCACACTTTGCAATCAAATGACAAGGTTTTGCCACCAGCTTTAATAAATAGGGAGCATGTACAACACACAGTATGGAAAACAAAGTCCTTTACAAGTGGTCCCAAGCATAAATTGCAGCCAAGTCAAGCCGTGGTCATTTGTCAACACAGCTAATGTCACTCAAAGCCAACTTTTTCAACCATATTGCTTCATAGTGGACAGTCTCGTAAAATGCAATAAAGTTGGTCTGTTCTGAACTCTTGGATAGCTGTGCAAGCAATCCCCTGATGTTTGGACCTAGCTTAGAGAGCAAGTAGTGGCAATGAGGAGCGAGGTTGTTTCATGTCAGCTCAAAAGAAGGAATCCTTGGGCATTGTTAGGCTGTAGGCAATTCTCTCTGCCATCGGGAATGGATCCAACATAAGGAAAGCAGACTTGTGGAGAATGCGGGCATCGATCCCACTACCTCTCGCATGCTAAGCAAGCGCTCTACCATTTGAGCTAATTCCCCATTGAAAAGCTGTGCTATGTGGGAATCTCTTTGTTGCTTTCCCTAGCACACCAGAATTAATTTGCATTTAGAGAGTATAGGCACACGCTTTGTTTTTGGTGTTATCAGAGGATGAAGCGATTGTATGATAAAATGTATTGGCTAATCGCTTAATATCACTATGCAGCAAGTATCATTCTTGAATAAACATCAAGTCGATGCCCTTCCTGTGGAGGAGATCCAGGAGACTTGTTCGCTTCTGAAGAATATTCAATCCCTTCACATTAAAACTTAAAAACTTGAGGTCAGTCATATGTATAAGAGACCATCAACTGACATTTGAGTGATGCAGAAGAGTTGGGTCCTGTGAAAAAAAGGCAATAATGTCCATAGATCCCCACATATTCCCACCCAGCAAAACACACATAAAATAAAACATAAAAAACTAAAAATAAGAAAGGAGGGGAGAGTCGAAATTCCTCTGAATTTCTTCGAAGGAAAAAAAGAGGAGGATGCATCACGCACTCATGTGAACATTGGACTCGTTTTTGACCTTTGTGGGCGGGGTTTGGGAGTGTATTTGGGCTGGAAATATCTCTCTGATCTGGCACATCTAGAACAGCACGGCCGCGCTCGTCCAAAAATTGAGATTTTAAAAACTGGGAAAGTTTTTGACCTCTCAGGGCGGGTTTTTGCGAGTGGATTGGGGTGGAAATGTTTATCTGACCTGGCAACCCCTGTCCGCGAGACGTAGGACCACCGCACGCGCCGCGTTAAATACGTGACAAGTTCGGTGGGCAAGTCGCCGACGCAATTTACGTCGACACCACCACCCCGTCTCGCTGGATGTACCGAGGAGCGAAGGGGGGCTTCCAATTAACGCGCTTCTCCTTCGTTTTGTGAACACGTCAAACGCACAAGACGGTGAGTAAACGTCCTCGGGACGGATCGCTCCTGTCGTGAGAGGTGCACGTGCGCGATGTTTACGCCGCTGTTTATTACGGCTATAAACCCTCGTAAAAGGGATTAGCAAGCTAAGCAAACGTTCAAGTCGTCGAATCAACTGAACTGTGTACAGGCTTGGGCGCATTTGTTCAAAAACCAGTAAACAAGATCGCGTTTTCAGTTCGAGTTGCATCACATTGTTTAGCAGACGCCCTTGTCCATAGCGACGTACAACACGAGAACTTAAGTGCGTCCGACTGAGTTCTACACGGAGCTGGCTAACAACCCTCCCACACCAGCGAGTCTACGAGCAAATAGTTTTATGGATGTATCAACCCTTCGTTTTCTGGGTCCAGATGTAGCCTACTTGCTGAAGGCGAATGTTACACGTTACACGCCCTAAGACACTTCGCCTACAATACTTCTCTACACACTTCGTTGAAATAATATGCGCCCAGTTAGAAGACAGCTGTCATACCGTAGGGCTGTTCGTTGCTTTGTAAGGCATCAGTCGTTGCAGTTGATCGATTACAACGGTAACCTTGGTTTCAAACGAATACCGTAAGTAGGTTATCCTATGTTAAAATACATCAGTGTCAATACAGTCTTGTTGAAAAAATATTTAAAAGTCCGCTATTTTCTTTACAATCGGGTTTGTGTAGCCCACATGTGGTTTTCAGAGCTTTCGTGATAAGTTAAAATAGCTACTTTCGTAATTTCGTCAAACGAAAGTGCCATTATGTTAACGAGTAATCTCTTGAGTGCCAGCGAGCGAGCGACGAGTTCAGCAGCCTACAAACTGCGATGGTGTGCTTGTTTGTGCGCAGGTCTGTGCGCGCGCGGGTCGTCTCCGTGGAGATGGAGGCCGTGGCGGCCGCCAGGGCGGCGTTCCTCTCCGGGAGGTCGCGAGCCCTGGACTTCAGGATCCAGCAGCTGAAGTCTCTGCGCCGGATGCTCTCGGAGAGAGAGGCGGACATCGCGAGCGCGCTGCAGCAGGACCTCCACAAGGTGGGGGGTGGGGGCACGCGCACACATTACATTACATTACATTACATTACATTACAGGCATTTGGCAGACGCTCTTATCCAGAGCGACTTACAGTTTACAATCCATTTATACAGCAATACCTTGCTCAAGGGTACAACGGCAGTGCCCCACCTGGGGATTGAACCTGCAACCTTAACGTTACAAGCCCAGTTCCCTAACCATTATACCACACTGCCTGCCTTAAGGGAGGGGGGGGGGGGGCACGCACACACATTACATTACATTACATTACAGGCATTTGGCAGACGCTCTTATCCAGAGCGACGTACTGTACAACAAAGTGTTAACCGTAGTCAAGAACAGTTTCGCTGAAAGCCACCCTAGTGGGAAGTACAGTTCCTGGGTGATAGGAGAAACCACATAGTTAAACTAGGACCCTGTAGGTAAATCTGTAGCCACAATTCAAAGGTAGCAATAAAGCAATCAGTGCAGAAAATAATGCCTAAGCCTAATACAATACATAAACAAGTAGACATGAGTAATACTGAGCAGCTATGTCCCTAAGTTAATAAAAACCGGACTACGGGGAGAGGTGCACACACCTCACTTCACTCTGCTGCATCCTCCAACGCTGCCCTGTATATTTTACATTTACATTTTAGGCATTTAGCAGACGCTCTTATCCAGAGAGACTTACAAAACGTGCATTTATGCATGGTAAGATCAATCATAGTTCGAGCAAGAGATCAGTGCAGTAAAACAGTAATAGACATCATTGTTGGCAGCTGCATACCATACCTGTAACACTGGGAAAGAAAAGTTTGCATTTTATTCTCCTGTGTTATCTTCAGTTGTTATATAGTGCTTTACACTGTTATATATTTCAGATATATAATGCTTTACATCGATGTATGCCTTGAGGGCCACAGGGTTTGCTGGCTCCTGTTTTCGCCCTTAAAATCTGCCACCAATTTAGAACACAGGAAGCCAGGTGAGGTGAGTTAACCGTGTAACTTTGATTGGTCAGTTACGGGTTGAGTAACAATGAAAACGAGCTCACCCTGTGGCCCCCCAGGACCAGGGTTGGGGCCCTGCCCTGTATGTGGCAGTTAATCCCTGCATCTGACATAAGAACATAAGAACATAAGAATACATAATGATGAGAACGAGCAGTTCAGCCCATCTAGGCTCATCATGTCCTAATCTAAAGAGTATCTAGTACTGCATCTAGCCTGGACTTGAAGAGCCCAAGCGTTTCTGCCTCTACTACCCAACCTGGCAAGATGTTCCAGGCATTGACAACTCTCTGTGTAAAGAAAAACTTCCTAATATCCGTGCGGAATTTGCCTTTAACTAATTTCCACCTGTGGCCTCTTGTTCTGCTGACCCCACTTACCTTAAAAAATCTTTGGTAGTTCACTTTGTTGATCCCTTTTAGGAATTAAAAACCTCAATCAAAATTAAATAGCCCTGTGCCGTCTGTCTGTCTGTGTGTCCGTGTGCAGAGCCAGTATGACCTGCAGTTGTTTGAGCTGATTGGGTTAGACTCTGAGATCCGATTGGCGGTGGACAGGCTGGCGGAGTGGGCTGCACCGCGGCCCGTAGAGAAGAACCTGCTCACGCTCTCGGACCAGGTGTTCATCCAGCCACAGCCCCTGGGCGTTGTGCTCGTCATCGGGGCCTGGAACTACCCCTGGGCCCTCACTCTGCAGCCCCTCATCGGAGTCATCGCAGCAGGTGCTCTCCCTCTCTCTCCCTCTCTCTGTCTCCCCCTCCTCCCCTCCCTCTCTCTCTCTCTCCCCTCCCTCTCTCTCCCCCTCTCTCTCTGTTTCTCTCTCTCTCTTCCTCTCCCTCTCTCTCTCCCTCTCTCTCTGTCTCCCCCTCTCTCTCTCCCCCTCTCCCTCTCTCATTACATTACATTACAGGCATTTGGCAGACGCTCTTATCCAGAGCGACGTACAACACAGTGTTAAAAACATATTGTTTGGTTCAAGGCAATTGACAATAACCGAATCTCACATTTATAGCAGAGGATGGTTTCGATCCATCGACCTCTGGGTTATGGGCCCAGGACGCTTCCGCTGCGCCACTCTTCCTCTCTCTGTCTCCCCCTCTCTCTCCCCCCCCCTCTCTCTCTCTCCCCTCTCTCTCTCTCTGTTTCTCTCTTTCCTCTTCATTTTTTCTTTATATTTGTGTGCATTTCTCCGTGTTTGTGTGTCTCTCACTCACTGTGTGTGTGTGTGTGTGTGTGTTTGTGTACATGTGTGTGTTTGTGTGTGTGTGTGTGTGTGTGTATGTATGTGTGTATGTATGTTTGTGTGCATGTGTGTGTGTGTGTTTGTGTGTGTGTGTGTGCGTGTTTGTGTTTCTGTACATGTGTGTGTAGGAAACGCAGCTGTGGTGAAGCCTTCAGATTTGTGTGAGAATTCATCTCGGCTTCTGAAGGAGCTGCTCCCTCAGTATCTGGACAAGGTGATACACCTCCCTACCTGTGTGTGTGTTTGTGTGTGTGTGTGTAAATCACATTAACGCACGTGTGTGTGTGTGTGTGTGTGTGTGTGTGTGTGTGTGTGTGTGTGTGTGTGTGTGTGTGTGTGTTCAGGAGATGTACCCCGTGGTCACAGGGGGAGTGTCAGAGACCCAGGAGCTGCTGAGGCAGCGCTTTGACCACATCGTCTATACGGGGAACAGCAGCGTGGGCAAACTGGTGATGGAGGCCGCCGCCCGTCACCTGACCCCAGTTACCCTGGAGCTGGGGGAAGCAGCCCCTGCTACATCGACAAGCAGTGTGACAAACTGGTGATCGCCTGCCGGTTAGACACCCCCGTTACACTGCATTAGTACACTACATTACATTCACAAGCACTGTGACATCGCCATCGCCTGCCGGTTAGACACTGTTACACTATAACTGTACAGCCACATTAGTACACTGCATTAGTACACTGTATTAGCACACTGCATTAGTACACTGCATTAGTACACTACATTACATTCACAAGCATTGAATTATACAGTGGGGAAAATAAGTATTTCACCCCCTGCTGATTTTGTGAGTTTGCCCCCTTACAAAGAAAGGAACGGTCTATAATTTTCATGGTAGGTTCATCTTAACAGTGAGAGACAGAATATTTTTAAAAATCCCAGAAAATCACATTATATGAATTTTAAACATTTATTTGTGTTTTATTGAGGAAAATAAGTATTTCACCCCCTACCAACCAGCAAGAATTCTGGCTCCCACAGACCGGTTATGTGACCAGGAGGCACACAGATTAGTCCTCTTACTTAATTAGTACTCCTAATTAAGTACTCGTTACCTGTATAAAAGACACCTGTCCACAGAATCAATCAATGAATCAGATTCCAACCTCTCCACAATGGGCAAGACCAAAGAATTGTCTAAGGACATCAGGGACAAAATTGTAGACCTGCACAAGACTGGGATGGGCTACAAGACCATTGGCAAGCAGCTTGGTGAGAAGGAGTCAACTGTTGGTGCGATAATTAGAAAATGGAAGAAACACCAATTGACCATCAATCTCCCTCGGTCTGGGGCTCCACGCAAGATCTCGCCTCGTGGCGTGAACCTGATCATGAGAAAGGTGAGGGAACAACCCAGAACTACATGGCTGGAGCTTGTTGATGATCTCAAGGCAGCTGGGACTACAGTCACCAAGATGACCATTGGTAACACACTACGCCGTAATGGATTGAAATCCTGTAGTGCCCGCAAGGTCCCCTGCTCAAGAAGGCACATGTACAGGCCCGTCTGAAGTTTGCCAATGAGCACCTGGATGATTCAGAGGAGGCTTGGGAGAAAGTGCTGTGGTCAGATGAGACTAAAATCGAGCTCTTTGGCATCAACTCGACTCGCCGTGTTTGGAGGAAGAAAAAAGCTGCCTTGGACCCCAAGAACACCATCCCCACTGTCAAGCATGGCGGTGGAAACATTATGCTTTGGGGCTGTTTCTCTGCTAAGGGGACAGGACGACTTCACCGGATCGAGGGAGGATGAATGGGGCCATGTACTGGGAAATCTTGGGTGAGAACCTCCTTCCCTCAGCCAGGACACTGAAAATGGGTCGTGGATGGGTGTTCCAGCATGACAATGACCCAAAGCATACGGCTAAGGCAACAAAGGAGTGGCTCAAGAAGAAGCACATTAAGGTCATGGAGTGGCCTAGTCAGTCTCCGGACCTTAATCCTATAGAGAATCTGTGGAGGGAGCTGAAGCTTCGAGTTGCCAAGCGACAACCTACAAACCCTAAGGATTTGGAGAGGATCTGCAAAGAGGAGTGGGCCAAAATCCCTCCTGAGATCTGCGCAAACTTGGTGACCAACTACAAGAAACGTCTGACCGCTGTGCTTGCCAACAAGGGTTTCTCCACCAAGTACTGAGTCATGTTTTGCTAGGGGGTGAAATACTTATTTTCCTCAATAAAACACAAATAAATGTTTAATATTCATATAATGTGATTTTCTGGGATTTAAAAAAAAATATTCTGTCTCTCACTGTTAAGATGAACCTACCATGAAAATTATAGACCGTTCCTTTCTTTGTAAGGGGGCAAACTCACAAAATCAGCAGGGGGTGAAATACTTATTTTGAATTAACTGAATTGTGAATTATAACTAATTAAAAATTAAAATTAAATATATATGTCCCACCCACACAACTTCGATCAATGTAAAGTAGAATTATGTGTGCAATATAAAAAAAGATTTTTTTATTTTTAATTTTTTTAAAGATTTTGTTTCTGATTTTACCCCATTTTCTCCCAATTTGGTAGCCAATTAGACCCATTATTTTATGTCAATCCCCCCCTAGTAATGTGAGTTCGCTGCCGTAGTCCTGCGACCGGTAGTGACGAAGGCGAAGCATCGTCTCCTCTGAGACGGCACTCACCAGGCCGGAGCCGACTCTGGGGAGACGGGGAGTTGAACCCAGGTCTCGGACAGTGTGGAACCACTGGAGGCCTAAAAGTTTTTTTTTTAATGGAAATTGTTTAGTGCGTGAGGTGTTTTTTCTTTGTAAAATGCTAAGTGTGCGAATATTAACCTTTTATGTATTACCCACAATGCTGCTCTCACACTCACCTGTGCGCGCTCCTGTCCCCAGCCGGATCACCTGGGGAAAGTTCACCAACTGTGGCCAGACCTGCATCGCCCCCGACTACATCCTGTGTGAACCCAGCCTGCAGGACCGGGTGGTGGAGGAGATCCGTAAGAACGTGAAGGTCAGTACCCCAATATTCAGGGCCACAGGGGGCCCCCAACTCTGCCCACCCCTTACACTGGGGGCCTCAACTCTGCCCACCTTACACTGGGGCCTCAACTCTGCCCATATTACACTGGGGGTGGAGGAGATCCGTAACATGCCGCAGGTCTCTCTCTCTCTCCTTCTCTCACTCTTTTCTTTCCTTCTCCCTCTCTCTCTCTCCTTCTCTCACTCTTTTCTTTCCTTCTCCTCTCTCTCTCCCCTTGTACTCTCTCTCTCTCTCTCTCTCTCTCTCTCTCCCCTTGTACTCTCTCTCTCTCTCCTTCTCTCACTCTCTTTCCTTCTCCCTCTCTCTCTCTCCCTCTCTCCTTGTGCTCTCCCACTCTCTCTCTCTCTTCCTTGCCGTTTCACTCTCCTTTAGGACAGAGAGAGTGAGAGCTGTGTGTGCGCTGACAGGCAAGGTCCCTTGGTCCCACATCTGTGCTGAGACCAGTGTCTGTCTCTTCCTGTTTGCAGGAGTTCTATGGTGATGACCCCATGACCTCCCCAGACTATGGACGCATCATCAACGAGCGCCACTTCAAACGAGTGACGGCCCTGCTGGAGGGTAGTGACGTGGCCTTCGGAGGGGGCAAGGACCAATCACAGCGCTACATCGGTGTGTGTGCTGATGTGTATTTGTATGTGTCTGTGTACCTGTGTGTGTGTATGTGAGAGAGTGTGTATTGGTGTGTGTATAGGTGTGTGTGTATGTGTGTGTGTGTGTGTGTATGTGTGTGTGTGTGTGTGTGTGTGTGTGTGTATTTGTAGGTGTGTGTGTACCTGTGTGTGTGTGTGTGTGTGTGTGTGTGTGTGAGAGAGTGTGTATAGGTGTGTGTGTGTGTGTGAGTGTGTGTGAGAGTGTGTGTATGTTCACGGACTCCCCCATCAACCCCCGATTCTCCATGTGCCCTCTTGACCTCTCTCTCCTGGCCTTTATACTTTAGAAACGGACAAAGTTCTGTTTGTTTTTTTCCAATTTTGAAATCTATATTTTGAAGTGAACGATGTCAGGCGCAGAGAACCAGATGCAATTGTACACCGAAAGGAAAAATAAGGGATGATGAAGGGTCTGATGGCCAGTTCTGCCCCAACTTGCAGCCGAGCTTACACGCATTCACCCATTTCAGCCAGAGTGAAGCAGAGTCTGTCTAGTTCAGTGGTTCTCAACCCTGGTCCTGGAGGGCCGCAGGGTGTGCTGGTTTTCATTGTTACTCAGCATTTAAAACTCAAACTCAAACTCATTCCATCAAGGGACATGTATATGCTGCAGGTTTTTGTTGCAACTAATGCCCTACACCAGGTGATTTCACTAATTAGCTCACTTCAACCAATTATGGACTCATTGAAATCACCTGGTGTAGTGCATTAGTTGCAACACAAACCTGCAGCATATACTCGTCCCTTGATGGAATGAGTTCAACACCAGTGGCCTAAAGCAGAGGTTTTCAACCCTGGTCCTGGAGGGCCACAGGGCCTGCAGGTTTTTGTTTTCACCTTAAAATCAGCAACCAATTTAAACACAAGAAACCAGGTGAGGTGAGGTGAACCGTTTTAATTGATCAATTAAATGCTGAGTAACAATGAAAACCAGCACACCCTGCAGCCCTCCAGGACCAGGGTTGAGAACCACTGGTCTAGTTATTCTATATCTGTGCTAATCTCCCCCCCCCAGCCCCCACGGTCCTGAGGGATGTGAAGCCGGATGCCAAGGTGATGCAGGAGGAGATCTTTGGCCCCGTGTTGCCCATAGTAACGGTGAGCGGGCTGGACGAGGCGATCCGCTTCATCAACGAGAGAGAGAAGCCCCTGGCCCTTTACGTCTTCTCCTCCAGCAACCGGGTGAGTGAGTGTGTGTGTGTGTGTGTGAGTGTGTGTTTGTGTGTGTGTGTGTGTGTGTGTGTGTGTGTGTGTGTGTGTGTGTGTGTGTGAGTGAGTGAGTGTGTTTGTGAGTGTGTGTGTCTTTGTATGTGTGAGAGAGGGAGTGTGTGTGTGCGTGTGTGTTTCTGTGTGTGTGTGTGCTGCGCATGTGTGTGTGTGCGTGTATGCATCTTGGTATTTGTGTGTGTGTTTGTGTGTGTGTGGGGGGGCTGTCATGGGTGAAGCAGGTTCTCTCTCTCTCTCACTCTCTCTCTCTCTCTCTCAGGTGATAAAGCGAATGATTGCGGAGACGTCTAGTGGAGGAGTCACTGCCAATGATGTCCTGATGCACTACACCCTTCCCTCTCTGCCTTTCGGGGGTGTGGGTGAGCCAGACCACCTCTCTCTCTCTCTCTCTCTCTCTCTCTCTCTCTCTCTCTCTCTCTCTCTCTCTCTCTCTCTCTCTCTCTCTCTCTCTCTCTCTCTCTCTCCATCTCTCCATCTTTCACATGGATAACTTATTTATCTAATAATCTAATAATCTATAATCTAATATTGAAATGTCAAACTAATCTAAATGTACCTCCCTAATCTCCGCTGTGTCCCCTCTCCTGGTTGCTCTACCCCGTTCCCCAGGCAACAGTGGGATGGGCAGGTACCATGGGAGGCACACCTTTGAGCAGCTGAGCCACCTGCGTGCCTGCCTGGTGAAGCCGCTGGCGTTTGAGCGCCTGAACGCGGTGCGCTATCCGCCCCAGTGCCCCGCCCGTCTGCGCTGGGCCCGCCTCTTCATGCAGGCGCAACTCTGCCACTGCCCCCGGCCTGCCTGCATCTGCGCAGTCCTGGCCTCCATTACGGCTCTGGGCCTTCTCATCGCACTGCTGCTGGTGCTGTTTAAGGTAAGGGGTGGCCTTCATTACGGCTCTGGCTCTGGGCCTGTTTAAGGTAAGGGGTGACTCCATTATGGCTCTGGGCACTGCTGCTGGTGCTGTTTAAGATAAGTGACCTCCATTATGGCTCTGGGCCTGACCTCTGGTGCTGTTTATTATGGCTCTGGGCCTGCTCAGCTGCTGCTGTTTAAGATGGTGCTGTTTAGCGCACTGTTGATGGTGCTGTTTATGGAATGGAAACTGTGGTATATACACATTAACACACTCAAACACCCAAACACACACACTCATAAATACACTCATGCACACACACAAACACACAAAATGCATATTCACACTCACACACCTACATGTTAGTCTGATCTTAACTGGTTTATTTAATTATTCCTGTGTGTCTCTCTCTCCATTTAGGACCCTGCTGCCTTCTGACCTCCTTGTTCATACGATGCCACATCAGCACAGCGGATCTAGCTTGTTTCTGGGGTCAAAGGTCAGAGGTCTCCAGCCTCTTCAGGAACACAGCGTGCTGAGATCCGTGTCCACATGATCACATTGTGCCTTTCGCTGCTTCCTCCCCTCCTGTTGATATGGGGCCTTGAGCCTCTCAGGACTTTCATATCACACCACCTGCCAACTGACTGTAGCAGCATTTACTAAAATAAATGTGTCACATCCTTACACTCGTACCTGACACTGACACCCCTGACCCTTGTATATTCAAACTGTGCCCCACGCCTTTTACCTGGGCACCATTCACCCCACTGTTTGAGCAACAGTCACTGTTTGGATGCCAGCTCTGTTGTATTAGTATTTGATTGCAGCTGTTTTTGCTTTGAATTTCAGATGATTTGTAAAAAACAATCAAATAAAAAAACATCATGAAAAATCCCCATTGTAGTACAGTATTTATGATCTTTAATAGATAATAAATCTTGGCCCACGAGGACTGTGGTTTGAGTACCTAGGGAATAGAGTCTGTAATTCTACAGGAGGAATACAAAACCACTCTTCTATGAGAAAGTCAATCAACTCACGCTTAGACTCGCTGGCTGGGAGAGTCTCCCTTTCAAGAACGGCCCCTGAGTGATCTGGAATGATGGCCCTACCCCTACCCACAAGGCGGGGCATTCTGTGTCTGGCACCGTCTTGCACACGAGGGTGCAAGCAGCTCATCAACCCTGACAACAAATGTTTACACAGTCCTTTCCTCTTCCTTATTTATTTAACCTTCATTTAACATTTTTTTTCTATGATGTTCCATGACAATGGAGCACTCATTTATAACTAAAAGCCTTTTCCCTCACCCTCTAGGCCAGGGGTGTCAAACTCATTCCATCGAGGGCCGAGTGTGTGCAGGTTTCTGTTGTAACCAATGCATTACACCAGGTGATTTCAATTAGGTTCCCTCCTTAGTTGAAGAAGTGAGCTAATTAGTGAAATCACCTGGTGTAGTGCATTGGTTGCAACAAAAACCTTCATACACTCGGCCCTCGATGGAATGAGTTTGACACCTGTACTCTAGGCCTATCACTTGTCTCCCCCTCTTCTACTTCTGACCTGTTGTCAAGGAGACGAGGAGAAGTAGACTAAGCGCGGGAACAAGGTACAGAGGACCGAGTATTATGGCGCGTTCCAAGCAACTCGTAACCCGTGTTTTTCCCACCTTCTACCCGTGAAAGTGACTTGGAACAGTAGTCAAACCCGTAACTTCCCACCCGTGAACTCGTACCAGATCGATGTACTCCCAACTCACGACTTTGACGTCACACAGCCTCAAAACAAAGATGGCAGCCACCGTGACTGAGGTTCTTGTGAATGGCCGCACGGTCCGCCATTTTGGTTGTTTACGTTTCTATGGTTCCTGGGCAAGTTGCGTCAGAATCCGTGACTTGCCCTGGAACGCTACGAAGTCGCGAGTCGTGACTTGAAGTCGTAATTTACGGGCTGAAAATCACCCCTGGAACGCAGCATTAGGACGCAGCCGTTGTATCGTCAAAGAAAGCTCTGCTTTAATTGGTCGAGATCGCTCACGTGACAGAGGTCAGAGTAAAGGAGTGCACTGTGCACTGTTATTACATGTTCACTTCATTATCGTATATTTATTTATGTAATTTACAGTATTTCAAACAAATCGCACGGATTAACAAATTATTATTATTTATTTTTTTACTTGTTGTGGTACTTGCTGTTCCGTAACTGTTTTTGGACAAGTAGCAATGCGATTTTCCCATTTCAGGGTCACTCAAAAATCGCGATAGCAAAACATAACACAACATACAATTACAATACATTTCAAGAGTAGTTTCAAACGGTGCGTTTATGTCAGTAATACATCGCTCTCCCAAATTACGAAAATGCTAGTCCAGAGAAGACGTTAGAGATAGTCTCGTGATTCGGTGGGTTGTACCTTCCGTCTTTCCAGGGGCAGTTTAGCTCGCTTCTCGTGTGGGCATTTCACCTCACCGTCCATTCTTTTGTTTGAACCGGTAAGTGTGAACTTGAGTTAAAGTGATGTAGGATATTCTGTACTCGTTTATTTTACAATACGTGCGAATTTTGAATGTTTTCAGCGAATAAATTGGTTAACGTTAGCTACGCAGCTGCAATGTATGTAGCCTAGGAACTTCGTATCGTAAACACATCACTAAATCAAGAGTCTGAACTTTAGCATTTAATGTAATTCCGTGCGCAGATGTTAATTAAGACGAGTTACATTTTGCTAGCTAAGTTGTTTGGCTTTTCAAGTTCCAACATTCACGCCACATTGGACCAAGTATCAAAAGTAACCAAAGGTGAGCTAGGCCTATAGAAATCGTACTGCAGTAGCGAAATTATATTTCTCCTTGGATAAATGGGACATTAGGCTATTTAGGGTTTTTCAGCTGAACCCGCTGATTTGCAGACGGGCTGCGTGGGAGGGTGCCCTCCTTGCGAGAACGTGCTTCTGGAGCGCGCTCTGATCCACGGGCGAGTTTGACTGACGAGGGCGCGCTGTGCTTTGAGCACAAGGTGAGTGGGCCGGTTTGTCCACGCCGAATTTAGATTGCTGTTTTTCAACATAACCGAAGAGACTGGTGCCGACGTTTCTCGCGGTTGGATTCAAATGGAATTAAGTCATTTGTAAGAAAAGAAAATCAATTGCGACTTGGCTTATGTTGGTTTATGTGGCCTTTGCTAGCGAGCTCGCGCTATCCTTGAAGTAGAAATGAGTTTAGCAAGAATTGGCTTGTTGGAAGATGTCTGGCAATATAGGAGTTTTACGGTGACCCTATTCACTCCAGGGTAGCGTAGTTATAACCAATAGTACGCGAGTAAATCCGAAAGTAGGTTTTAAAAATGAAAAATAACACAACTAGGAGCCCAAATAAACGTTAAAAACATTTAGTTTTTGTTTAAAACATTGCGTCACGTTAGAAAATGTTACTACCCGGATCTGTCCACTAGGGGGAGGTAGTGGTCCGTGGGTTTGGAGGTGTTGCTTTATTGTGGAAAGCGCATTTTTACACTGCGATAGACTTAATTCCTGGAGCGTGGTTATGAGGGAAATGAATGTCGTTAAGCGAACTGGTAGATATAGATATACATATCCTTCGGTAGGGAAATATGGCACGTGAATATTTTATCATGCTTATTCATGTGAAATTAGAACAAACTGGTTTGAGTCAGTGTGTAGTTGTATGTGGAAACAGTGAAGCACTGATTTGTAGTAATTTTCCTTTATTTGTGGAGCTTAACGTTAGCGCAGTTAACGTTAGTTCCCGGTTTCACTATCTGATTGACACGTAACGTTAAATTGCATGGTTTGCTGGTTCTAATTTGTTTTTATAAAGTGAGGTTATAACTCGATGGCTTACGAGAATGGTTCGTGTAGTGCACCAAGTTTTTTTTAACCTAAAAGTGCCACAGACGGTGAATGGCCAATTATAGCTAAATGTAGCAACAGCGAAATTGGTAAACCACCTATATCCCGATGCAACACAATGCAGAGAAGTAACGCCATGCAGACAAAACAGTAATGCACTGTTTTACTACACAGTGTGTGTGTTTGACACAGTGTCGGTCAGAATGATTCCAATCTTGTAATTACTGTAGTTGTTGAGTGAGCAGCAACGCCTCACCGCTCGTTTTGTGTGGAATGTTCCTCCTCTCTTGCCGTAGTTTACTCTAAGGATGTGTAAAAGCCACAACATGAACTGGCGTGATTGGCTTATTTTTAAAAACATGTACAGTATGATGCATCATGGGATCTATCCGAGAATATTAAATAATACAAAAGTGTTAAGTAATCGATGTCTAAGGATTACTGTTTTACGTTACAGTTTTTAATAGTAGCCTATGTATTTGTCGGGGTTGTTTCGACATGGATCCCAAATTTCGTTTCACTGTTAGCGTACATTGTGTTTCCGACATCGACTCTCCCGACTCAAGCTGCCGTTCAGTATCGCTTCTCGGCCTTTTGGCTAAGATCAAGTGTAGTATCTGTTCTTATCAGTTTAATATCTGATACGTCCCCTATCTGGGGACCATATATTAAATTGATTTTTGGAACTGGGAGATGGAATAGGGGCTTGCTCCGTCCACTCCACGCATCGACCTGGTATTGCAGTATATCCAGGAACGGTGCACTTCCCTCCCGGGGGAAAAAATGCGGTTAAAAAAAAAAGAATATGCAGTTTTGCACGTGTGTGTTAGATCTGTTGATTTTATGTATTAATTTCAGAAGCAAATTAGTAGGTTTATTCATTTAAATCTTTGGACATTTAATACTTTTAAAATTCAAATTATTAACTATCACACATAAAATGTAAATCAACAATAACAACCTATCAGCTGTACAAGAGAAGGTTATTTGTTATTACATTTTAAAATGGATGGATGAATTAAAAAAATTAGTAACCATGAGAACAGTAGTAATAATTATGAATGATAATAGTAATAGATGTTTGAGTGGTCTGCTATTCATGGTCTCATTCCACATTCTGTCCAGCAAGAGGTCCTGTGTGTCCCTCTCCCAAAAGGATTTAGATTTTCTCTATTTCATCTAATTGTATAAAGCTGGGAATTACATTTTTACATTTATTCATAAACTTGTGTTCTTATTTCCAAATATTTATAAGAACATAAGATTGCATAATGTTAAGCACAGGCTGTTCGGCCCATCTAGGGTCGTCATTTACTTAGTCTAAAGAATATCCAGTCCTGCATCAGTAGAATTGTCTATTATTCTGCTTGTCAGTAGAATAATCCATTCTGGATGCTGGTGGGTAAAATATCTAATGAAAGTAACGTTTTATAATAAATGTGTTTTGCTAATTGTATGGTTTATATGTTTATAACTAACATGCGTAACACCCCCTTTCATGTAGCCTATATTGTATCCTTTTTGTTTTATGCACGCGAATGTGCATTTTAATTGTAGCCTAAGATTTGCCTACAGTTAAGATTAGTGATATAGGCATACTTTAATTACTCATTTCGATATAACCTAAGAACATAATGTCAAAGAAAAAATCTGGAGTATGGCAGCATTTTGTTTTAGTCCCAGACGATCCAAAAAAAGTGGAATGTAAACTTTGCAAGCGCGTTTTCTAAGGCAGGGTTTATTGTTAATAAAACGAGGAGCAGCCAAAAAATGTGGACAAGCTAGTGTTCCTGTGCCATAACATTGCAGGGGGGTGTTACGACCTTCCGCACTCGGTCAGAACCGTGGAATCACTTGCGATCTTCCACAAGAGACTCAAAACCCACCTCTTCAGACTCCACTACCACTGACTCCGTACATTTTTACTAATTGTCATCACCACTGCTTTCATGTTTAATACTGCATTTTGTATTATGTATCTATGTTGATGACTGTCCAAAAAAAACTAAAAACGTTTCCTTCCCTGTGTTACAGGTATGGTATGCAGCTGCCAACAATTATGTCTATTACTGTATCACTACACTACCGTATCTGTTACCATACCATGTATTAATGCATATCTTGTAAGTCGCTCTGGATAAGAGCGTCTGCTAAATGCCTAAAAGTTCACCTCTTCAGACTGCACCTTGGCTTTTAACCCAATAACAATACAAGCCATGCCCTTATCATTCTAATCGAATTGCTTTAGCACTCGTGTTGTTTATGGCTGCTTGCTTGAGGGAGGGATGTGCTTGTGGTTGTGACATGTGCTTGTTTTTGATCTACTTAAACCACTGCACCTTCTGTAAGTGGCTTTGAATTAAACATTTATTGCCCCTTAGGGAATTTGTTTCGTACACGATGAACATGCATTGAAACATAAAAGGCACAACAAGAATCAATCTACAAATAAATCATCATCGTCATCATCATGCCATACAATGAATGGAGTATGAATAAAATATAAGCATATATAAGTGAATAAAATAAGTAATGTGTAAAGTGCACAGTGCGGTCAGTCCAGATCAGTCTCTGTGTCTGTTGAGGAGCTGTGTGCTCCTGGGTATGAACGAGGCTATGACTCTCTTTGTGTTGACCTTGGGCCTCAGAAACCTACATCCAGAGGGGAGGAGGGTATACTCTGGAAATAGTGGGTGGGAGGGGTCGTCCAGTATTTCCAGAGCGAGGTTTGTGGTATACTGTTCTGACAGTTGGGTGATGTTCCTGTGATTTTGCAGCCCGTTCTGGTCACTTTGTCCAGTTTGTTTTTGTTTTGTACTGGGAGCCCCCCACCCCACCCCACCACTGGATGCAGAAGTTCACCACACTCTGGATAAAAGTCTTATTATGGCTGGCTTATACTGGCTCCAATGGTTTTCTGTTTTTTTGATTCCCTCTGGAAAATGCCAATTGTGAAGCGCTGTGTGACAACCTGTTTGTAAATGGCGCTATACAAAAATAAAGATTGATTGATTGATTGATTAAAGAGTGCTAAAATAGTTGTGTCTGCATTCAAACTCCTTAGTTTCCGGAAAAAGTAGAGTCGTTGTTGTGCTTTTGTGTACCTCGCGTTGGTGTTAGCACTCCAGGTCAATTTGGAGTCAAAGATAATTGCAAGATATTTATATTGCTCGATAAATATGAAATGAACTGCTTTTGTAGTGCTGGAAGGTTCTTGTTTTCAATGGAATTACAGAGTGTGGTATACGGAGATGATTCAAATCTGTATTCCGTGAATGTGGCAGAAATCACTAACTGCAAGCACAGCCCCTATGCGTGATGGGTAACAGGCTTGCCGTGAACTAATAGAAGAAGAAGAATTAAAAACAAATCACCACATTAATTTGTTTTCCATCAGTCTCAGGAGATACTCTTTACTATAGTTCTTTTGGAGGCTCATTATACTGTTTAATTATACTTTCTAATCAAGACTCGTATCAAAATATATCAACATCATAGTAAAGGAGACAGGCTCTGTGCCCATCCCCCCCAATGTGCTTGCATTGCAGTCATTGTACTTATTATGTTACAAATGACCAGGGTGAAACGGACATTCCCATTGCATGCAAAAGGACTTGGATGAAGGACGCTCCCTCTAATGAAGGTGCTTTGAGCGGCCTGGCCAAGTGCTCATACTAATGGCGGTTCACTTTGTCTTTCCATTATATTTATATTTATATGTTCTCGATGGTTTTGTCATTCAGGTTCACAGGATGCAGCGGGCATGTGTTCCTTTTCTAAAATCAGTGACCATCTCCTTTGTTTTTGCTGTGTTTAAAATCAGTGGGTTTTGTGTTCTCCAGTCATGGAACAGGTTGACCTCAGCTCTGTAGCCGGTCTCATCATTGGTTAAAAGGCCCTACTAATGTCTCATCATTGGTTAAAAGGCCCTACTAATGTCTCATCATTGGTTAAAAGGCCCTACTAAAAAATCAGATCTCTTATCACCCCCCATACGCCGGTGGTCGTGGGGGGAGACTTCAACTGTGCCCTTAGGGATGAAGACCGCAGCAGACCAAGGAGGGACAAATCCAGCAGGGAGCTGCGGTCCATCATAGAAGATTTCTCCCTCCATGACGCCGGGGGTGCCTCTCCCCCTCAATACACATGGGTGAGTTCCTCTGGCGCCTCCTTCTCCAGAATTGACATGTTTTTGCTCTCTTCAGGCCTGAGAGTGCTCCTATAGCATCGAGCAGTGCACTTCTCAGACCACCACAGGGTGACCGTGTCCTTGGACTGGGAGAAGACCATCACGGTGGGTAGGGGTCCGTGGAGGATGAATACCAGCCATCTCCAGGACCCCAAAGTGCGCCTCTCCTTCTCGAGACGATACCTGGAGTGGGTCACACTAAAACCCCTCTTTGACTCCCCGATAGAGTGGTGGGAGATGGTGAAGGATCGGGTGCAGGGGCTACTTCCGGGCAGTCGGACGGGAGGAAGGCAAAGGAAAGGAGGGCAGCTTACAACCACCACAATGCTGCCCTCCAAAGACTGAGCCTCCTCCAGGCCCGAGGCCTGGAGGTCAGCACGGAAGTGGCCCAGACTAAACAGCATCTCTGCCCTCTGTCGGGAGGAGCGGAAAAATACATTTTCCGCTCCAAACTCCAGGGTCTCGAGGAGGACGAGAGATGCACTCGCCACTTCTTCCGCAAGGCACGGTCAAGGAAAACCGACATTCTCTCCCTGTATAATAACGCAGGGGTGGTGGTGTCTGAAGAGGCAGAGGTCCAGGAGGTGGCCAGGGAGTTCTACATGGGTCTGTATGCCAACAGGCCCACGGATGGGGCTCTCATGGACACCTTCCTGGACGGCCTGGACAGACGCCTGGAGGAACAGAGCATGGAGGGGAGCTGAGCGCCGAGGAACTCACCCGGGCCGTGCGCTCCTTAACCTACATAAAAGCTCCTGGTCCTGACGGAATCCCAGCTGAGTTCTATCAGGCCTTCTGGGATCTCCTGAAGGACGACGTGGCGGATGTCTTCAGAGCGGCTTTCAGGGAGGGGCGGCTGGGTGACTCGCTGCGACAGAGTTCAGTGGCCCTTGTCCCAAAGAAGGGGGACCTGAAGGACCTCCGGAACTGGCGGCCGATCAACCTCCTCTCAGTGGATTATAAGATCATGGCCAAATCACTGATGAGGAGGTTCCAAGACCTGCTACCAGCGGTGGCCGCAACCAAACATGCAGTGTACCTGGGAGGTCCATAAATGAAAATCTGCTCCTCGTGAGGGATATAATCATCCACTCCGGGAGCGCAGGTCCTTTAGGCCTTCTCAGCCTTGATCAGGAGAAGGCCTTTGACAGGGTTAGCCATGTGTGCCTGGAGAGGGTGCTAGAGAGGTTTAACTTCCCAAATCCCCTCCGGCGCTGGACCAGAATGTGTTTGCGTGACATCTCGGGCAGAGTGGTTGTCAACAAGCACCTCTCTGCCCCATTTAACATCAGGTCCGGCGTCAGGCAGGGGTGCCCTCTAGCGTCCCTCCTGTGCGTCATCTACCTCGAGCCGTTTCTGCAGGCCATCCGCTAAACAAAGACATCAGGGGATACCTACTGCCGGGTGGCAGTGGGGAGCGGCTTGGGGTGATGGCGTACATGGACGACATCACCATCGTTGGCACAGATAGTCGCTCCATCACCACCGCTACAAAGGTGGTGGACGACTTCTGTGCGGCCACAGGCGCCCTGGTCAACCGGGGCAAGAGTGAACTGTACCTGTCGCCGTCATGGAGTGAGTCACTAACCTGTTCTTTCCTGTACGCACAGAAGGCATAAAGCTCTTGGGGTCACCTTCCAGAACGACGGGGGAGGGAACCGGAGCTGGGAGGAGGCCCTCCGCCACGTCCAGAGAAAAATCGGGAGCTGGAGCGCACGGCCCTGACAATGACGGGTAAGATCCTGGTCCTGAAGGCAATAGTCCTTCCCAGTTTTCTTTACATAGGGCGAGTGTTTCCCCAGACAGAGCCACTAGTAAACTTGTGGCCAGAATGGCCTTTCGCTTTGTCTGGGGGAGCAATATGGAGAGGCTGGGAAGGACAACCCTGATGAAAGAGGAGGAGAAAGGGGGCAGGGGGGTCCCAGACATAACATCAATAATATTGGCACAGGGTCTGGCCGCACTGGTCCAGAACACCCTGGGGGGGGAGTCGGCCTCTGGTAAATTTGCTAAATACTATGCCACTCCCTTCCTCAGATCTATGGGCCTGTGTGGGCTGGACCACAATGTGCCATATAGCTGGAACCCCCCATATGTATACAGGGCCCTGAGGGATTTTGCCTTTAGGACGGGATTGGTCGGGGCTGGGTTGCCCTCGTGGACATACCCAAATATTATGTCCTTTTCGAGATCGGGAGAGACCATGACGCTCCCGAGGGGCAACCCAGCCTTGAACCCTGAAATTGTATGGAAAAACGCAAAACACAAAACACTAAACAATAAACAGAAAGACATCACATGGCTGTCTCCCCACCAGGTCATTTCTGTTTAGACGGCACTTAACCCTGACCGAGAACTGCCCCCACGGATGCACTGACTCGGAACATGTACACCATCTGTTCTGGGAGTGCTCCGTGGCCAGACGGGTCTGGGGCCTTGTTGTGTCCTCTGTCTCCCAGAACAGGCTCCTGCCGAGATCCTCCCTGACGACTGAGAGGGTCCTGTACGGCCCCCGTGAGGGATGTAGGACCCCGGAGCTGCAGCGCCAGTGGAGGATCATTAACACCGTTAAGCAGGTGCTGTGGGAGGCAAGGAACATCAAGGTCTTCCAAAAATAACAGTGGACCTGTTCACTCTTCGGAGGAGGCTTCAAAACCTCCTCCAGGACGGCGTTTTGGTGGACTTTCTGAAAGACGAGAGAGGGGCAAGGAGGAAGTGGGGGGTGAGCCACTGGAAAGAAGTCATCATATAGCTCACCCCCTCCCAGAGGAGGTGCACTCTGGGCACTCAAGCCCAAGCACGAACCTTTGTTTTTTGTTACTTTTGTTTGTTATTTTTGTTGTTTTGTTTTGTTTTGATTTAAGATTATATGTATTTCCAGTCCTGTCTGTGGTATAATTTAGTCTGTCAGTTTGTTGCCCTTGTCTTGAAACCCTATTGTTCTCAAATATTGTTTTTGTTTTGTTTACCCCCGTCCAGATGGCATGCCAACCTTAACATGCAAAGTTTAAAAAATATATATTGTAATGAAGTTTTAAAAACCAATAAAAGAACATCTTATCAGTTTAATATCTGATACGTCCCCTATCTGGGGACCATATATTAAATTGATTTTTGGAACTGGGAGATGGAATAGGGGCTTGCTCCGTCCACTCCACGCATCGACCTGGTATTGCAGTATATCCAGGAACGGTGCACTTCCCTTCCGGGGGAAAAATGCGGTTTAAAAAAAAGAATATGCAGTTTTGCACGTGTGTGTTAGATCTGTTGATTTTATGTATTAATTTCAGAAGCAAATTAGTAGGTTTATTCATTTAAATCTTTGGACATTTAATACTTTTCAAATTATTAACTTTATCACACATGAAATGTAAATCAACAATAACAACCTATCAGCTGTACAAGAGAAGGTTATTTGTTATTACATTTTTAAATGGATGGATGAATTAATACAAAAAACTAGTAACCATGAGAACAGTAGTAATAATTATGAATGATAATAGTAATAGATGTTTGAGTGGTCTGCTATTCATGGTCTCATGTCACATACTGGCCAGCAAGAGGTCCTGTGTGTCCCTCTCCCAAAATGATTTAGATTTTCTCTATTTCATCTAATTGTATAAAGCTGGGAATTACATTTTTACATTTATTCATAAACTTGTGTTCTTATTTCCAAATATTTATAAGAACATAAGATTGCATAATGTTAAGCACAGGCTGTTCGGCCTATCTAGGGTCGTCATTTACTTAGTCTAAAGAATATCCAGTCCTGCATCAGTAGAATTGTCTATTATTCTGCTTGTCAGTAGAATAATCCATTCTGGATGCTGCGGGTAAACTAATGAAAGTAACGTTTTATAATAAATGTGTTTTGCTAATTGTATGGTTTATATGTTTATAACTAACATGCGTAACACCCCCTTTCATGTAGCCTATATTGTATCCTTTTTGTTTTATGCACGCGAATGTGCATTTTAATTGTAGCCTAAGATTTGCCTACAGTTAAGATTAGTGATATAGGCATACTTTAATTACTCATTTCGATATAACCTAAGAACATAATGTCAAAGAAAAAATCTGGAGTATGGCAGCATTTTGTTTTAGTCCCAGACGATCCAAAAAAAGTGGAATGTAAACTTTGCAAGCGCGTTTTCTAAGGCAGGGTTTATTGTTAATAAAACGAGGAGCAGCCAAAAAATGTGGACAAGCTAGTGTTCCTGTGCCATAACATGAAACGACTAGGAAGTAGGCCATCGGATGGTCTCCGACTCGAGTAAGTTATTTTCGATAGGCTATAGCCACTTTATGTTCAGCTTTAGGCTACAATTTAAGACATTAGGCTATGTGTGATCATTTGTTTGTTAGCCAATTTGTTTGCAAAAGAGATTTTAAATCCCAGTGAGACCAACCTGGTTAATTAAATTAAACATAGCCTACGCATTAGAATGTGTTATGGTTGTGGTCAAATAAAAGCGTCAGCCTATTATGTGGCCATACCGCAACTTCACAAGCGCAATGGCAGAATCTGCAAGGGCAGCATGAAGAGGAGGCTCGGACGGAGACGTTTTCTTTTCTTTCAGGTAATCTTGAACTCCGGCTCCATAAAGTAATTAGCCTATTGTTACTCATTTGTGTCATTCACTTAAGAAAGTTATAAAACATGAGACAAGCACAGTGTGCATATAGTTGTATTTATTAAAACAAATAGGGTGTGTCATATATATATATATATATAAAAAGTCTGAAAAAACGGACGACTTGGTCGACCAAGATTTGTTTTAGTCGGGGACAGCCCTACTATGGCCTTGTTTATTGATCTGTCAAAAGCATTTGATACTGTTGACCATGCATGTTTGTTGTTAAGACTCTCCGCAATAGGATTTGATCATATTGGGCCAGATGCAAGAACCACTTTTACACACAAATTCGTTCGTAAGTCACTCTGCGAGTGATTTACGAGAATTTGCCGCATTCACCAATTTTCTCCTATTTAGAATTTTCTCTTGGGTTCGAACAACATTTACAAGTGGTCCAGAGCTGTCGTAGAGTCATACGTACAATTTGCCTGCCGTTCTCCAAAGCAAACCAACTTTGTTTTTGACTAATGGATTGTCTATTTAGTTACTTAGAAGAACTGTTGAGTTTGAATATATAAATGACACGATAAATGATAGAATTCATAATGTATAATCATTTTGAGAGTATCCTGTTTGACAATTGTAGGCCTATATTTGACTGTTTTCTTTTCAAATTGTAGGATAATATCATTCATAATTCATTAATATAATTATATAATCATTCGTTTCAATTGAGGCTATGGTATAATGCTACAATATCTTGTAAGAGAGCGCGTCTTTAGAGAGGAATGGATGCTGCGGGTATGACAGTGCTTCACTCTTAACATAGCTAGGCCTATATATGTTCTCTTTAAATTATATTAGGCAGTTAAGGTAATAGTAATGTTGTGAATAATTCTGCAAAACTAATAAAAGTTACGTTTTATAGTACATGCGTAACACCCCGTTCCATGTAGCCTATATTGTATCCTTCATGGAGGTGAGGCATGTGGAGGCCCAACGACTGGAGCTGGAAAAAGAGGTGGGGAACATAACTAAGAAGTCGGAGGAAGAGCATCTGCAGTGTCTGGCCATCCAGAAATCCCTAGACAAGGCCAAAGAGGAGTATGCCAGGGTGTTATGGGATGTACAGACCAGGCTTGCTCAGAAGAAGGTGGAGCTAAGGAGGCCCAGGCATCTGAGACAGAGCAACTCCGGAGCCGAGCGGAGCAGCAGAGCGAGGGAAGGCAGGAGCTGGAGGGTCAGCTGGAAGAGGTGAAGACGCAACTAAGGGAACGGCAACACTACCACTGATTCTATACATTAATTTAAAATGTAATTTAAAAAAAACGAACTGTTATAGTTTGCGATGTGCAGCTGCTGTGATTTAATCACATTTTTTAATAGATTATTATTTGTACCCCATTTTACAAATTTTTATCTCGATTTGGTAGCCAATTACTCCCGCTGTGCTTAGTTCAATCCCCTCCCTCGTAATTCGCTGCCGTAGCCCTGTGACCGGCAGTGACGATGGCGAATCGCTGCCTCCTCCGAGACTGCTGTCGACTGTAATTCCAGCACCCCAGAACCACTCCTGTGCACAGCGAACTGTGTCGGCTTCCCTCCCCCCTCCCTGGGGCGGACAGCCAATTGACTCTGGCGCGACGGGGAATCGAACCCCGGTCACCGTGCCCAGCGTTGGACGTTGAAACCACTAGACCATGCGGGAGGCCCCAATTTTTATCCTAACTCTTGGACTCAAACGAGCCAAGATCCATGATGTTCTCCATTGCAGCCACGGGCAATTTGCTAACCATGTTAGCCTGGTATCCCTTTTCCCTCATCCTCTCTTCTACCTCTGACATATTGTTAAGGAGACTAGAAGTACACAAAACTAGGGAACAAGGTAACGAGGAAATTGGGTATTATTTTTATGTTTTTGGTAACCAAATCTTTTTTTTAAACCTCTGGCAGTTTACCGCTTACCTTTGTACCATTTCAGGTTATTCACTGGACTTGAACTGCTTACATTTCTGTAAAACTGGGAAAATGGGGGTGTTCTAAAACTTTTCACCGGTAGTGTATGTATTGTTGTAACGTGTTACGCAAATGGGGATGTTTGTGCACAACACCAGCGGTTCCTGTATACATGCATGCGGGTGGCTATTGGAACTGTTGATGTGTATATACAGTCAGGTCTGAAATGACTGAGACCCTTCATGAAGATGAGCAAAAAAGGCTGTATAAAATACAAATAAATTATTTAGACTCACCAGACACTCTGCTCCTGCGCTCCTTGTGTGTGCTCTGCTTCTGAACTACAGGAGGCTCTGGTTGTAAACAGGAGTTTCTGCTGCTATATTACAGTACAGAACGTCCATTTTGGTCCTTGGCCTTAATGGATTTTCAGAAGATGCATCAAATTGGAATGTTTTGGCTTCAAAAGTAGGGAGACTGAACTTTCTATGTCAGGAATACAGAGCTGAGTATCTGGTTGGTGTATGGACTCTGTGGTGAAATCAAGGCATGGAAACCACTTTGACTCGTTTGGGGCAGCTGTGTTTCAGCGCACTATTTCAGAACCTCGAATTAGGCACGCTCCCTATGTCATCACACCGTGTGTCTGGCTGGACTCGAGCATAGACATTATGTGACATTTCTAGAGTCATGGAGAATGTGGAATACTATTTTCATATTTCGGACAGTTGTCATCATTAAAAATAAGCGAAGTTTGTTAATGTTCTGTATTAAAGCAAAGCCTCACTACTGTGTTTACTTTGTTTGCCTTCACATTTGTTGTAACAGTTACCTCACATTTTATCACACTGGGCATTAACTGCTTCCTGAACTCTGAACTGTGTGAATCCTGTGTGCCCTTTTTAAATGGTCTTCCTTGTGGTGTTATTCTGTACTGTTAGAGGTGTGGAATTCCAGCAGCAGGTCAGATGTCCTCCCATTTATCATATGCATTTATTCCCATATCCACAAGAGGGCAGCAGAGCAATTCATGTCAGAAAGAGCATTTCCTTAAGTCAAAGTACAGTGTGTTCAATAAAGGAAAGTTATATTTATTAAGAAAAGAAAGAAGAATAAAACTAATTAAATTTGTCTTTACTTGAAACAGACTTGTGACTAGAATATTTGGTTATGCTAAAAGAAAATGTACAGTGTATGCACAATGGGGAATGTGAATATGAACACACATCACACACAGAGTGGAACTCCAAGGGTACTGTGATGTTGTCATTGTTATAGTGAACATGCCTTCAGGCCATATTATATTTTGACATTATAATGTAATATAAAAATAAACAGCTTCTTAGAATTCATCAGTGATTCAGTAAAACGTTTATTTCAAATGTCCTGCTAACATATAGCACACCACTATTTCTGTCCTGAAATCAGCTTCATACCTACAGTGCAGTCGAGTAGCCCCTCCCATTCCTGTTTAGACCCTCCTCTCATTGGTCAATATGTTATGCAAAGACAAACACAAACTAGGACTTATTTCCTGCAGGAATAGAGTCATTATTAGAAAATATTGTGGCCATTTTTGATGATAAAATAAAGAAAAGGAGGTGTGGATGTTCCCCAGTCCAGGTCCCATTTTGAGGTTTTAATGAACAACAACATTGTGTTTATTGGCCTTAGCCCACTGCATTTTCCTGCCAAATAGTATCGAGGAGAGATTGGCGTGACCGAGATAATTAATCTAGGTAAGTAAGAGTGAATGAAACACACATACAAGACCTTACCCTTGTATTAATGCACATCTTGTAAGTCACTCTGAATAAGAGCGTCTGCTAAATGCTTAAAATGTAAAAAATGTACAAGACGAGACTTCAGATAATTCAGTTCTCTCTCAACATATTCAACTGTACAGCTTGCACTAGTCAACTTAAAAGGTTCTGTGTTTATAATTGAGATACTCTTCACTTGTAATGATTTAAAAATGGACAACCGTGAAGTGCATTCAAGATGCATGTTTGGAATTCAATTACATTTGCTCCATTTCAGGTTAAATGGTCTAATAAGGCAATTACTTTAAACTCCATATTTTAGATGGACAGAAGTATAAATTACTTTGATTGATCGAAATTTCCAACCTCCTATTCCCCGCCTTTTTTTAGCTAAATGCCCTTTAGTTTGAATTTAGCTGAAGTTTCTCATTTCTATCAGTCCAGATCACTCAGTTTCACAGTAGATTTACACCCCTCTCTAAATGATTGCCCTGTTAGAAAGGAACTACAGGGACACTACTGCTGCCAGTATTATCCTCCTCTTATTACAGTGACTGAAAAAAAGCTTTAAATTTCATACTTTAATTTATTTATTTATTCTGTTTCTCATTTATAAATTTAGTGTTTTGTGTCCTTTCTGTCATCTCTCTCTCTCTCTCTCTCTCTCTCTCTCTCTCTCTCTCTCTCTCTCTCTCTCTCTCTCTCTCTCTCTCTCTCTCTCTCTCTCTCTCTCTCTGATTACAGCTGATCTTCTCTCCCTCATCCCAGATCACATAGTTTTACTGATCCATAATTAAGCCAAAACCCAGGATAGAGGGGCTGAGTGAATGTGGTCTGGACTCTGTGGAGGAGGGTCATTGTGTCAGAGATGCTGTAGAAGGACAGAGTTCCTGCCCCATGATCCAGATACACTCCTATTCTGGAGGAGGGGTGGGCAGGGAGTTTAGTGTGCTCGTTATTGTGCCTGAAACACGAACTGGAAGGAGAACAGAACAAACTCCAGGACTTGTCATTCCATCCCAGAACACAGTCATCACCCCATCTTTTCCTGCTCATCTCTTTATACGAGACTGCTATAAACACCCCGCTCCCACTCCACTCAGCCTCCCAGTAACAGCGTCCAGACAGACCCTCGCTGCACAGCAATTGGGCGTGGCAGTCAAATCTCTCTGGGTGATCAGGATATGACTGGTCCTGTCCCACCCATGTAACCTTTCTGTTCCCCTCAGACAGATGGAGGTATCTATGCACTGTGTTGGTGTCCAGTGTAAGCTGACAGGAATCTGATGGAGGAGAAGGAGAGAAGAGAGCTCAGTAATTATAACCATCACATTACATCACTTACATATTTTACACACATTTAAATTAAATATTTTCTTTCATTCAAACATTTAGCTTTCTTACCCTTTGTATTGAATTTTCTATTAATATTATAATTTTTCTAAGTTAGTTTCTCTAACAGAGTAACTTAGTAACTCTTTTCACACAGTGTGTTACTGTAGGACATATTCGTATTTAATCCATGTGATTAATGCCAGAATCACTGCAGCTGAATTAACAGGGATCATATTTTCATTTTATTCGCATGTCGCATGTTTTGATTTAGTTTTAATTACAGACTCACATTGTAAGAAGTACTCTCTGGTCCCGGGCTCTAGAATATGGACTTCTTTCACTATAGAGATCACAAGAAAGATGAGCTCCTAAAGATGAACCTTTTGTCATATTTCCTGGAGAAATGTGAAGATATTTTAACCAATAAAATGCATGTAAATGCAAACTGAGCTCATCCAGGGTTAATAACAATATGAAATAAAAGTGTGAGGATTATATCGTGCTGAGCGCGGGAGACTCAGTAGTTTTGGCAGTTTACTTTTAAACAGCAGTGACAGTTGGAACTGAAAGTTTGAACTTGCAACAATGTTGCTCATTTCCCCGGTTGCCATGGCGAGCACACAGTGAGCAGGAAGCAGGAGATGCAAAGAACAGACCAGCAACTCACTGCACTCAAAAATAACCCAGAGGGCCTGTATTCTGGCCAAACTGAGTTACCACTACTTTGGGCTGAAAATCAGTGTGGCAGGGAGCTTTGGCCTGCCACTGAATCCATTAAATGCCTCATAGAGAGGATACAAAATAAGGTGCCGTAGATTAAGTACAGTACACTTATTAGAATTTGGTAATAAAAAAGCACATTTGCCAGTATTACCAAGCTGATTGTGTTGTATGGAAGTGAGGAATAGGGTTCACTCAGTCAACAAGTCTACACTAAATGGGGCAAAGCTCCAGCTGAAACCCTGCATGCAGAATTCTGCTAAAACATCCTGCCAATACTGAGGAATATCGCTTATCACAAAATTATGAAATTGCTTAAAATAATTTCAAAATGTTAAAGGCCCTACATGACATAAAATGTAAAAAAAATTCTGCTGTTATCACCTGTTTGAGAGAACTTGACGAATTCCCCCTTGCAGATGTCCTCCAGTTGCTCTTTCAGTTCAGAGACATGTTTCCTCACAGCCTCAAAAGAGACGTCTTGATTGACAGTGATTCTGGGCAAGTCTCCAGGTCCAGGAGGGGCACAGACAGACTGACAGCTCTACAGACAGACAGACAGACAGACAGACAGAGAAACAAACAGTCTCAATACACATTTCTGTGGAGATTCCAGGAGCAGATCTTTGTAAATGAGGATCATGCTTCACCATGTACAGTGCCGTGAAAAAGTATTTGCCCCCCTCCTGATTTCCTCTATTTTTGCATATTTGTCAAACTGAATGGTTTCAGATCTTCATACAAAATATAATATAAGACAAGGAGAACCCGAGTAAACACAAAATACAGTTTTTAAATGATTATTTCATTTATTGAAGGAAAAAAGTTATCCAACACCCATATCACCCATGTGAAAAAGTAATTGCCCCCCTGAACTTAATAACTGGTTGTGCCACCCTTGGCGGCAACAACTGCAATCAAACGTTTATGATAACTGGCAATGAGTCTTTTACATCGCTGTGGAGGAATTTTGGCCCACTCTTCTTTGCAGAATTGTTTTAATTCAGCCACATTGGAGCGTTTTCGAGCATGAACTGCCTGTTTAAGGTCATGCCACAGCATCTCAATCAGATTTAAGTCCGGGTTTTGACTAGGCCACTCCAAAACCTTCATTTAGTTTTTCTTGAGCCATTCAGAGGTGGACTTGCTGGTGTGTTTCGGATCATTGTCCTGCTGCATAACCCAAGTGCGCTTGAGCTTGAGGTCACGAACTGATGGCCGGACATTCTCCTTCAGGATTTTCTGGTAGAGAGCAGAATTCATGGTTCCATCAATTACGGCAAGTCATCCGGGTCCTGAAGCAGCAAAGCAGCCCCAGACCATCACACTACCACCTCCATGTTTGACTGTTGGTATGATGTTTTTATTATAGAATGCTGTGTTAGTTTTACGCCAGATGTAACGGGACCCACACCTTCCAAAAGTTCCACTTTTGACTCGTCAGTCCACAGAATATTTTCCCAAAAGTTTTGGGGGTCATCAAGATGTTTTTTGGCAAATTGAGACGAGCCTTTGTGTTCTTTTTGGTCAGCAGTGGTTTTCGCCTTGGAACTCTCCCATGGATGCCATTTTTGCCCAGTCTCTTTCTTATTGTGGAATCATGAACACTGACATTAACTGAGGCAAGTGAGGCCTGCAGTTCTTTAGATGTTCGTCTGGGGTCTTTTGTGACCTCCTGGATGAGTCGTCGATGCGCTCTTGGAGTAATTTTGGTAGGCCGGCCACTCCTAGGAAGGTTCACCACTGTTCCAAGTTTTCTCCATTTGTAGATAATGGCTCTCACCGTGGTTTGCTGGAGTCCCAAAGCCTTAGAAATGGCTTTGTAACCCTTTCCAGACTGATAGATGTCAATGACTTTGTTTCTCATCTATTCTTGAATTTCTTTAGATCGCGGCATCATGTGCTGCTTTTTGAGATCTTTTAGCCTACTTCACTTTGTCAGACAGGTTCTATTTTAGTGATTTCTAGATTCAACAGGTCTGGCAGTAATCAGGCCTGGGTGTGGCTTGTGAAATTGAACTCAGCTTTAAAAAAAATGTGGTTAATCGGTTGATTTATTAAGGGGGGGCAATTACTTTTTCACATAGAGCCAGGTAGGGTTGGATAGCTTTTTTCCCTTAATAAATGAAATCATCATTTAAAAACTGCATTTTGTATTCACTCAGGTTATCTTTGTTTAATATTAAAATTTGTTTGATGATCTAAAACATTTAAGTGTGACAAAAATGCAAAAAAAGAAGAAATCAGGAAGGGGGCAAATACTTTTTCACGGCACTGTATGTACAATGTACACAGTGCAGATTGTGAGAGAGCCAATGATGTTACCTGGAGGAAATGGATGTGATCCTCTGTGTGTGAAAGCTGCTCGAGCTCAGCATCTCTCCTCCTTAGCTCAGCAATCTCCTCCTCCAGCTGCTTCAGGTGACTTTCAATCCGACTCACTTCAGCCTTCTCCTGATCTCTGATCAGCTCTTTCACCTCAGAGCACCTTCTCTCAATGGAGCGGATCAGCTTAGTAAAGATCCTCTCGCTGTCCTCCACTGCTGCCTGTGCAAGGCGCTGTCAGGAGACACAGAGAGAGGAGGGCTGTACATTTTAACTAGGCCTTTCACTCAGCTCTTACTGGGACCCCAGACAGCCTGTTCCCCACAGTGTGGCTTAGTGAGATTGGGCCCCACAGGGCTGGAAAGTGGCCCAACACTGGGACCCTCGCTGGCTGACTGGGGGAGAGCCCTGACTGAGCCCGGAAATGGCTCTTCCAGCACCCAGCTGTTGTGTTCTCCTCTGGTCAGTACCCACCGTGAGTGAATCCGCAGCCTGTCTCAGATCCTGCAGCTCCTTCTTTCTCTCCTGGATTCTCTGCTGGAATTTCCTCTGTGTCGCCCCCAGCTGCTTCTGTGGATTGTTTTGCCTTGTTATATTATCTTGCAATACATTAACATTGGTTAAATAATACTATTGTTTTATTAAAAATGACACTATAATTAACCATGAATCTGTATCACACACTGCTTGTCAGTGTGTAGAAGTGATCTGGTCTTGTAGTTAAAGCTTGTAAACTGTGAGTGAACTAGCTGCTCCAGCCATGGTGATTCTCATTCAGGGAGTGAATAGGGGGGTGAGGGGTGTGAACAGAGCTGTCACAAAGAGCTAGGTTGTGTTCATTTCCTGCTCTTACTGCTTTGTCACTGAACATCAGACCTAAAAACTTGACTTCCTTCCTACAAAACAAATTAGATCAGTGAAGCACAGTTCATAAGTATGCATATTGAAGCAATAAACCAGGATTGTCACTATCACTACTGTAAAGAGTAAGTGTTATGTGTACCTGCTAGTACAGAGTTCCAGTCCTTACCTGTTTCTCAGTCCTTTCTGCTGCAGCTGAGACTGTATCATGGCCTCTGTGTTCATCCATCAGACACTGATAACAGATACACTGCTGATCGGTATGACAGTAAACCTCCAGCAGTTTGTCATGATGAGAGCAGATCTTCTCCTGCAGGTGTCCAGTGGCTGGGGTCAGTTTGTGCTTCTTAAAGGTAGGAGATTCATAGTGAGGCTGGAGGTGAGTTTCACAGTAAGAGGCCAGACACACCAGACAGGACTTGACAGCTTTGTGCTTTCTCCCAGTGCAGACATCACACGCCACGTCTCCAGGTCCAGCATAACAGTGAGCAGGAGGAGCAGCTTGGGGTCCTGTCTTCAGTTTCTCCAACACTTCAGCCAGCATGGTGTTTCTTCTTAAAACAGGCCTTGGGGTGAAGGTCTGTCTGCACTGGGGACAGCTGTAGACACCAGTATGATCATTCTGATCCCAGTAGCCCCTAATACAGCCCATACAGTAACTGTGTCCACAGTGAGTAGTCACTGGATCCTTCATGGTTCAGCCACCATGACAGCTGCTCACTGATCAAGTTTGCAGACGATGTCGCATTAGTAGGGCCTTTAACCAATGATGAGACAGTAGGGCCTTTTAACAATGATGAGACATTAGTAGGGCCTTTTAATCAATGATGAGACCGGCTACAGAGCTGAGGTCAACCTGTTCCATGACTGGAGAACACAAAACCCACTGATTTTAAACACAGCAAAAACAAAGGAGATGGTCACTGATTTTAGAAAAGGAACACATGCCCGCTGCATCCTGTGAACCTGAATGACAAAACCATCGAGAACATATAAATATAAATATAATGGAAAGACAAAGTGAACCGCCATTAGTATGAGCACTTGGCCAGGCCGCTCAAAGCACCTTCATTAGAGGGAGCGTCCTTCATCCGAGTCCTTTTGCATGCAATGGGAATGTCCGTTTCACCCTGGTCATTTATCATATCTCTCCTGAGACTGATGGAAAACAAATTAATGTGGTGATTTGTTTTTAATTCTTCTTCTTCTATTAGTTCACGGCAAGCCTGTTACCCATCACGCATAGGGGCTGTGCTTGCAGTTAGTGATTTCTGCCACATTCACGGAATACAGATTTGAATCATCTCCGTATACCACACTCTGTAATTCCATCGAAAACAAGAACCTTCCAGCACTACAAAAGCATTTAATTTCATATTTATCGAGGAATATAAATATCTTGCAATTATCTTTGACTCCAAATTGACCTGGACTGCTAACACCAACGCAAGGTACACAAAAGCACAACGACAACTTTTTCCGGAAACTAAGGAGTTTGAATGCAGACACAACTATTTTAGCACTCTTTAATAAGACTTTTATCCAGAGTGTGGTGAACTTCTGCATCCAGTGGTGGGGTGAGGTGTGGGTGGGGGGCTCTCAGTACAAAACAAAACCAAACTGGACAAAGTGACCAGAACGGGCTGCAAAATCACAGGAACATCACCTGACTGTCAGAACATTATACCACAAACCTCGCTCTGGAAATACTGGACGACCCCTCCCACCCACTATTTCCAGAGTATACCCTCCTCCCCTCTGGATGTAGGTCTCTGAGGCCCAAGGTCAACACAAAGAGAGTTATAGCCTCGTTCATACCCAGGAGCACACAGCTCAACAGACACAGAGACTGATCTGGACTGACCGCACTGTGCACTTTACACACATTACTTATTTTATTCACTTATATATACTTATATTTTATTCATACTCCATTCATTGTATGGCATGATGATGACGATGATTTATTTGTAGATTGATTCTTGTTGTGCCTTTTATGTTTCAATGTATGTTCATTGTGTACGAAACAAATTCCCTAAGGGGCAATAAATGTTTAATTCAAAGCCACTTACAGAAGGTGCAGTGGTTTAAGTAGATAAAAAAACAAGCACATGTCACAACCACAAGCACATCCCTCCCTCAAGCAAGCAGCCATAAACAACACGAGTGCTAAAGCAATTAGATTAGAATGATAAGGGCATGGTTTGTGTTGTTATTGGGTTAAGAGCCAAGGTGCAGTCTGAAGAGGTGAACTTTTAGGCATTTAGCAGATGCTCTTATCCAGAGCAACTTACAAGATGTGCATTAGTACATGGTATGGTAACAGATACGGTAGTGTAGTGATACAGTAATAGACATAATTGTTGGCAGCTGCATACCATACCTGTAACACAGGGAAGGAAAGGTTTTTGGGGGTTTTTGGACAGTCATCAACATAGATACATATTACATAATGCAGTATTAAACATGAAAGCAGGGGTGATGACAATGAATAAAAATGTACAGAGTCAGTGGTAGTGGAGTCTGAAGAGGTGGGTTTTGAGTCTCTTGTGGAAGATCGCAAGTGATTCCACGGTCCTGACCGATTGTGGAAGGTCATTCCACCACCAAGGGGTCAGGACAGAAAAGAGGCGAGACCGCGAGGAGCGGCTGTCAGGCGCCTGGAGGGATGGGACAGTCAGTTTGCCAGAGGAGGCGGAGCGGAGGGATCTGTTTGTGACAAAGAAAAACTGTTTAGGGACAAATTTATTATCATTTTTTACATTTATAGTTTCAAATTGTTCTCCCAATTTGGTTGCCAATTATAGCCTCTATTTATCTCAAATCACCCTCCCCCATGAGTCCACCGCCCATCCTCTGGGTAACGAGCCAATTTTTCCATGCCGGTAGATCCACCTCCTCCGAGACGGAACCCGACCATGGACACCCTTTCTGCTCCTCGACAAACTCAAGCTGGCTCACCCTCCCTGTCCCCCTGGGGCGGACAGCCAAACGCCGCCTCCAATCGGGGCTGGCAACCAGGGTCGGTCTGGTAGAGATGGGTTTTGAATCGCGTCCCTGACAGGCAGTGCACCCCATATCGGACCAGTCAAATACAGTGCGCTACACCGCTACGCTATCCGCCGCCCCTTAGGGACCAACTTTTAAAACAAATTTTTTTTTTAAGTGAGTAAAATAAGAATAGTGCTGAGCATCTGGATAAGAGCCGATTGGTTCCCCCGGCACGCTGTTCCCCCGGCAATCAGTTGGAAGTTGTAGCCACCCACAATCTCCATGACAACCTATAGAGGAGTCGGGGGGGCAGCTCAGGTGAATGTAGAACGGGGAGCTGAAAGCACCTTGGATGCTTCACTCCACACACGAAGCCCACGTCTGTCTTTATTGAGTGGGAAGCACTGAGACGCTGGGCTGGCCTGTATTTACCCACAAAGACAGCCCCACTCCCCGTCCATGTTCACAGTTACCCCCTGCCCGACCCAAACCCAGTGGACCCCTCACTGCTACTTATTTCTGTCGTAATGAGAGAGCGTGTGCCAGTCACAGTGCAAGAGCGGGGGGGTTAATGTTACGGGAAGGGAGTCTTATCTCACAGTCACGCGCTCGGATGCGGTTTCCCGCACGTCTCGGGTCTGTGCAAATCACAGGCAAAAGGGCACGAACGGAACGACGCTCGTGCTGTTACGATAGATTTAAATACCAGCCACTTGAGGTGTGAAAGCCCAGAGTGTCACTGGACCTCGCATGAGGCGTCAGAGCTTTTCAGAGAGACACTCTTCGAAAGCCAAAGCGAAGTTCTTACTCTCTAAATCAAGCTAATGATACTGGTAAATGAGTCTGTGTGCTCAGAAATGTACCACATCTAGGCAGGAGAAAGGAGAGTTATACGCACGCAAAGATTAGAAAGAACATCTAATCTTTAAAAAACATAAAAGATTTTTAGGTGTTTCGTTTATTTTATTAAAAGGGAAACTAGCTAAACGTTATTGTTTTGTATGATAGGCCTGCTGTATTGCCAAGAGTTGAGTATCTGTCAGTGAAAACACAGAAAAGTACTGTAATAGTGTTTTAAAAACAGTGTAGTCTGCTGGCCATTCCTCTCAGGAAAATATTATGTTGTTGCTTTCGGGGACAAGTTCAGATTAGATTTCAAGGGGGGTTAAATGCAACACACCAACCCCCAAAAAATGCAAGCTGTATTTTAACTTTATGTATATAAACGTATTCTAAATACTAACTGAATTCTGTAACTGCAACTGTACTGCGTTGACTCTGGAGCTCGAGTGTAGCGTGGCTGTGCCGTGCACGGAGCAAGGATGAATATCAGAGGACACTTCCGCATCTGCATCCCATACCGGAGAACACGATAAATTGTACACAGTGCACACAATTTCATAATGAATGATGCTGTTACCACAGCTGGCAATGCAAATGACAGTTTTTAGTAAATGGTTTATTACATTTAAATGTATTAAAGGCAGTAAAAACACATCCAATATGTGCAGATCTAACCTAATAATGTTATAATAATCAGATTCAGAGCTATCAATCTAATACATTTATAACAACATACTCTACTGCTTTCTTGGTAGCTTCAAACAGTTAAAACATAATCGGCTCTGACATTCTGAAAAC
Organism: Aldrovandia affinis; assembly: GCA_029706075.1. Taxonomy (NCBI): domain Eukaryota; kingdom Metazoa; phylum Chordata; class Actinopteri; order Notacanthiformes; family Halosauridae; genus Aldrovandia; species Aldrovandia affinis. The sequence goes on along the minus strand of JAINUG010000347.1, from coordinate 342,071 downwards.
TCATGTATAACAATTAAGGGCGTTTTTACAACTTTTTTTGTTTTTAGCTGGTCTGCGAAATCAAGTTATGCAGAAATTCCCCACGTTTATAACAAGACAAATGTCACTAAAATCGGTTGAGAATTACGCGAGTTGCAGTAGATTTCATCTGAATCTTACGCAGCATGGTGTGTTGCGTGTTACGTAGCACGTTGCGTCGCGTCGCGTCTGTAGGAGCCGGGGGGAGTTTTGTAGTGTTACTATGGAGACGCGTCTCTCGGCAGCACGATTCGTACTCTTCGTCCAAAGTTTGAGGAGTAAAGACTGAATTAACTGGCAACTATACGACGTGGACGGGAAAATAATCGCATTGCAACTTGTTAGCTGGTGATCTCCGTGTTAAAACAAATAATTTAGCCAGTTGGCTACATTCAGTAGGCTAACGTTTGTTTTCTTTTCGCTTGCGTGGAGAAATCTGGACTAAACCGTCGATATTCTCTCTCTCTTTCTCTCTCTCTCTCTCTCTCTTTTAAAATGCGACTTCTCTTCGTTAGTCGAACGGTATTGTGGTAAATTAGTTAACAAGCTGAGTAACTTGTTAAAGTAAGAGACATTTAAACCATGGCGACTTTGGCCTTACCCCGCGGCGGACGGGAGAAAGGCACTTTCGGCAACGTTACTGAACGCTGGCCACGGTGACCGGGGTTCGATTCCCCGTCGCGCCAGAGTCAATGGCTGTCCGCCCCAGGGAGGGGGGAGGGAAGCCGACACAGTTCGCTGCGCACAGGAGTGGTTCTGGGGTGCTGGAATTGCAGTTGACAGCAGTCTCGGAGGAGGCAGCGATTCGCCATCGTCACTGCCGGTCACAGGGCTACGGCAGCGAACTACGAGGGAGGGGATTGAACTAAGCACAGCGGGAGTAATTGGCTACCAAATCGGGAGAAAAATTGTGTAAAATGGGGTAAAAAAATAAATAATAATCTATTAAAAAATTTGATTAAATCACAGCAGCTGCACATCGCAAACTATAACAGTTAGTTGTTTTTATTATTACATTTTAAATTAATGTATAGAACCAGTGGTAGTGGAGTCTGAAGAGGTGGATTTTTAGTCTCTTGCAGAAGATGGCCATTGATTTCCCTGTAGCTCTCCAAGCTGCCTTGCTTGTTCCCTTAGTTGCGTCTTCACCTCTTCCAGCTGACCCTCCAGCTCCTGCCTTCCCTCACTCTGCTGCTCCGCTCGGCTCCGGAGTTGCTCTGTCTCAGATGCCTGGGCCTCCTTAGCTCCACCTCCTTCTGAGCAAGCCTGGTCTGCACATCCCACAACACCCTGGCATACTCCTCTTTGGCCTTGTCTTGGGATTTCTGGATGGCCAGACACTGCAGATGCTCTTCCTCTGACTTCTTAGTTATGTTCCCCACCTCTTTTTCCAGCTCCAGTCTTTGGGCCTCCACATGCCTCACCTCCAAGAAGGATACAATATAGGCTACATGGAACGGGCTGTTACGCATGTACTATAAAACGTCACTTTTATTAGTTTTGCTGAATTATTCACAACATTACTATTACCTTAACTGCCTAATATAATTTAAAGAGAACATATATAGGCCTAGCTATGTTAAGAGTGAAGCACTGTCACTGTCATACCCGCAGCATCCAGAATGGATTATTCTACTGACTGTGCCCCCCTGGACAGCGACTGACAGAGAAGTACAGCCCGTGGTAATCGAAAATGTGACACTGGCCATTCGTCTGTCTCTGCAAATAGATCAGCGCCCTCTCTAAAGACGAGCTACTAAGATATTGTAGTATTATACCATAGCCTCAATAGCCACAATTGAAACGAATGATGATATAATTATATTAATGAATTATGAATTATATTATCCTACAATTTGAAAAGAAAACAGTCGAATATAGGCCTACAATTGTCAAACAGGATACTCTCAAAATGATTATACATTATGAATTCTATCATTTATCGTATAATTTATATATTCAAACTCAACAGTTCTTCTAAGTAACGAAATAGACACAATCCATTAGTCAAAAACAAAGTTGGTTTGCTTTGGAGAACGGCAGGCAAATTGTACGTATGACTCTACGACAGCTCTGGACCACTTGTAAATCTTGTTCGAACCTAAGAGAAAATTCTAAATACGAGAAAATTGGTGAATGCGGCAAATTCTCGTAAATCACTCGCAGAGTGACTTACAAACAAATTTGTGTGTAAAAGTGGTTCTTGCATCTGGCCCAATATGATCAAATCCTATTGCGGAGTCTTAACAACAAACATGCATGGTCAACAGTATCAAATGCTTTTGACAGATCAATAAACAAGGCCATAGTAGGGCTGTCCCGACTAAAACAAATCTTGGTCGATCAAAGTCGTCCGTTTTTTCAGACTTTTTATATATATATATGACACACCCTATTTGTTTTAATAAATACAACTATATGCACACTGTGCTTGTCTCATGTTTTATAACTTTCTTAAGTGAATGACACAAATGAGTAACAATAGGCTAATTACTTTATGGAGCCGGAGTTCAAGATTACCTGAAAGAAAAGAAAAACGTCTCTGTTCCGAGCCTCCTCTTCATGCTGCCCTTGCAGATTCTGCCGTTGCGCTTGTGAAGTTGCGGTATGGCCACATAATAGGCTGACGCTTTTATTTGACCACAACCATAACACATTCTAATGCGTAGGCTATGTTTAATTTAATTAACCAGGTTGGTCTCACTGGGATTTAAAATCTCTTTTGCAAACAAATTGGCTAACAAACAAATGATCACACATAGCCTAATGTCTTAAATTGTAGCCTAAAGCTGAACATAAAGTGGCTATAGCCTATCGAAAATAACTTACTCGAGTCGGAGACCATCCGATGGCCTACTTCCCCAGTCGTTTTTAGGTTATGGCACAGGAACACTAGCTTGTCCACATTTTTTGGCTGCTCCTCGTTTTATTAACAATAAACCCTGCATTAGAAAACGTGCTTGCAAAGTTTACATTCCACTTTTTTTGGATCGTCTGGGACTAAAACAAAATGCTGCCATACTCCAGATTTTTTCTTTGACATTATGTTCTTAGGTTATATCGAAATGAGTAATTAAAGTATGCCTATATCACTAATCTTAACTGTAGGCAAATCTTAGGCTACAATTAAAATGCACATTCGCGTGCATAAAACAAAAAGGATAGAATATAGGCTACATGAAAGGGGGTGTTACGCATGTTAGTTATAAACATATAAACCATACAATTAGCAAAACACATTTATTATAAAACGTTACTTTCATTAGTTTACCCGCAGCATCCAGAATGGATTATTCTACTGACAAGCAAAATAATAGACAATTCTACTGATGCAGGACTGGATATCCTTTAGACTAAGTAAATGACGACCCTAGATGGGCCGAACAGCCTGTGCTTAACATTATGCAATCTTATGTTCTTATAAATATTTGGAAATAAGAACACAAGTTTATGAATAAATGTAAAAATGTAATTCCCAGCTTTATACAATTAGATGAAATAGAGAAAATCTAAATCCTTTTGGGAGAGGGACACACAGGACCTCTTGCTGGCCAGTATGTGACATGAGACCATGAATAGCAGACCACTCAAACATCTATTACTATTATCATTCATAATTATTACTACTGTTCTCATGGTTACTAGTTTTTTTAATTCATCCATCCATTTAAAAATGTAATAACAAATAACCTTCTCTTGTACAGCTGATAGGTTGTTATTGTTGATTTACATTTTATGTGTGATAAAGTTAATAATTTGAATTTTAAAAGTATTAAATGTCCAAAGATTTAAATGAATAAACCTACTAATTTGCTTCTGAAATTAATACATAAAATCAACAGATCTAACACACACGTGCAAAACTGTATATTCTTTTTTTTTAAACGCATTTTTTCCCCGGGAGGGAAGTGCACCGTTCCTGGATATACTGCAATACCAGGTCGATGCGTGGAGTGGACGGAGCAAGCCCCTATTCCATCTCCCAGTTCCAAAAATCAATTTAATATATGGTCCCCAGATAGGGGACGTATCAGATATTAAACTGATAAGAACAGATACTACACTTGATCTTAGCCAAAAGGCCGAGAAGCGATACTGAACGGCAGCTTGAGTCGGGAGAGTCGATGTCGGAAACACAATGTACGCTGACAGTGAAACGAAATTTGGGATCCATGTCGAAACAACCCCGAGAAATACATACTACTAAAAACTAACGTAAAACAGTTAAACATCGATTACTTAACACTTTTGTATTATTTAATGATCCCGGACAGTTCCCATGATGCATCATACTGTACATGTTTTTAAAAATAAGCCAATCACGCCAGTTCATGTTGTTGTGGCTTTTACACATCCTTAGAGTAAACTACGGCAAGAGAGGAGGCACATTCCACACTAAACGCGCGGTGAGGCGTTCCTGCTCACTCAACAACTACAGTAATTACAAGATGGAATCATTCTGACCGACACTGTGTCAAACACACACACTGTGTAGTAAAACAGTTCATTACTGTTTTGTCTGCATGGCGTTACTTCTCTGCATTGTGTTGCATCGGGATATAGGTGGTTTACCAATTTCGCTGTGGCTACATTTAGCTATAATTGGCCATTCGCCGTCTGTGGCACTTTTAGGTTAAAAAAACAAAAAAACTTGGTGCGCTACACGAACCATTCTCGTAAGCCATCGCGTTATAACCTCACTTTATAAAAACAAATTAGAACTAGCAAACTATGCAATTTAACGTTACGTGTCAATCAGATAGTGAAACCGGGAACTAACGTTAACTGTAGTGACGTTAAGTTCCACAACTAAAGGTAACACTACAAATCAGTGCTTCACTGTTTGCACATACAACTACACAGGTTTAACTTCCGTGCACTGGCTCAAACCAGTTTGTTCTAATTTCACATGAATAAGCATTATAAAATATTCACGTGCCATATTTTCCTACGGAAGGATATGTATATCTATATCTATCAGTTCGCTTAACGACATTCATTTCCCTCATAACCACGCTCCAGGAATTAAGTCTATCGCAGTGTAAAAATGCGCTTTCCACAATAAAGCACCAACACCTCCAAACCCACGGACCACTACCTCCCCCTAGTGGACAGATCCGGGTAGTAACATTTTCTAACGTGACGCAATGTTTTAAACAAAAACTAAATGTTTTTAACGTTTATTTGGGCTCCTAGTTGTGTTATTTTTCATTTTTAAAACCTACTTTCGGATTTACTCTAACTACGCGGCCCTGGAGTGTATAGGGTCAACGTACTAGGAGCCTATATTGCCAGACATCTTCCAACAAGCCAATTCTTGTAAACTAATTTCTACTTCAAGGATAGCGCGAGCTCGCTAGCAAAGGCCACATAAACCAACATTAGCCAAGTCGCAATTGATTTTCTTTTCTTACCAATGACTTAATTCCATTTGAATCCAACCGCGAGAAACGTCGGCACCAGTCTCTTCTGTTATGTTGTAAAACAGCAAACTAAACTCGGCGTGGACAAACCGGCCCACTCACCTTGTGCCCAAAGCACAGCGCCCTTGTCAGTCAAACTCGCCCGTGGATCAGAGCGCGCTCCAGAAGCACGTTCTCGCAAGGAGGGCACCCTCCCACGAAAAAACCCTAAATAGCCGAATGTCCCATTTATCCAAGGAGAAATATAATTTCGCTACTGCAGTACGATTTCTATAGACCTAGCTCGCCTTCGGTTACTTTTGATAGCCTACTTGATCCGATATGGCGTGTATGTTGGAACTTGAAAAGCCAAACAATTTAGCTAGCAAAATTTAACTCGTCTTAATTAACATCTGCGCACGGAATTACATTAAATGCTCTTAGAAGTTCAGACTCTTGATTTAGTGATGTGTTTACAGTCGGCTTACGTTACGAAGTTCCTAGGCTATATACCTACATACAGTTGCGTAGCTAATGTTAGCCAATTTATTAGCTGAAAACATTCAAAATTCGCACGTATTGTAAAATAAACTAGGACAGAATATCCTACATTACTTTAACTCAAGTTCACATTTACAGGCTCAAACAAAAGAATGGACGGTGAGGTGAAATGATCACACGAGCAGCGAGCTAAACTGCCCCTGGAAAGACGGAAGGTGCAACCCACCGAATCACGAGACTATCTCTAACTTCTTCCCTGGACTAGCATTTTCGTAATTTGGGAGAGCGATGTATTACTGACATAAACGCACCGTTTGAAACTACTCTTGAAATGTATTGTAATTGTATGTTGTGTTATATTTTGCTATCGCGATTTTTGACTGACCCTGAAATGGGAAAATCGCATTGCTACTTGTCCAAAAACAGTTACGGAACAGCGAAGCCCACGACAAGTAAAAAAAAAAATAATAATCATTTGTTAATCCGTGCGATTTGTTTGAAATACTGTAAATTACATAAATAAATATACGTTCATGAAGTCAACATGTAATAACAGTGCACAGAGTGCACTCCTTTACTCTGACCTCTGTCACGTGAGCGGTCTCGACCAATTAAAGCAGAGCTTTCTTTGACGATACAACGGCGGCGTCCTAATACTCGGCCCTCTGTACCTTGTTCCCGCGCTTAGTCTACTTCTCCTCGTCTCCTTGACAATAGGGCCGTGTCCGAAACCACTCCCTATTCCCTATATAGTACACTACTTTGTGTGGACGCCATTGAAGCGATATGGTTGAAAAAGTTGGCTTTGAGTGACATTAGCTGTGTTGACAAATGACCACAGCTTGACTTGGCTGCAATCTATGCTTGGGACCACTTGTAAAGGACTTTGTTTTCCATACTGTGTGTTGTACATGCTCCCTATTTATTAAAGCTGGTTGCAAAACCTTGTCATTTGATTGCAAAGTGTGAAAGCAATCTCTGCATTTAATGTGTGGTTGAGCAGATTGTGCACTGAAATTAAAAGTGGAGAGCTAGCTGCATCACATCTATGCCGAAACCTGGGATCAAACCAGGGACCTTTAGATCTTCAGTCTAACGCTCTCCCAACTGAGCTATTTCGGCAGGTTGAGAAGGATGCAAAAGGGAAAATTTGGAACATGATTTTGCAAATGCAACAAAGGTTCATGGAGAATAAGCAGGCAGGGTGTACGTGAGATAGTGAGTGTGCAATGCAGCAGGGCATTTCCAGCCTTTTTCCTCCTTAGTATAGTGTTGAGTACTCCCCTTTGTTGCGCGGGAGTCCGGGGTTCGATTCCCAGATGGGGAAAATAATGTTAGATCTTTTTCCCCTGGAAACCTCCATGAACTGGGTAAAAAAGGACTGGCCCATATGGGGATCGAACCCGCGACCATGGCGTTATTAGCATTTATTATTAGCATATCTTTTGGACTCTTGGTCTGATGATAAGGGGAGGATTGCTATCGCTAAGATCTGTATACAAGGTAAAAATATTGCATTAGTATCAGCATATGCTCCCAATAAATATGCGTTCTATAGCCTTTTAACTAAAACCCTTCTGGAATTAACTGATTTTAGGTTAGTAGTGGGCGCTGATTTCAACGTCGTATGGGATCATAGGATGGATAGGACTGGGGTGATTGAGGGCAGAGACCAAAGTCTGGCCTCTGAAGCGCTATGTGCTTGAGCAAATAGCACAGGTGTGGTTGATCTCTGGCGATTGATAAACCAATCTTCGAAGGACTTTTCATTTCTCTCTGCTAGACATGGCACCTTTTCAAGAATAGATTTTATTTTCGCAATGAAACTCAGATTGGAAGAGCACTTTGCTGATATTCCATCCATTAGGTCCAAAGAAGGGACTGTCCATTTAAATTAACTCAACCTTCCGTTCATTTTATGCTGAGCTCTACAGCTCTGAAATCTTACACCAAAATAATACACCAAAACGCGCCCTGAGAGGTCAAAAACTAGCCCAGTTTTTAAAATCTCAATTTCTGGATGAGCGCAGCCGTGCTGCTTTAGATCTGCCAGATCAGATAAATATTTCCAGCGCAATCCACTCCCAAACCCCGTCCACAAAGGTAAAAAACTAGTCCAATGTTCACATGAGTGCGTGATGCACCCACCTCTTTTTTTTCTCGAAGAAATTCAGGGGAATTTTGACTCTCCCCTCCTTTCTTATCTTAGTTTTTTATGTTTTATTTTATATGTGTTTTGCTGGGTGGGAATATGTGGGGATCTATGGACATTATTGCCTTTTTTTCACAGGACCCAACTTCTGCATCACTCAAATGTCAGTTGATGGTCTCTGATACATATGACTGACCTCAAGTTTTTAAGTTTTAATGTGAAGGGATTGAATATTCCTCAGAAGCAAACAAGTCTCCTGGATCTCCTCCACAGGAAGGGCATTGACTTGGTGTTTATCCAAGAATGATACTTGTTGCGTAGTGATATTAACCGATTAGCCAATACATTTTATCATACAATCGCTTCATCCTCTGATAACACCAAAACAAAGCGTGTGGCTATACTCTCTAGATGCAAATTAATTGTGGTGTGCTAGGGAAAGCAACAAAGAGATTCCCACATAGCATAGCTTTTCAATGGGGAATTAGCTCAAATGGTAGAGCGCTTGCTTAGCATGCGAGAGGTAGCGGGATCGATGCCCGCATTCTCCACAAGTCTGCTTTCCTTATGTTGGATCCATTCCCGATGGCAGAGAGAATTGCCTACAGCCTAACAATGCCCAAGGATTCCTTCTTTTGAGCTGAGATGAAACAACCTCGCTCCTCATTGCCACTACTTGCTCTTTAAGCTGGTCCAAACATCAGGGGATTGCTTGCACAGCTCGCCAAGAGTTCAGAACAGACCAACTTTATTGCATTTTATTGCATTTTATTGCATATGGTTGAAAAAGTTGGCTTTGAGTGACATTAGCTGTGTTGACAAATGACCACAGCTTGACTTGGTTGCAATTTATGCTTGGGACCACTTGTAAAGGACTTTGTTTTCCATACTGTGTGTTGTACATGCTCCCTATTTATTAAAGCTGGTGGCAAAACCTTCTCATTTTATTGCAAAGTGTGAAAGCAATATTTGCATTTAATGTGGGGTTGAGCAGATGGTACACTGAAATGAAAAGTGGAGGGCTAGCTGCATCACATCTATGCCAAAACCCGGGATCGAACCAGGGACCTTTAGATCTTCAGTCTAACGCTCTCCCAACTGAGCTATTTCGGCAGGTTGAGAACGATGCAAAAGGGATAATTTGGAACATGATTTTTCAAACGCAATAAAGTGGATTTCAGGGGCTCTCGGGGCCCCTGGATTTTGGAGCATAGACTGAGGTGGAGCACATTACTCCGGGTTTTGCTCGGCTCGGTTGGCCGACTGCGAGGAATAGGCCCGATCTTTTTTTTTTTTTATAGTGTATTTTGGTTGTCTTGGTGAGAAATTTGGTATCTGTTAAGGGGATTCGAATATGATACCTGTATTATATTTTGTTTTGGCTATCTAACTGTTGCAGTATTACATTCCACCAAAGATGTTTGCTTTTCAACTGAGGTGCTTTTAAAATACAAAATAAAAATTAAATATATTTTGAAACGGTGGTCTATTGTCTAGACCTCTGTCAAAAGGGAAAAAACAGACAAAGAAAAGGAAAAAGGAAAAAAAACTAAAAAACTATTATAGTCTAACAACATCGCAGCCAGCCATGTTTGATTCCTACTCTGTGTAGGCATCGATTTTTGTTTTGCCTTGTTTATATAATTTTACAATAAAGAAAACATTTGATAACAAACAAACAAAAAAAACTAGCCCATTGTTTTTCCTCAAATATAATGGTCAGTTATATATATATATATATATATATATATATATCCAGTATGCTACATTACCATTACTACTTGTCCACAAAGGCAAACCAGAGAAAGTTATATTGAATAGATAAATATCTTAATTCAAATTTTGCTCTGGGGGCACTTGTCCATCCCGAGACGAGGACGTCTATTCAAGACAACTGCTGCGGGGTGGGCGGAATGAATTACTTTGTTGACACTCAAATGCAATAAACGAGCAGTACGTTTTGTATACGTTCTTGCGCTCGGATGCGGTTTCACGCGCTTGGATGCGGTTGCCCGCACGTCTCGGGTCTGTGGAAATCACAGGCGAAAGGGCATGAACACAACGACGCTCGTGCTGTTATGAATGTTTTTTCCGAACACAACGACTCTCGTGCTGTTGTGATAGATTTAAATACCAGCCACTTGAGGTGTGAAAGCCCAGAGTGTCACTGAACGGGCCGCTCGCACGAGGCGTCAGAGCTTTTCAGAAACACTCTTCGAAAACCAAAGCGAAGTTCTTACTCTCTAAATTCAAACTACTGACACTGGTAAACGAGTCTGTGTGCTCAGAAATGTACCACATCAGAGCGGGAGAAAGGATTAGAAAACACAGGCCTAAATGATTTTCAGATATTTATTTTATTTTATTAAAAGAACAAAGAGCTCAACGTTATTATTTTGTATGATAGGCCTGCTGTATTGTGAAGAATTGAGTATCTGTCGTGAAAATACTGAAAAGTGCTGTGATAGTGTTATAAAAACAGTGCCGCGTAGTTCAGATTGGATTTCAGTTTTTAAAACGCAGCACACCAAGCTAAAAAATACACGCTGTATTTTAACTTTATGTATATAAACGTATTCTAAATACTAACCGAATTCTGTAACTGCAACTGTACTGCGTTGACTCTGGAGCTCGAGTGTAGCGTGGCTGTGCCGTGCACAGGTCCCCCTAGTGGTTGTAGCGCGCACTAGCGCCTCTCGTGCGTGATGTGAGGAGATGCATAAATATAAATATTTAAATGTAAATATAAAAACGTAGATGCCGCAATTGCTGCTGTTGTTTGTTGCAGCGATACGTCTGCACGGCCCCCATATTGGAGCGGGCAAGATTTCCTAATTTCACAATTGTTGAGTTTACTCTAAGACTTTCCACAGAACCTGGCTGTGAAGAGGAATTGGCCTTGGCAAAAATGCCACAAAATTGTGCAGCATTTGGCTGTACAAATAGGAGGAACTATAGAAGCAATGCTTGTGGGATAACTTTTCACAGGTAAGTGGCTATTTCACTGTCACTTAAAACTGACGTTGAATGACCGACAGATATCGCTTTGATGATAACAAAACATATAACATTAGCTAGTTGTCAAACCACTACTTGACCAAGTGACTGAAAGTGATATTTACTCTAATTCGTTGTATTATTGGTATATTGTAATTAAAAAGTGTGGTATTTTTTTTGTTGATATGGAAATATACAAGTTATGAACTGATGTGCAAATGACATCATACAGGCACAGGGTAGCTCACAAAGTTTTGCAGCAAGGATGAATATCAGAGGACACTTCCGCATCTCCATCCCATACCGGAGAACACGATAAATTGTACACAGTGCACACAATTTCATAATGAATGATGCTGTTACCACAGCTTGCAATGCAAATGACAGTTTTTAGTAAATGGTTTATTACATTTAAATGTATTAAAGGCGGTAAAAACACATCCAATATGTGCAGATCTAACCTAATAATGTTATAATAATCAGAGCTATCAATCTAATACATTTATAACAGTTAAAACATAATCAGCTCTGACATTCTGAAAACTCATGTATAACAGTTAAGGGCGCTTTTACAACTTTTTTTTTGTTTTTAGCTGGTCTGCGAAATCAAGTTATGCTTGATAATTCTCCACGTTTATAACAAGACAAATGTCACTAAAATCGGTAGAGAATTACGCGAGTTGCAGTAGATTTCATCTGAATCTTACGCAGCATGGTGTGTTGCGTGTTACGTAGCACGTAGCACGTTGCGTCGCGTCGCGTCTGTAGGAGCCGGGGGGAGTTTTGTAGTGTTACTATGGAGACGCGTCTCTTGGCAGCACGATTCGTACTCTTCGTCCAAAGTTTGAGGAGTAAAGACTGAATTAAATGGCAACTATACGACGTGGACGGGAAAATAATCGCATTGCAACTTGTTAGCTGGTGATCTCCGTGTTAAAATAAATAATTTAGCCAGTTGGCTACATTCAGTAGGCTACCGTTTGTTTTCTTTTCGCGTGCGTGGAGAAATCTGGACTAAACCGTCGATATTCTCTCTCTCTCTCTCTCTCTCTCTCTCTTAAAATGCGACTTCTCTTCGTTAGTCGAACGGTATTGTGGTAAATTAGTTAACAAGCTGAGTAACTTGTTAAAGTAAGAGACATTTCAACCATGGCGACGTTGGCTTTAACCCGCGGCAGACGGGAGAAAGGCACCTTCGGCAACGTTACTGAGCTTGGAGAGAAGAAATGTACATCTTCGCCGGCCCAGGCGAGGGATTGTCCACAGCTTCCGCTACCCGAGGTCAAGGATAGAGAGAAGAAGAAGAAAAAGAAGAAAAAAAGACACGTTCAAAGACAAAAAGAAGTGTCCCAGCGGCTCAAAGAAACGAGGCCACTCCAGCACGCCCTCAAACTCCGACGATGCAGGTTTGTGCAATATGGCTATGCCTTTTGAAATGGACTGTTCCGTTTTCGTCCGCACGGTGGCGACAAACACAACATAACATAACATAAGGGGAAGACGAGAACAGGCCATTCAGCCCAACACTGCTCGTCCATTCCTACCACTAATCTGCTCACAATGCTTAGTTTACCCAAAGGCTAGAGTGTCTAACACTGGATCGAGCCTGGCCTTGAATACCCCTAGTGTCTCAGCCTCCACTACATGTCCAGGCAAGCTATTCCACGCATTGATCACTCTCTGTGTGAAAAAATATTTCCTAGTGTCCGTGTGAAATTTACCCTTTGTCACGACAGGTGTTGTGGTCAGGATTATAAAACGACACCGCAAACTGCATCTTGTGCAGCCGTGCTAGCCAAATCAAATAGTATTGTCACAATCGATCGCATGACCGAAACACGTTGTTCTGAGTCCACATCATGTCCCATAATGTTATCGCTGCCAGTGCCAGGGAATGATATTGTACTATCAGGGTCATTTTTTTTAACGTTTCTGACACTTAGTTTGAAACCAGGGTCTGGGCAGACGAGCCTGTCTGTACTGTAACTGTGAAGCACTTTGGTACAGTCACCAAAAAAACTGTTGTAAAGTGCTATATAAATAAAGTTGAGTTGAGTACTGTCAGCTGTGTGTATAATATATATACGCCATTTAGCAGACGCTTTTATCCAAAGTGACTTACAGTAGTGAATGCATACATTTTCAGTATATGTGGCCCCAGTGGGGATTGAACCCACAACCTAAGCGTTGCCAACGCTGTGCTCTACCAACTGAGCCACAGAGAGCCACTGTCATTTAAACCCACTCCGTACTGCACACCCCATAGATTTAGCACCTACAGCATGCGTGGTCCATCATCGGCTAACCAACAGGCTCGGCAGGATTTGTCACGGCTAAGGTAGATAGCTGTACTAGCAAGCAAACATCACCCCCCTGTGTAGGCGGTCGTCTCAGGGGCGTAACGTTCTTGTACACACTGTGGAGGAGACCAACCCATACGGGAGTCTGTGCATTTATGTACGTTTTGGGTAATAAAATAGCCTTCACTTATTGTCTAAAACCTTATAAACAACCCTTCAAATTTCACCCTCAAATATTGAGAAAATGTTAATAATTTTACTCGTCAGTAAAAACATAACAATAATGATGATGATGTCGCGCTAGCTAGCGAAAATTAACGTCAGATACAATTATGGCTTTCAAATATTTTAGAAAAGTCTTAGCTAATATTAGCCAACTATCTGATGCTGCTAGCAAACTAGCTGCTAGCTTGCGAACAAAACAAAAAGTACAGTGTACTAGCACTCAGCTTTCAAACCACTAAAGGCTAGCTTGTTAGATAACGTTTTAGCCAGTGCTTAATAAAATAAGAGATGCTGGGGCTCAACTCGCCCCCCAGAGGAAAAAGGGTAAACTTTTCCTACCTCTGTGTCGCTGCATTTCTGCATTCTATTTACATTTGTAATGTTCACTGGACGTAACGTTGTTTAATACCAGTTTAAAATATGCGTTGTTATCGCACTTTAGATATTTATGAGCCCGGGGCTCTGATTCTGAGTAAGACATTTGCCGGGGCGCAGCGAGTTAGTTAGCTAACTTTTAGTCATCTAGCCAGACAACTAATTAAAAGACAAACTACTGTCAATTCAGCTGACACAAGCTACCCCACCTCTCTAGCGCCACTAGACACGTGATGTTGTAGTGATTTTGGGAACAGTGGCCCTTTTAGACCGTTAGAGCGTAACGGAGGTTTGATGGTTTTGAAAATGACACCGACGGGGTTAACTCAAACCGCCGTGTACGATGTGACCGGAATCTAGACCAACCCTACAATAAACCCCAATCCGTCTCCTATAAACCCCTGTCCTCTGCCAATTAAGCACCTACTTTTGCTCAAATAAATTCCTGCCCTTTCCGAGATAAAATCCCAGTTTATCTCTAAAATAAAGACTTCAATTCCTACTGGGACCACATATACTGAAAAATGTATGCATTAACTACTGCAAGTTGCAAAAATAGTCTGCTACATGACATATTATAAACCTCCACCATCTCTCATATAAATGCCTGCTCTCTCTCAGATAAACACCCTCTCTCCTATAAATGCCCACTCTCTCTCAGATAAACACCCTCTCTCCTATAAACTCCTGCTGTCTCTTTCAGATAAACTCCCAGACTCTCCTATAAATGCCCACTCTCTCATATAAATGCCCACTCTCATAAACACCCACGCTTTCATATAAACACCCACTCTTCCTCAGATAAACCCCCACCCTCTCTCCTATGAACACCTGCTCTCTCTCATAAACACCCGCCCTTTCATATAAACGCCCACTCTCTCTCATAAACACCCACTCTCTCATATAAACCCCCACTCTTCCTCAGACAAACCCCCACCCTCTCTCCTATGAACACCTGCTCTCTCTCATAAACACCCGCCCTTTCATATAAACGCCCACTCTCTCTCATAAACACCCACTCTCTCATATAAACCTCCACTCTTCCTCAGATAAACCCCCACCCTCTCTCCTATGAACACCTGCTTTCTCTCATAAACACCCACTCTCTCTCATAAACACCCACTCTCTCTCATAAACACCCACTCTCTCATATAAACCCCCACTCTTACTCAGATAAACCCCCACCCTCTCTCCTATAAACACCCGCTCTCTCTCTCATAAACACCCGCTCTCTCTCAGATAAACCCCCGTCGGAGCCCGTCTCCAGTGGCTCCTCCACGCAGACCGGCCCGGACGCCGAGCAGCCCAGTGGTGGACAAGCCGAGGGCAAAGGTCGGTGCGCCGGGCCACAGGCAGAGAGCAGGAGCAGGAAGCCCCGGGAAGAGGAGGAGGAGAAGGAGGAGGAGAAGAAGGAGGAGAAGGAGGAGAAGGCGGAGCCTCCGGCCCCATCCCTCAGCAGACAGGCCCAGGAGAGTCTGAGGTGGGAGGGCGCTCTGGACGACCCGGTGGCCGAGGCGGAGAGAATGGAGATCTACAGAGCCAACCGACGCAGACGCTACCTGAGCACCCAGCAGAGTGCCATGCCTAGCACTCCCACTGCTCCCACCACAACTAGGACACGCACCACACCTAGGACACCCACCACACCTACCACTCCCAATACACCCACCACACCCGCTACACCCACCACACCTACCACTCCCACTGCACTCACCACAACTAGGACACGCACCACACCTGCCCCGCCCCCTCTGGGACAGGACAGGGGTCACCTCATCCAGGGCGGGAAGGACAAGGAGGGCGGGGTATAGGCCTGCAGGCCCGCTGGTGTTTCATGCCACGGCCCAGGACGGCCAACACTCAGGCTGGGACGTCTCAGGGAGAGGAGCAAGCACAAAATGTGGTTCTCTGCGGCTCAGTTGGTAGAGCACAGCGTTGGCAACACTTAGGTTGTGAGTTCAATCCCCACTGAGGCCACATATACTGAAAATGTATGCATTCACTACTGTAAGTCGCTTTGGATAAAAGCGTCTGCTAAATGGCATATAAAAATGGCTGCTTCTTTATAAAACAGAAATCTCAAATCTAAGCGATTTGTGAGGATCGTTAATTACAGACTAATTGATGTATATTACAGTAATATACTCTATTGTAGTGATATAATATTACAACTTCAATTTATATGTTATGGTGCTGGAACAAGTTGGGAAAATGGGAAAAGAATACTTAATACATGCTTTCGTTTTTCTATCAAGCCGGGGCAGTCCATTCTCTTAACTGGCCAGCAGAGGGCGCTCTGATCCCACATACACACTTGACCATTACAGACAATTTGCCCGTTGTAATTTGCTTCAAGAACCACAAGTGTTTCTATCCACAGGGGAAAACAAGGTCCTGTCAGTCACACTGTATGAATCGACGTCCAGGACAGGATGAAGCCAGCACGCAGACACACACACACAATCACAAACACACAAACGTTTTAATGTCTTCATCACCATGAATTACCCTGTTAGTGGGGCCTAACAGACAGCGCAGCGTGTGAGTGCGGGAGCCTGAGCAGACTGCCGACCACATTACCACCGCCTGTCACCCTGCATAGACCACCTTCGGAGGAGGGCCTCTTCCGAGTGGGACCTGAGATGAGGGCGTGGCTGCACGACATGGAGCTGGACATATGATGACGATACACGAAAGAAGAAGACCATGAGATTTTCTGGCACAGCGCGTTGGACACTCAAAGTTATGGATGAGCTTGTGTAGCGGATGGGCTCAGTGAGCACCCGCTGCCGAGTGACGTGGATAAGAGTGCGATTAGTTCCCGGAGTTAGGGACTTGAGTCTTTAGCTCGGCGAGCTTAATCGCTCTCTTGTCGCGTCAGAGATCCCTCGGTTCGAAACTCGCTGCGGGCAGAACCAACACCGTCACATTGGTGCCGTGACCCGGATAATACAACTGATGGCAATCGGTTGGGCGTGGTTGCTGCCGCATGAGTTTCGAGGGGGAGAGTGTAGCGGATGGGCTCAGTGAGCACCCGCTGCCGAGTGGCGTGGATAAGAGTACGATTAGTTCCCGGAGTTAGGGACTTGAGTCTTTAGCTCGGCGAGCTTAATCGCTCTCTTGTCGCGTCGGAGATCCCCTCGGTTCGAAACTCGCTGCGGGCGGAACCAACACCGTCACACTTGCACAGATCGTCAGTGCCTCTGAGAGTTCTGTGCTTCTTGGTAATGATTAGAGCATCGTGTTCATTGGAATGACAGGACTCTGGGGTGAAGTGTGTCAAACTGTTGAGACGCACACAGACCAGGTTCATATGCCTGTTGCTTTAGTTGTTTTTGAACATCACAAGATGACAGACATTTAAATAATGCATTTATTAATCCAAATATCAACACGGATCAGTACAGGGACACAATGATCTCCTAGTCCTTTAAACTCAGATTTAAATCTTGTGCTTTTCTTGTGTTCTGAAATTAGTCTCTGAGTGACATTCTGATTCTAAAGTGTTTATAATTTTTTATTTTAGTTTCAGATTTTCTCCCGTTTTTCTCCCAATTTGGTAGCCAATCACACCCGCTATTTTCAGGTCAATCCCTCCCTCATAGTTCGCTGCCGTAGCCCTGTGACCAGCAGCGACGAAGGAGAGGTATCGTCTCCTCCGAGACGGCACTCGCCAAGCCGACGACCGCAACTCCGGCACCCCAGAGCCACTCCGTTTGCTTCTAAGCGGTTTCTGAGTGTGGGTGGCTCAATGAACTCGTCCATCTCTACTCTTTACATTGTAGTACATTTAACATCTTCAATCGGTTTCAATGAACTCAACGATGGAAACTGAAATGCGCCTTCCATTATTCATTTATTTATTCATTATCAAAATGGACAAAATGATTCTATGACAAGTACTGCTCATGTCCGATGTTTAAACCTGGTGACAGCACATCCATTTCTCCAGCCTTGTTGAATTTTGTTTTGTTAATACGGGTATTCCTCTCATTAATGAAAGGGGTGTGTTGGTTAAAAAAGGGTTTCATACATTAAAACATTTGTGACATAAAAAAATCTTTCTCCTTAGAACTGCTGGTTGATAACTGTGATTGAAACCAATTGACCCCCCCCCCATCCCCAGCCCCCTAGAACCCATCTGTACCCTGCTCAGTCTTATCGTAGGGCAGCAGGTCGTCCCAGGCCACCATGACAACCCTGCCCCTGTAGTTCTGCCGCAGGGTTTCAGCACACACTAACGAGGCAGACCCTGCGCTTACGGAGGCAAACACGTGTTTAAAATGCACTGCGCCAGCGGCTACGCTAGTGCTATCAGCGAGAACAAGAGACCAAACTCAAAAACTGGGAGAAAATAAACACGAGTATAAATTAGAGATGGCAATTTCGACACCGAAGCTCAAAACTGTATTGATCGTTTCGGCACTTGCGGATTCGATACAATGTTCCGAGCAGCGTTTCAAAACGGCTGAGTCACGTGATCGATGTGTCGAACGTCACGATCGAGGTGACCTGTCACCAACACAGTTATAATGGCTGCAATGACAGCTTCTGCCAGTAGAGGCCAATGTTGACTTGCAGTGTTCCAAAACGTTTTGAAACAATTGTTTTAAATGGCTCGGTCTCAAAGTTTCGAGCTTGCCATCCCTAGTATAAATAATCAACACACTTAACATAAACAAACACGAGTCGTACGACAAAAGCTCAGAATGGTAACACTGACTAGCAAACGCAGGGAAAAACCATTGAAGACAGAACAAACAAAACAGGGGGCTTAAATAATCGCAGGAAAACAAGGCAGAGGTGGAAACACAAGACAATGAAACAATTAACCAATAAAATAAACAATTAGGGAACACCAAAGTCTAATACCGCCCTCTGGTGGCGAGCAGGAACTGTTACAGTGAGCCCCTCCCTCTCTGACATCACAAGGTGGTCACCCTCTACCGTAATGACATTACACAATACCACTCGCTGAAAATCTGATTCGGATGGCTTTTCGGGAGTTTAAAGTTTATACATACAATTAACTGGAATATGCTGAGAAATATATTGATATTCTACAACATATGTGTTACACCAGTAGTTCTCAACCTTTTTTGTGCTCTGTACCACTAAAATATTTTCAACAATCCCCAAGTACCCCCTACCCATAATATATATATATAGGCCTATATATACATATATACCTCACGTGTAAGCAGCCAACACAGATATTTTGATTTTTAAAAAACATTTTATTAAGATTCACCATTAATAATTACAAAAGATATTTTGATAAATAAATAAATTATGCGTTGTCTTAATTTTGATGGCCTTATATAGAATATTATTTCAACATTCATTATTCTTTTTTATTTTATATATTTATTTTGAGGTTTCAAAAAACATTTCCAAGTACCCCCTGCAATTCCCCCACGTACCACTAGGGGTACGCGTACCCCAGTTGAGAAACAATGTGTTACACAACACTATTTTAATACAGTTGTTTGTATGATGGTGGAAGTTATTAATATATTTGAATGTGAATATGAGAACACAAACACACACACTTCACACACCCAGGGGTGGGATTAATCAAACCTTTTAGCGTATGTCATAATTCATATGAAGAGGGCATGGATTGAATCCAGTAGTTTACCTGTTTGTTCATTGACACAAAGAATTTGCTGTTCTCAATTTTCACCTTTAAAAAGAAAACGGAATCAGTAACCATGAGGAATAAAACAAATGCACACAACCAACATGCTAAATGCTTAAAATGTAATGTAAATGTAACCAGTGATATTATTCTTCCAACTGTTTATCTATCTGTCTATGGGGTATTGATTAAGGAGTAAGGGGTATGAGGTATGGGGTATTGATTATGGGGTATAGGGTATGGTGTAAGGCACAGGTGTCAAACTCATTCCATCGAGGGCCGAGTGTATGCAGGTTTTTGTTGTAACCAATGCACTACACCAGGTGATTTCACTAATTAGCTCACTTCTTCAACCAAGGGAGGGAACCTAATTGAAATCACCTGGTGTAATGCATTGGTTACAACAAAAACCTGCATACACTCGGCCCTCGATGGAATGAGTTTGACACTCCTGGGGTAAGGTGTATGGGGTAAGGAGTAATGGGGTATGGGGTGGGGTATAGGGTATGGGGTAAGGGGGATGGGTTATGGGGTATAAGGTCAGGTGTATGGGGTAAGGAGTAATGGGGTATGGGGTATAAGGTCAGGTGTATGGGGTATGGGGTATAAGGTCAGGTGTATGGGGTAAGGAGTAATGGGGTATGGGGTGGGGTATAGGGTATGGGGTAAGGGGGATGGGTTATGGGGTATAAGGTCAGGTGTATGGGGTAAGGAGTAATGGGGTATGGGGTATAAGGTCAGGTGTATGGGGTAAGGAGTAATGGGGTATGGGGTATAAGGTCAGGTGTATGGGGTATGGGGTATAAGGTCAGGTGTATGGGGTAAGGAGTAATGGGGTATGGGGTGGGGTATAGGGTATGGGGTAAGGGGGATGGGTTATGGGGTATAAGGTCAGGTGTATGGGGTAAGGAGTAATGGGGTATGGGGTATAAGGTCAGGTGTATGGGGTATGGGGTATAAGGTCAGGTGTATGGGGTATGGGGTATAAGGTCAGGTGTATGGGGTATGGATTATGGGGTGGGGTATAGGGTATGGGGTAAGGAGTAAGGAGTATGGATTATGGGGTGGGGTATAGGGTATGGGGTAAGGAGTAATGGGTTATGGTGTATGGGGTAAGGAGTAATGGGTTATGGGGTATGGGTATAGGGTAAGGTGTATGGGGTAAGGAGTAATGGGGTATGGGGTGGGGTATAGGGTATGGAGTAAGGGGGATGGGGTATGGGGTATAGGGTAAGGTGTATGGGGTATGGGGTAAGGTGTATGGTGTAAGGAGTAATGGACAGACGTGTGCCAGGACAGGCAGCCCGGGCCCAGGTACTCTTCCAGGTCTCCTGTTTTCACGTTGAAGCACGCCCCCTGTTCCCCGACAATGCCCCTGTGTAGAGAACAGCACCATTACCACCAGACCCAAAACCACCCCCCTCCATCGCAACCACAAACCCACCCCTACAAACTACAACGTACGGGCCAGTGATTGGCAGATCATACAGGTCGTGATTCGCAGATCAAATTACTGCATGGTCACTGATTGGCCAAATAGTCCACACCTTGTTTATAAGGTCTAAATTGGCTGTTGATTGAAAGGAAACCATGAAAACACGCAGACACTGCGGCCCTCCAGGACTGAAGTTAAATCTGCAGACACTGCAGCCCCTCCAGGACTGGAGTTAAACCTGCAGACACTGTGGCCCCTCCAGGACTGGAGTTAAACCTGCAGACACTGTGGCCCTCCAGGACTTACTGATTCCAGGCAATACAACCATTGTCATAATGGCCGGCCAGTCAACTGCAGAGTCAAGGAAACAATCTAAACGGCCAGAACCTGGTTACAGCACAGGTGAGAGCATGTACGGTTCTGTGTGGCTCAGTGGGTAGGGCATGTCATTGGCAACGCTTAGGTTGTGAGTTCATTTCCCACTGGAACCACATATAGTGAAAAATGTATGCATTCACTACTGTAAGTTGCTTTGGATAAAAGCGTCTGATAAATGGCACATATATGTACTGTATATATTATATGTAAGGACAGGTGAGAGCAGGTTTCAGATGTCCAAATGGCTCTTACTCTCCATCTGACTCAGTATCCAGGTCTGGCTCTGTGGTGGGCTTGTCTGAGGGACACACATGGGGTTCCATGCCCAAACACAGACCCACCATAGAACCCTGTGTTTTATTTTCATACAACACATGAGGGGTTGATTGAGATTAGACTGAGGTTAGGTGATCCTGGATCACAGGGCTCCTCACCAGTAAGACTACGAGCTGTTTACATTTTAATGAATGTATTTTTTTTGTAAATGGTATAGGTTTACTTATGTATTTAGTGTTGGAAGATTATTTAATATCGATATCAATAAATGGGACCACGCACCGCACTCTGGGGGTAATCTCGAACAGTGTAGTAAACAACTCACAGGTTTTCATCTCTTGTTGTCAACATTTCAATGATACCTAATGTATAGCCTACCTATTCTTTAGATCAAGGAACAAACTTTACATAAAGGCATACAACAACATTTTGTCGGCAATCCTTCTACAACTACAACCCGTTAAAACAGACAATAAAAAGTCGGAGATGTCACTTATCAGTTTTTTTTATTTTCTGGTAGAACAAACAGAAACCATCGCATGTCTACAGAGGCGATCCTTAGATTTGACCTTTAGGGGGCTCGGCCCCCAATGAGAATGTGAGATGTACACATGCAAAGCACAAACCTACATTTTAAATTATTTTACTGTTACGTTCCCCAAAACAAAACCACCACAATGGTGATCGCTCTCAAAATTGAAACACCACTATCTGTGGTATTTTAAAAATAGATATTAAGTGAAAATGTTTTTTAGAAAAGAATGAATGAAAGTCACTTTGGATAAAACCGTCTGCTAAATGGCATATATTTCTTTATTTCACAGCGCTTTAAAGTCCACGATTTCGTTCCTTATGGCCAGACACCCGGTGGAAATGAGTAAAAATTAATTGAAATGAATGGAAGTCGCCCGGGTTGTCGCCCTGTTCTTCTAAATGCAAATAGATCCTTATTTCAGGTACGAAATGTGTCACGCACTTTTTATAGCGTATAAAGACAGGACAGGTCGTTCAGACGAAGCTAATAATGGGCGCGCTATATTATGTTGGCTAGCCTGTATGACCCGTCTATCAGCTGTGCACTTGCCACCTTTTTGTGTGACAAAGTGACAAAGTCAGTTCTTCTCCGACACCGCCTCCCGCACACGTGAGTCTGTCTCTGCACGTTTTCCGACGTTTTCTGGTTTGTGCGTGTTTTAAAAAAAACAACAACTGCCGGCTGCAAATCGCGCGGCGGAAACTGAACTTCTAGGATCGTCTAGCCCGCATCGTCGTTATAGCAACGTTCACCAACCGATCGCATACAGAGTTTGAATAAATCAATCAGTTCCAGGAAATTACTCAATTAGAAATTAATTTGCAACAGCGTCATAATATATCCTATTGGGCTTCTGGGCGTTTGCTAGCCTAATGTCACAAGAATGTCACGCCGAGAGTTGCTGATGTGTTGCTAAGAACATTTTGTTGAACTTTGAAGCGTGTCTCCTACTCCAACCTGCTGTGTTCGCCTCCTCCTGTCCCTGTTATTCCTGCTGTCTTTGGCGCTCTTGCTCTTTGCTGTAGCTATGCAACTCTGTGTTATTGTCTGACCTGTCCCTCGGAATTTGTTCTCAAGCGACCTGCCTGGTTAAATAGAAAAATAAATGTGGTTGAACGGTGAATTATGTGAATTATGTGAGGAATGGGGCGCCGACTCCCCCACACAGATACCACGTGACGTAAGGGGCGCGCGAGGGCGGGAGCGAGCCCGGTGACGCGGTTGTGTGGGGGGGCGGGGTCTGCGTGGGGGGGTCGCCGTAAACGTAAAGGAAACAAAAGTTTCACATCCATCCATTTCAACCACACATCATTGCAGGCACATTTGGCGGAGAGAGGGAGACACGCGTGTTTCTGCTAACGCACTCTCCTCTCTCTCTCTCTCTCTCTCTCTCTCTCTCTCTCTCTCTCTCTCTCTAACCAGGCGGGAGACTAACCCATACAAATAAAGGGATTTGTTCAAGCAAAAAGTTCGATGAAGTAGATTTTTACCACAAATAAAGAGAAGCGGTACTGTGCACTTTGGCTTATTGCATATTTAGACCGAGAGCCAGCGCAGAGGGACGTTCCATCAGGCGAGGCAGTGACGGATCTGGAAGCGCTATTTTTTTGTTCTCCCCCCTCCTCCTCATCATCTTTTTATGAAGACATGGATCTGAATTCGGTTATTTTGACAACGGGATGCTCCGCGGGGTTTTTTAAACTCGTGAACTCGGCGCTGAAGAGGCTGCCCACGCCCCACGCCGCGCGCGGGAGCGCGTGGAAGTGGAGGAACACCTCGACCTCGTTCGTCCACAGCTTGATAACGGCGATCTGGTCCGTGCTATGGTGGGTGCCGTTGCCGTGGTTCCGTCTCTCTCGTCTGCCTCGACGCCTCCGGAACCACTGCTTACACCAGTCAGGGGTCTCAAACTCAGTGCCACGGAGGGCCATGTGTAGAATAGAATAGCCTTTATTAATCCCGGGAGGGGGGAATTTGGTTTGTCACAGCAGCAATGATACAGGAGGCAGTGAAAGAACACACGAGACATACAGGACATCACAGCATTCTGAATAATAAATACAAGATAAATATATTTAAAAACCAGAGTAAAAAACCTAGCAGCTATACAGACATACAGAACATCATAGTATATTGAAATAAAATGCGGGTTTGCTGGTTTTTACTGCAGTCTCCGCTTTTTGAGTAGATAATCAGTTCCATCATTTGCTAAATTATCGTGTTAGCTTGCACATAATGTAGCCTATATAAAGTGAAATTAAATATTTTTGTTATCTAAATAATAATTGTTGAGCATATTCTGTGCTTTAACTTCAAGAAGTGCGTGCATATGGCTAAATGAGTAGTTGAGACAATTAAGGCAGCAGTAATTGGTTGGAATGAAAACCTGCATGCACACGGCCCTTTGTGGAACCGGGTTTGAGACCACTTGGCTTACATGTTTAATGTTCCACTGCTTCTGTTTGCCCGCCCGGGGGTTCCGTGCAAATAGCGGGGTAGAGTGTGGAGCGGGGGTGTAACACGCCAGTTGGACATTTCGACGACGATTTTGTTTATTGTTCATAATGGTGCATGGTAATATAATATAATATATGATGGTGCCACATCAGTTATGTTTTTGCATGATCAGCCAGAGCTTGATTGACTGGGGATGTGTTTTCACTCTCACACTCCATTTATTTATGTGTCTATAGCTTCCTTGTAGATGATTGTGCGTCGTTTTGTTCCCCAAGTTCGACTTCTACTCCGAAGCGCTTTTTGAAAACGTGCGAACTGTGGAATCTTAACAAGAAGCCAGTAAGAGTATTCGCGTTATAATGGTGATATTTATTTCCCGTCTCGCTCCCCCCCTCTCCCCTAGTTTCTACTTGCATCCCGAGATGGCCGAAGACCTCATATCGACCCACTCGGTGTTT
The DNA here is from genome assembly GCA_029706075.1 of Aldrovandia affinis. NCBI lineage: Eukaryota > Metazoa > Chordata > Actinopteri > Notacanthiformes > Halosauridae > Aldrovandia > Aldrovandia affinis. The sequence continues at coordinate 316,921 of JAINUG010000347.1, read as the reverse complement.
TCGCACGCGCTGGTGTCTGTGTCCATCGGTAAGTGGACCTCTTCAGACTCCACTACCACTGAACACTGTCCAACTAGCCAATCTGTCGTCACCACTGTTTACTTGTTCTACAAAAAAAAAAAAAAAACCACTAACCTTTTCTTTCCCAGTGTTACAGGTATGGTACGCAGATGCCTGCAATGATGTCTATTGCTGTATTCCTGCACTGATCTTGTGCGCTAACTATGATTGTTCCTAATATGTATTAATGCACATCTTGTAAGTCGCTCTGGATAAGAGCGTCTGCTAAATGCTTAAAATGTAAAATGTAAATGTAAGTGCTTCCCTAAAGACGGAGAGCGCGAGGGGTGAACTTAAACCTGAGCATGCTTATTAGAGCGGGAGAATGACCACATATCACAAATGTACCTCGTGAATGCAATTGGGAGGGGGTAAATATGCCATCCACAAAGGTGCGGTTGGATTTATCTGTTCTTACCTTGTATTAGTGCACATCTTGTAAGTCGCTCTGGATAAGAGCGTCTGCTAAATGCTTAAAACGTAAATGTAATGTAATGTATCTGGTGGCGGTGTGGCACACCACGCGAACGCTTTGTTATTAAAAAAGCCAGCTTCTCTGAACACCCGCAGTCAGGTAATTAATTACCAATTAAAATGGTCCAGTTCAGTCAGACACGGCGAGTCTGGTTACAGCTGTCCTGTCCTTTCTATCTCTCATGTTTCTCGGGAAGAGACTACAGCATTTGAACTTGTCTTTGTCCTTACATTTGACCTAGGAGGGCGGGAGAGGGGGCTGTAAAGCCACCTTGATTTGACACGTCGGTAAATCGGTAATGATTGAAAGGTTGTTTGTCGCCCCGTGTGTCAGTGTTCTCAAAGACTAGAACACACGGATAGAGATGCTGAGCGTTGTCGCTTCCAACTGTTTACGAGCGACGTACAGAAGTGAAATTGTATATCGCTTAGACTGTTGCGTAAAAAATATTACTTTCAAACACAGAAAATGTCAAAATATTATTGCATCTTTCATTAATTTTAGCAAATGACCTGAAACAAAATGGAAGTCAATTTAAAATTACAGTAAATTATGTACAGCACAAGCTATTTTGATAAATGAAAAATTGTTTACAATTTTAAGTGAGGAGGCTCGCGCGTGCACACACACACACACACACACACACACACACGTGAGCAGGGTCATATGTTTGACATGTGTCGGTGTGTCTGATCGGTGTCCGATCAGACGTCCAGGAATGGTTGGACAAAACCAAAAAAAAAGACCCACTGCCTTTTCCCCCACCTGTGCGGGATGGGTAACCCCACGTGACAGGTCAGAGAAAGGGGGACGTGACCAAACGCTCACGTGGCGGTGTGTACAAAAACAAAACCGTTGGCCACGTGGCGTCGCCAGCCTGGGACTCGAATTTAAACTCAATTTAACGTCCGAAACGGCAGTATCGTGTTATTTTAACAGACACTGTTGTGTATTTTGGGCTTGGGGGAATTCCGTAGGAAGGAACCCCGGGGAAGTTATGGGTAACTTAGTAATCAACCACTGTTCTTGCACTTCGGTAGTTCAATAAAACAGTTACGTTACGTCGTGGTCCGAGTTATACTTGTTATATAGAAAACCCGAAAGGAGTAAAGATATAACAGACACCGTGTGATTTTAATTTTTTACAAAAGCCACCCAAGAATGATAAAGTAAAGCTTATCGAAATTAAATGGATTTTGACTTGAAAAGAATCCGTTGTATTTATTTTCTCCTTCTTACAGAAAATATAAGCACTTCTTAAAATGTTTTTATGAATTGGAAAATGTTTCTCAGGTTCAAATAACAAATGCAAGTGGGAAATTGTGAATATTTTTCATTGATCAAAATAACTTGTAGTTACTGTACATAGTTTACTGTAATTTTACATTTACTGTAATTTTGTTTTAGGTCATTTGTTCAAATGAATTCCAAATGCAATAATATTTTGACAATTTAATGTGTTTGAAAAGAATATTAAATCGACATTTGAAGCAATATACAATTTCACTTCTGTAAGTCGCTTTGGCTAGAAGTGTTCTCTAAATGACAACATTTTAATTTAAAGGCATTCCCAAAATTGTTCCATGCTTCAACTGTTGTCCAAGAATTAAATTTAAAATGACGATTTGTGTTGCAAATTTTCTGTGCAAACCAAAAAAGTTATTTACAGCTTATTGAGCCTTGTATGAGCATTAAATGTGTTCTGCTGTTTGCTGTCAGCATTCTGCTATTGGCTGTTGGCATTCTGCTATTGGCTGTTGGCATTCTGCTATTGGCTGTCGGCGATCTGCTATTGGCTGTCGGCGATCTGCTATTGGCTATCGGCATTCTGCTATTGGCTGTCGGCATTCTGCTATTGGCTGTCGGCATTCTGCTATTGGCTGTCGGCATTCTGCTATTGGCTGTCGGCATTCTGCTATTGGCTGTCGGCATTCTGCTATTGGCTGTCGGCATTCTGCTATTGGCTGTCGGCATTCTGCTATTGGCTGTCAGCGATCTGCTATTGGCTGTCGGTATTCTGCTATTGGCTATCGGCGATCTGCTATTGGCTGTCGGCATTTTGTTCGGGGGGTGTGCAAGGTTTGGGGGTTGTGGGAGATGGCAGTGGTCAAATTCCATGGATTGCAGACATTCCCTGGCCAGCCCCCCCCCAACCACAGACAGCTGGAGGGGTACAGTAAAAAAAAAAGAAGGGGATTATGGTCTGTCCCAGGCACCAGTTTGTGTCAAACACCCCCTGGCCACAGGACCCTTCATGGGGGTGGGCCACAGAATCGCAGAGTGCTCCTGCTTCACTGAGATCTCTTCTCACACCATGCTGTGGGGGTGATCTCAGAGCCACCGTACGCAGTCTGTCTGCGCAGCCCTGAGTCTGTCCAGCACTGTGCGCAGTCTGTCTGCGCATGCGCATGCGCATGCTGCATCACTCTGGCCCTCTCCTCTTCCTCTTCCTCTTCCTCTTCCTCTTCCCTGCACCATGCTCTGATTGGACACACTGTGTGAGGTCTCCGTGGAGACACATCGCAGGTGCCCCGTTTCTGTTCTCTGATTGGTTGTAGCTGGTCTGTTTGTGGCGTCCAGCTATGTGTGTGAGTGTGTGTGTGTGTGTATGTTAGTATGTGTGTGTGTGTGTGTGTGTGTGTGTGTGTGTGTGTATGTTAGTGTGTATGTATGTGTGTGTGTGTGTGTATGTTAGTGTGTATGTATGTATGTGTGTGTGTGTGTCTGTGTGTGTGTGTGTGAGTGTGTGCATGTATGTATGTTAGTGTGTATGTATGTGTCTCTGTGTGTGTGTGTGTATGTATGTGTCTCTGTGTGTGTGTGTGTGTGTGTGTGTGTGTGTGTGTGTGTGTGTGTGTGTGTGTGTGTGTGTGTGTGTGTGTGTGTGTGTGTGTGTGTGTGTGTGTGAGTGAGTGTGTGTAGGTGTGTATGCATTTGAGTGTGTATTTGTGTGTGCATGCCTGTGTGTGTGTGTGTGTGTGTGTGTGTGTGTGTGTGTATGTATGTGTCTCTGTGCACGTGTGTGTGTGTATTTGTGTGTGCATGCCTGTGTGTGTGTGTGTGTGTGTGTGTGTGTGTGTGTATGTTAGTGTGTATGTATGTATGTGTGTGTGTGTGTGTGTGTGTGTGTATGCATTTGAGTGTGTGTGTGTTTGACGTTCGTCAGGTGTTTTAGACTGGTGACCTGAGGTGGATCTGTGAAGGCAGAAGGGCACAGTAGGCTCAGTTTTTATTCATACCCTTGATAAAGATGAACAAAAGAGATCATATAAAATAAGCTGTAGAAGTAATGAGGTATATTGTACACTCAAACATTTCCCCAAATTATATTCTTTAATAATAATGCATTGGCACAAACCACAATCGAACGGTTCATAAATCAATAAAAAAATTCTCACCCCTGTTATCAGTACTTTGTGGTTCCTCCCTTGGCCATTATAACAACACCTTCTGCAGTGTGGTACGAGGTTATGGAACTTCTTAGGGGGATCCTCAACCATTCCTCCATGCAGAATTGTTCTAGTTCCTTCAGATTCTTGGGTTAATAATTGTGAACTGCTTCTTTGAGTTCAAACCACAAATGTTCAATTGGATTCAGGTCTGGAGACCGAGTTGGCTCCGTCAGGACATTGATCTTGTGCTCTGTCAACCATTTCTTAGTTTCTTTGGACGTATGTTTGGGATCGTTGTCTTGTCGGAAGGTCCATCTGCAGCCAAGGTGTAGCTTCCTGGCAGAGGCAACAAGGTTTTTGGACAAAATGTCTTGGTACATGCTGGAGTTCATGGTTCCATCTATTTTCATAAGGGCCCCAGGGCCTGTGGATGCAAACAACCCCAAAGCAATACACGTCCTCTACCTGGTAGGTTAGCCACTGTTCCAGTGGCC
>JAINUG010000347.1:275000-307500 GCA_029706075.1 Aldrovandia affinis | reverse complement strand
AGGAGAAATACACACACACACACACACACACACACACACACTCACACTCACAGAGTAAATACATACTCACAGAGAATGAGGCAAACACCCAGCAGGCTCTGAGCACCAGGCTGGTGTGTCTCTCAGCGCTAAGCGTAATTTTGCGGGATGGGGAGGGTTCCCTCTGTTGATGAGAGAGACCAAGAGAGAGAGACACTACCACACAGTGATACGCCTGCTGTTCCAGGCAGCCATGTTGGCAGGATCACTACCACACAGTGATAGGCCTGCTGTTCCAGGCAGCCATGTTGTTTCGATCATTCTTCTCTCGGGCATCTGTATGATAAGCAGATGATAATTCATTCACTGTTGCCATGGTGATCTGGCAAGTCATCGGGAAAACATACAGAACGCGGCACATGATTCTGTTGTGTTAAGGCTCCGGTTGCCTGGCAACATCTATGGTATGGAAAGCATGCTATGGGGGATACCGTGTGAGCCCCCAGGTCTCCAGGTCTCTAATGCCAAGAACGGCAGCACGTCTTACGAAAAACGTGAAAAACCAGAGCGCTCATTCACACAGTCAGTGCCAGGGCCTGCCAGAAACGTGGAGATGACATCAGGCACGCTGTCAGACAGGCCCTCCAGCGGCATGCTGGGAGTCTGGGGCTGTGGGTGCATGGCCGTATCTACCGTTCAGGACACCAAAGTCATGACCTCAGCTGAGTCCGAGTTGAATTTTTTTAACGTACTGATTCACTGTAATACTGAATAAAAGTGGTGAACTACTAAAAGCATAAAACGACTTCACTTCGGTATAGCAAAGATTTTGTACAAAGCCAAGATTACCGCTTGCTCGCCTGATCACCTACATTTTACATTTACATTTTAGGCATTTAGCAGACGCTCTTATCCAGAGCGACTTACAAGATGTGCATTAATACATGGTAGAAACAATCATAGATCAGTGCAGTAATACAGCGATAGACATCGTTGTCGTCTGCGTGCCATACCTGTAACACTGGGAAGGAAAAGGTTAGTTTATTTTTGTATTTTGTATTTTTTATTCAATGGTAGGCAGGGATACATATACAAGAAGTGTTGAGCAAGTTGGCAGTGGTGATGACAATAGGCTAGATGGACAGAATTCAGTGGTAGTGGAGTCTGAAGAGGTGGGTTTTGAGTCTCTTGCGGAAGATGGCAAGTGATTCCGTGGTCCTGACCGATTCCTAGAAGAAGGCGAGACCGCGAGGAGTAGCTACCAGGCGCCCGGAGGGATGGGACAGTGAGTTTGCCAGAGGAGGCAGAGCGGAGGGGTCTGGCTGGTGTGTAGGGCGTGATAAGTCTGGAGGTAAGGGGGAGCAGTTCCTCTAGCGCGTGCGTTATCTTTATACCGCTACAGGCACCTGTCTTCCCCGGACGGTTGTCCCGCCCTTCCCCACTGCCCGTGTTCAGACTTTGACCCCTTCCCCGCGTTATGGAGGCGCGGGGTCGGAGGTCGCACGGCTGGAGGCCCGTGGGGTTTAAACATTAAACCTTTTGAGTTTACTGCTGCTTCACCTGCTCTTCGTTGTTGTTGGTTTTGAAATAGCCGACCCTGGTGCACGACACATCGCTGAGACGAGACCCCCAGCAGCCCCTTAAAGCATAGCTTTTCAAATGTTGAAACCTTACAAAAGTGTGAGGTATTTACATTTACATTTGACATTTTAAGCATTTAGCAGATGCTCTTATCCAGAGCGACTTATAAGATACATTAATACAAGGTAAGAACAATCATAGTTCATAGCGCACAAGATCAGTGCAGTAATACAGCGATAGACATCATTGCAGGCGTCTGCGTACCATACCTGTAACACTGGGAAGGAAAAGGTTATTTGCAACGTTTGTGTGTGTGTGTGTGTATAGTGTAGATGTCCGTTGCATTGCAGGCCTTACAGAAAAAGCTGCTTGTGTTTTTACTGCATGTGCTGATATATAAAAAAACAAAAAAGCCTGAGAAAAGGAAAGGGGGAGGGAATAAAGAGTATGAGGTATTTGAGCGTGTGTGAAAGAGTTAAAGGTACGCCAGCAGATCTGTGCGGTTTTTATCTCCCCTTTAGAGACAGCATCTGACCCCTTGACTGCAGACGACACAGAGAACACCTGCACCTTAAAACTGGAGTCAAAACACTCACTGCATTCTCGCAAGCGCTGTGTAATATTCTGCCTCATCTGGGGGAAAAGAAAGCCACATTCCACAAGGTGTAGAATAAGAGAAAAATTATTCTCTGCTTATTAGTGCAGAATATTCCCATAATTAATCACTTGATTGTTTGTATGATCTTTTTTTTCACACTTTTTTTTTCTCCCTGATTTTGAATCACCAGTTTGTGACTCCTCTTGAGTCGCTGCTGTGCCACTGACTATTTTACACTCTACAGGCCACACACAGTACTGCAGTAGAGAGATAGTGATTATTTTACACCCTACAGGCCACACACAGTACTGCAGGAGAGAGACTGTGACTATTTTACACTCTACAGGCCACACACAGTACTGCAGTAGAGAGATAGTGATTATTTTACACCCTACAGGCCACACACAGTACTGCAGTAGAGAGACTGTGACTATTTTACGCCCTACAGGCCACACACAGTACTGCAGGAGAGAGACTGTGACTATTTTACACCCTGCAGGCCACACACAGTACTGCAGTAGAGAGATAGTGATTATTTTACACCCTACAGGCCACACATAGTACTACAGGAGAGAGACTGTGACTATTTTACACCCTACAGGCCACACACAGTACTGCAGAAGAGAGACTGTGACTATTTTACACCCTACAGGCCACACACAGTACTGCAGTAAAGAGATAGTGATTATTTTACACCCTACATGCCACACATAGTACTACATGAGAGAGACTGTGACTATTTTACACCCAACAGGCCACACACAGTACTACAGGAGAGAGCATGTGCCAGTCAAGGTTATCCATTGTGGCACTTGTACAGGAAGTGTGACATCACCGGCGGGACATGTTGTGTTACTGGTTCTCAGAACCTGTTTCCTCCTTTGTTCCTGAGAGATGCAGGGCTGGGCTGTCATTGTCAGTGTCACACCCACACCCACACCCACGCCCACGGCCACCTTGCCTCCAGAGCTGTCGAACCCGGCTCCCCAGCGGCTCCCCAGCTCACAGCGCCGCCCGCTTTCCTTACGCCGAGGGCCCTACCAAATTCACCGGCCGGGAAAATCGGGTCACGGCCCGTGTAATTGGGCTTCTGCTGTGAGATCAACCCCCTGCCGTGAAAACACTTATTTTTTTAACAAATTTCCTTCAGCTCTGTATCAGCTCGGTCCGGGCAATGGAGGCAGGAGGCAGTAGGCAGTGTGGTATAATGGTTAGGAACTGGGCTTGTAACGCAAAGGTTGCAGGTTCGATTCCCAGGTGGGGCACTGCTGTTGTACCCTTGAGCTAAATACTTAACCTGAATTGCTTCAGTAAAAATATCCAGCTGTATAAATGGATTGTATGTTAAGAAATGTGAACTGTTTAAGTCGCTCTGGATAAGAGCGTCTGCTAAATACCTCAAATGTAAATGTAAATGCAATGTGTCAAATTGCTAGCTAACTCCCTTGTGTCCCACATACGAAACAAATCATAGTTAGCTAATTACCATATCCGGAGGGAAAATGCAAGGCAGATTTGAGTGACATTTTGCACGCACAAACAAACGAATCTGAGGTATTGATTGGTTGAATTACAAAACATCCGGGGGGGTAACCAATCGAAATGTTCTAAAGTAGCTCAGCCTGCACATGCTAACGGCACCGCCAACGCTCCAACATGAGCTACTCTTTATATTTTTACAGTCTTTATCAAACTATCAAAAATGAGCAAGTCAAAACCTGCTACATTTACATTTGAGGCATTTATCCAGAGTGACTTACAAGATGTGCATTAATAGATCAGATAGATGCGCAAGAGATCAGTGCAGTAATACAGCGATAGATATCATTGCAGGCAGCTGCGTACCATACCTGTAACACCGGGAAGGAAAAGGTTCATGTTTTTTTAATATTTATTTTTTTACATTTATTTTATTAAATGGAGTAAGCAGGGGTATATAGTGTTGAGCAAGTAGGCAGTGGTGATGGCAATTGGCTAGATGTACAGAATTCAGTGGTAGTGGAGTCTGAAAAGGTGGGTTTTGAGTCTCTTGCAGAAGATCGCAAGTGATTCCGCGGTCCTGACCGATTGCGGAAGGTTGTTCCACCAGCAAGGGGTCAGGACAGAGAACAGGCGAGACCGCGAGGAGCGTGCTAAAAACACGTCAGTGACAATGGTCACGCAGGCAGAGGACGTCTCTTTGGATCTCACGCGACAGGCTTCCGCTCCACGCCATTTAAAGAGCGAGAGATACTCAAACAGAGACGATTAGAATATAATAGAATAGAATATACTTTATTGCCATGTTACACAAGGTAATTGGAATTTGTCTTTTCACATATCTCCTAGATACACACACACATAGACCACTATACATATGTATTCCATCAGAGAGGTCCGAGCGCAGGGTCAGCCATAGTACTGGAGCAGTTAGGGGTTCAGTGCCTTGCTCAAGGGCACTTCGGCAGTGCCCCAGGAAGTGAACTAGCCTCCCTCCGGTTTCCAGTTCATTTTTTTTTTTTTTGTTTGGCCTTCCTGGGATTCGAACCAGCAACTCTCCACTTGCCAGCCCGTGTCGCTAACCACTGAGCCACTGCCGCTGATTACAGCAGTGCTCACCGACCGCATTTGCCTGTATGCAGTAAGTCACCACTGTTTCTCCAGCGATTATTAAAGCCCTATCAAAACATGGTGCAGACTTCAGCAATGCAAGTGCTTTTGTTAGAGACAATCAGATCGGGACTAAAAGGTTTTCTTGTTTTCTATTCGTTTATGGTAACGCCGTGAAATTACATGGGTTTTTTTTCTTCATAATTTCTGTGAAATTAGGCACATTGAAAAATATAAGTCTGTGAAATTCACCTAAATTGACCTCTCCCTCTCTCTCCGTCTCTAGCACATATTCTCACTCTCTCTATTAAAGTCGGTTACTCTCAGGGCGAGATGTGCACGCTGTCTGTCCTCAAGTTCCCGTAGTTTGGAATGTAGGCAGGAGAGACAGCGCCTGCGGAGGGGGATTCGTTTTTTTTAATGAAGCCCGGCGGGATGATGTTAAACACACAAACACACGCCCTCACCGGTGTCCCCCAGGCTCCACCACCTCACCCAGAAACAGGAAGAGCCAGCCGCGGTTACCGCCATCCAGCGCACAGCGCCAGCGGTGCCCCTCCTGTGTGTTTGTGTGTTTAACGCCGCCCCCTCGGGGCTTCATTAAAAACCAAATCCCCGCAGGCGCATGCAGGACTACAAGCGCACAGTCTCTCTGGGCATACGGGCACAGGGGCCTGCAGTCCAGGGGAACAGAGAACTACAAACACAGAACTACACTACCCATACTCACACATACACACAGGGAGACAGAACTACACTACCATACTCACACACACACACACACACACACACACACACACACACACACACACACACACAGGGAGACAGAACTACCCTACCCATACTCACACACACACAGGCAGAACTACACTACCCATACTCACACACACAGGGAGGCAGAACTACACTACCCATACTCACACACACAGGGAGGCAGAACTACACTACCCATACTCACACACACACACACACACACACACACACAGGAGACAGAACTACACTACCCATACTCACACACACAGGGAGGCAGAACTACACTACCCATACTCACACACACAGGGAGGCAGAACTACACTACCCATACAGGCAGAACTACACTACCCATACTCACACACACACTCTCAACCACATAGACGCAGAACTACACACACACTCACACACACAACCACACATACAGTACCAGTCTAAAGTTGTACACCTGAGTACACCTGCTGGAAACTAGGTTTATCTCATAATTGGCAATGTTTTACACTGTATAAGTTTCTGTAAGTACTTGAGAATGACAAAAAACACATGTAACAATAAACAAAATGAAAATCAAAGGAATGTTCAAGAAAGTTGAACTGAAAATTGAATCTTGGATTCCTCAAAATAGCCTCCCTTTGCCTTGATAACAGCTTCACAAACATGGGCCATTCGGTTAATAAGTTTCAGCAGGAAATCAGGCCAGGTCATTAGTTTGAGTTGTCCTTCACATTCCTCCTTCACCCGATAGTCCTTGCACAACTTTAAGGTGTGTTTCGAGTTGTTATCTTGCTGAAGAATGAAGGAGTGCCCGGTTAGGCATAATCCAGATGGAAGGTGTACTCAAACTTTTGACTGGTACTGTATACACACACACTCAACCACACATACACACTCACACACACACACACACACACACACACACACACACACACACACACACACACACACACACACACAAACAGACATAGGCTTAGGCTAATGCTAACTACTAATGCCGCCTTTCCATAGCACAAAACAAACAGAACCACTCGTTCCAAGAACTATTGCAGCTTGAATCGTAGTAAGCCAGAACCTTACTGTCTGAAGTGACTAAAGAAACGATATGTATAAACGACTGTCAATATTCCGGCTGTTTAAAGATGGCGGTCGCTCTGAGCTTGCCGTGTGAACATTCTGTGACGACTGCGTTTGACCAATCAAACAGCCCGGCTCGCTCCACACATCTGCTGCCTGTGGTTGTCGACGGTACGGCTGGTGCCACTTCTGCTGAACAACATGAGAGCTGGATCACTGAGGAGAGGAGGCTGGAGTGTGTGAGGATTATATCTCTCAAAACAAGTTTCATAATTCCTGTCATCCCAGAGAGGGAGGGAGAGAGAGGGGGAGAGGGGGAGAGGGGGAGAGAGAGAGAGGGGGAAGGGAAAGAGAGGGGGAGAGAGAGGGAGAGAGAGAGAGAGAGAGGGGGAGAGAGAGGGAGAGAGAGAGAGAGAGAGGGAGAGAGAGAGAGAGGAGAGAGAGAGAGAGAGGAGAGAGAGAGAGAGAGAGAGAGAGAGAGAGAGAGAGGGAGGAGAGGGGGACTGATGAAAGTTCCAGTTCCTGTTTGAACTTTGACCCCTTCCTCTCTGACCCAGGAGCCACGCCGTTACCTAGGAAACACAGAGGCAGCAGTGAAGGCCCTCTGTGGTGGGTGGGGGTGGTAACTCACAGAATCCAGAGGGAGGGGGTATTATTGAGGAGACGCAGCTCTCTCGTTCTGTTCAGGGGTTCTGGGCGAACCTTAAAAGGTCTTGAGAGAATCTTCTCCGTTTGACAGACAATGCTAACTGGAAAAGCAGGGCCTGCCAGTCGAGTGGGTGAAGTCTGAGCGAGAGTTGCATGAAGCGCCCTCCGGTGGATTTTCTTAAACATTGCATGTTTTTGTTCACAGAGATTTTTGTCGAGGGTCAAACTATATTGACAAACTATATGGTCATCTGTGTCATGACCAAAAAGACAACCTTTTCCGGAAATGAGAAAAAATGTTTCATTTAAATTTTTGTAACTATTTTTATTCACATTGTGTTTAAAAGATTTAAAAGTTTTAGTTTTTGATGACACAGATATGCCTTTGACTGAGCTGTAAATTATGATGTCATGTGTTATTTGGGAAACTTATGGAGTGAGACTATGGGACAGCAACAGCAGCTCTGCTTGTGTGTGTGTGTGTATTAATGTGTGTGCACCTGTGTGTGTGTGTGTGTATTCATGTGTGTATTAGTGTGTGTGTGTGTATTAATGTGTGTATTGTGTGTGTGTGTGTGTGTGTGGTTCTGTGTGGCTCAGTAGGTAGAGCATGGCGTTAGCAATGCTTAGGTTGTGGGCTCGATTCCCATTGGGACCACATGCACTGAAAAATGTCGACATTCACTACTGTAAGTCGCACAAACATTCCCGGGTCAATCCTTCCATATTCCATCTCTGTGGTAGTAACCTAGACATTTTTACACAGTTGTCTGCCAATACACCAGATGTTGTTGTGGTTAATGAAGAGTCCAGAGAAGTGTCTGTATTAGAGATAGCCTGCACCTTTGACCCTAGCCTAGAGGAAGCCTTTATGACCAAGGTCATTAAATACCAACCATCTCAGAGCTAGGCTATAGGTGCAGACTATCCGTTTTCATATTTGGCAGCCTAGGACATACTCACAGGTTGGTTGTTTCAACAACTTGGGATGCCCAAAAAGGGGCTAAAAGGCTAGCTAAATATTGTGCTGTCTCTGCTATCATTGGCAACCGCCATATATATGGCGGAGACGCTGCTACTTATACCCATAAGTGGTGTGTTTTTTGTATCTTGAAGATCTGTGCCATGATTTTGTGAATGCAACTTTACTACACCCTCAGTATTTGTGTCCTTGTATGCTTTTCTTTATGTGGACATAAATAAATTGTTAAAATGTGTATAAGTCTGTATTAGTGAGGTGACCCCTGTGTGGATTCAGGTGACCCTGGCTCTGGATCTCAGTCTCTCTCTCCCTCTCTCTCCCTCTCCTCTCCCCCTCTCCCCCCCCCCCTCTCCTCTCCCCCTCCCTCTCTCTCTCCTCCCTCCCCTCTCTCCCCTCTCCTCTCTCTCTCCCCCTCTCCCCTCTCTCTCTCTCTCCTCCCCCCTCTCCCCCTCTCTCTCCCCTCTCCCCCTCTCTCTCTCCTCCCCCTCCCCCCCCTCTCTCCCCTCTCCCCCTCTCTCTCTCTCCCCCCCCCCCCCTCTCTCCCCTCTCTCCCTCCCCCCCTCTCCCCTCTCTCCCCTCCCCCCTCTCCCCCTCCCCCCCCCTCCCCCTCTCCCCTCTCCCCTCTCCCTCCCCCAGGTGATCGCGTGTTTCGGCCTGGCGGCGCTGACGCGGCTCTCCCTCGGGGCTTCTCCCGCGGTGGCGCTGCTGGTGGAGGTGAACTCGGTGTTCCTGCACCTGCGGCAGGCGCTGCCTCTCCCCGGGCCGCGGCCGCCCACGCCCTCCCGGCTCAACAGCATGCTGAACCTGGGCACCTACGTGGTGTTCCGCATCAGCACGCTGGCCTGGATGACCCGCTGGCTGGTGGTGAACCGCGCGCGCGTCCCGCTGCTCAGCTACACGCTGGGCAGCGCGGGCATGGCCGTCATGACCGCCATGAACATCGTGCTCTTCTACCGGCTGCTGCGCAGCGACTTCCTGCTGCCCGCGCGCGACGGCAGGAAGGAGAAATAGAGGCTCCGCTCCATCCCCGTCCCCGTCCCCCCCACTCAGGCAGCTCACTTTTAAAGCACGCTAACGCTAAGGGACATGGGCCAAAACAGCACACGCAACACTGACCACAAAGCTTGCTTTATTTATTTATTTAGTTTCTGATTTTTTCTCCCCGTTTTTTTCTCCCAATTTAGTAGCCAATTACACCCTCTATTTTTATTTCGGTTTACCCTCCCCCACACGGGTCCGCCGCTCATCTCTACGAGGCAAGCTAATTCTCCGAGGGCAGCGAACTCCGCTTCCTTTGAGACGGAATTCACCCCCACTCCCACGTTTCACAGCGGACCCGAGCCGGCTCACCTCCTCCCCCTTCCCCTGGGGCGGACAGCCAAACGCCACCCAGGATCAGGGGCTGATGACCAGGACCAGCCTGGTAGAGACACTGGTTTTTGAACCGCGTCCCTGACAGGCAGCGAACACTCGTATTGGACCAGCCAAAACGCAGTGCGACCGCTAGCCTTCCGCCGCCCCAGACAGCTGCTTTTAAACACAGCTGTTCAACACGCTAATGAAGGCCAAACAGCACACACAACACTGACCACAAAGCACTGCTTCCTGTTACATGCGTAACAGAACTGGACTGTTCAACCCTCCTGTTTAACTCACCGGCCCTCAGTGTGATACAGTGCTGCCCCCTGCTGGGCGACTTCAGTGGAACAGCCATCGAATGCGGTTTAGTTTCTTCACTGTGATCCTGGTGGAGTCCCAGGGCCATGGGGGCTCCTTAAAGCCCAATATGTGTCTTATCCAGCGTGTAGTGTGAATGTGTGTGTATGTACACGCAGTGTGTAGTGTGATGCGTCTGTACGTGTATGCGTGTATGTGTGTGTGTGAGTATGTGTGTGAGTGTCTGTCTGTGTGTCTCTGTGTCTGTGTGTCTGTGCATGTGTGTGTGTGTGTGTGTATATGTGTGTCTGAGTGAGTGAGTGAGTGTGTGTGTGTATAGTGTGAATGTGTGTGTGTGTGTGTATGTGTGTCTGAGTGAGTGAGTGTGAGTGTGAGTGTGAATGTATGTGTGTGAGTGTCTGTCTGTGTGTCTGTGCATGTGTGTGTGTGTGTGTATATGTGTGTCTGAGTGAGTGAGTGAGTGAGTGAGTGAGTGTGTGTGTGTAGTGTGTGTGTGTGTGTGTGTGTGTATGTGTGTCTGTGAGTGAGTGAGTGAGTGTGTGTGTGTGTGAATGTGTGTGTGTGTGTGTATATGTGTCTGTGCAGTGAGTGTGTGTGTGTGTGTGTATATGTGTGTCTGAGTGAGTGAGTGTGTGTGTGTGTAGTGTGAATGTGTGTGTGTGTGTGTCTGTCTGTGTGTCTGTGCATGTGTGTGTGTGTGTGTATGTGTGTGAGTGTCTGTCTGTGTGTCTGTGCATGTGTGTGTGTGTGTGTATATGTGTGTCTGAGTGTGAGTGAGTGTGTGTGTGTGTGTGTATATCCACACACAGCGTGTATGAAACATACGGAGATCCTTCCCCTCAGAACTTGTCAGTGTTGAAAGTGCTTCACAGGGATGCTGGCAGTGGATCTCCTCTCCGATTGGCTCGTTCCATGTCAGCCCACAGATATATATATACATCAGTGCCCATGCGAGTGGAATCTAGGACCCCAGACCTCTGAAATGCATATATTTGCTACCTCATAATCGCGTGACAGGGATCGCCGTCTGTGCCTGCATGCAGAGCTCCTGCTGTAGGGCTGCTGGCTTCTGGAGCCAGGAGGTGTGATCTCCTCCTGTAGTGCTGCTGGCCTCTGCTCCAGGAGCAGGAGGTGTGGTCTCCTGCTGTAGGGCTGCTGGCCTCTGCTCCAGGAGGTGTGGTCTCCTGCTGGGGTTGCATGGCCTGGCTCCAGGAGGAGCCTGTCACAGCCAGAGCCCAGTCCAGGTGTGGGTTGCAGGGGTTTCATCACCTGGCTGGAATGACAGCCTGTCACACCACAGCCATCCAGGGCAGGGTTGAGTGGCCCCTGCAGGCACTGTGGCCCTCCAGGGGCAGGGTTTAGTGGCCCCTACAGGCACTGTGGCCCTCCAGGACCAGGGTTTAGTGGCCCCTGCAGGCACTGCAGCCATCCAGGACCAGGGTTTAGTGGCCCCTGCAGGCACTGTGGCCCTCCAGGGGCAGGGTTGAGTGACCCTACAGGCACTGCGGCCACACACACGCTCACACACACACACACACACCCCACACACTCACACACACACTCACACACACCATCTTGCCCTCTGCGGCCGTTTACAGCCATGAAGCACAAGGTTCTACTTCAGAGGCAGCTCACCTTTCCTTCCTTTGTTCTCATGGTAACAGTCACCAAGGTTTGTGCAGGAGTGGGGTCAAGGGTCAAGCTAGGCCCCCCGGCCCCCTTTGTGTCTCACTGGTGACTCAGATCAGGGAACCGATGACCAAAGCCAACAACAGCCGATGCTGTTTTCATAGGACACTTGACGGACAGTGATTGGTCCACACGATGACCAACGGTGACCTCATTCTAGAGAGTAATCAGAGGCTGGGCTATTCCGATTCCAGCTGCTCTCGCCACGGCAACCGGGTTTGATTCCCCGTCGCGCCAGAGTCGGCACTGGCCGGGAGTGCCACCGGGCGGTAATTGGCTGTCCGCCCCAGGGAGGGGGGAGGGAAGCCGACGCAGTTCGCTGCACACAGGAGTGGTTCTGGGGTGCCGGAATTACAGTCGACAGCACAACGAGTGCTGTCTCGGAGGAGGCAGCGCTTCGTCATTGTCACTGCCGGTCACAGGACTACAGCAGCGAACTACGAGGGAGGGGATTGAACTAAGCACAGCGGGAGTAATTGGCTACCAAATTGGGAGAAAAATTTGATAAAATCGGAAAAATTTATTTTGAAAATTTCGCTCCAGTGTGAACGACGGAGCTGGGAAAGGTTTTACTCTGTAATGTGTAATGTGTCCTTTTTACATTTTGTACATATGTCATTTATTTGTACGAAAGTTAATTGTTTTTAGTGTAGCGTCTTAATGGATGATTAGCCACACTGGAAGGGGAAATAATTATCTTTAAACAAAAAAAAAGTGTTGATTATAATGATGATAATTATAATAATTATAATTGTTTTGTATTACTTCTGAAGCCAAGGAGGCTGTACAGGAAAGATAAAAACAAGTAAAATCAATAATAAAAAAAAACAATAAAAGGAAAGTCCAAATTTATATAAAAATAAAAATACGTGAAAAAGACAGGCATTCGATTTTGTCAAATAATATAGAAAAAGTAAAAATACATGGAGTTAAAAAGTGCATGAAAATAAAAATAAACAACAAGGACAGACAGAGAAAACATTAAAATCAATACTGAATAAAGACTAATGAAATAAGACTGATAAAAATAAACAAAGTCAAAAACAGAACCAGATTGTTGAACAATTAATCGTTGTAAATGTGGGAATCAGTGGTACGATGCGTTTATCAGTAATTATTATACAGTGTGCTTCTGTGTGCCTTTTTCGGAAGGTTTATGGTTTACGGCGCTTCACGATCAGTGTTGCCAGATTGGTCGGGTACTCCGCCCAATAGGGCTACTTTTGATTACGCTGGGGTGGGAGAAACTCCTCGGACTGGTAGATACAATTTTTGGGAAAAATATTTCATTGACATTAATTGCGTTCAATCAAATTAGCGCTAAGGGAGGGGGCTACCTACATTGACCAAGTCACAATCAAACTTGGTTGGTTATACCGTTTAACGGTTACTAGGGGTAACCCGATGAAGCCGAAGGAGAGGTTCGTTAGCCAGCAGCCGTGCGTTCAGAATTTAGTGCTGAGCGAGACTATCTAGCAGCTAGCATTGTTAACATGCCGCAGTAATGGCCTACGTAACGTTTAACATTTAATCTTTGGTTATTTGTTGCAGATTTAAGCTTTGTATGGGCATTGTGGTGTGTTTTCTATTGCGCATGCAGTCGTTTTACGGGTTTACATGATTTTCTGGCAAACGTAGTATTTGCTGGCTGCTTTTTGTTGAAACTGGGATGGTTTTAAACTGGTTGGGCTGGAAATTGTCATTCTGATATGGCAACACTGTTCAGGTTGGAGAGGTTTACGGCGTTACGCGCATCACGTTAGAGAAGGTTTACGGGTTTACGTTAGAGCGGTTACGGCGTTACGCTTCACGTTAGAGAGGGTTTTACGGCGTTACGCATCACGTTAGAGAGGGTTTACGGCGTTACGCGCTTCACGTTAGAGAGGGTTTCACGACGTTACGCGCTTCACGTTAGAGAGGGTTTACGGCGTTACGCTTCACGTTAGAGAGGGTTTACGGCGTTACGCGCTTCACGTTAGAGAGGGTTTACGACGTTACACGCTTCACGTTAGAGAGGGTTTACGACGTTACGCGCTTCACGTTAGAGAGGGTTTACGGCGTTACGCGCTTCACGTTAGAGAGGGTTTACGGCGTTACACGCATCACGTTAGAGAGGGTTTACGGCGTTACGCGCTTCACGTTAGAGAGGGTTTACGGCGTTACGCGCTCACGTTAGAGAGGGTTTACGGCGTTACGCGCATCACGTTAGAGAGGGTTTACGGTTACGCGCATCACGTTAGAGAGGGTTTACGGCGTTACGCGCATCACGTTAGAGAGGGTTTACGGCGTTACGCGCATCACGTTAGAGAAGGTTTACGGCGTTACGCGCTTCACGTTAGAGAGGGTTTACGGCGTTACGCGCATCACGTTAGAGAGGGTTTACGGCGTTACGCGCTTCACGTTAGAGAGGGTTTACGGCGTTACGCGCTTCACGTTAGAGAGGGTTTACGGCGTTACACGCTCACGTTAGAGAGGGTTTACGGCGTTACGCGCTTCACGTTAGAGAGGGTTTACGGCGTTACGCGCTCACGTTAGAGAGGGTTTACGGCACTACGCGCATCACGTTAGAGAGGGTTTACGGCATTACGCGCTTCACGTTAGAGAAGGTTTACGGCGTTACGCGCTTCACGTTAGAGAGGGTTTACGGCGTTACGCGCTTCACGTTAGAGCAGGTTTACGGCGTTACGCGCTTCACGTTAGAGAGGGTTTACGGCATTACGCGCGAGAGGGTTTACGGCGTTACGCGCTTCACGTTAGAGAGGGTTTACGGTGTAAGCAGTCCACTTTTTTACGCGATACACCACAAGCTATGACATCACTACCTAGGTGACATCACTACCTAGGTGACATCACCATCACCGTTTTGAAGGCACAGACAAAGCGGCCTTTGGTGTGTGACACCGTTTAGGAGTGCAGTTTTTTTGCGTTTTTGCTGGCGTTGAACAAATTCTGCCTGTTTAAGATGTTGGACGTATTCTCAGGAAACTTAACTCGTATCTATTTCGAAGAAGTCTATGAAGGAAGTCGACACATCTCATTGTACAATATGCTACAGTGAGATTATTGCCATGGCATATATTTTTCGGAGTTACCTCATATTTTCCTCTCTGTTGTGATATAGCTTTATGTAGTTCCTTTGGTAACGGAATTTAAATTCCGCGCACTGCTGGGTGGCTATTTCTCCCGTATGGTTTCAGATGGACCGACATATTTAATTTGAGCTTGACCCATATCCTCCTCCAATAGTACTCCAGTTTCCCTCCAGTTGTGTTTTTATCTGCTTCTCCCTTTCTTTGTACTGGAGTGGCGGTTTAAACCGTTACAAATAGTGTCAATGACGCGTGATCTGCACACGTCAGTTTTAAAAGGCTGTGAGAAAACAATATTTTGCCTGAAATGATTTTGCCTAAAATGCGACCGGGCTACCTCCTCCTCAAAATGTCATTTGATAACGAATCCAACCAGAGTAAATTTGCTTTATGTAAAAAAATCAGGTAAATGTCAAATGTTTTCTGACGTAATCAGACTCGACCACGGGATTGTTTTGTGAATGTTCACTCGTTTTGTGCTTTGTACAAACCTGTGTAAATTGTGCATAGATTTATCTTTTTTATTTTTTTGTATCGTATCGTGTTTTTGATGAATCGCTGTTTTGTATAATGATGGGAAATGAATTACTGTCACATATTCGATAACGATAAGAAGTGTATTTTACGAAATAAAAAATAATGAAGGTGTAAACGCGTTCGTGTTGGACTTTATTTTTCGCTCAAACGGCGGTATTATGATGCAGTTTAATTCAACACGTTGGCATTGGGTGACGCCTGCGAGCCACTGAAATTACGGTCAGTTTTTCACCAATGACTAAAAATCGAATTCTGTATCGTGGCGTAGTGACTTCGCGCCGAAAGAAAACGAACACCGCACCCCTGAGATAAGTGAAGCTTTTTGTCCTACATTTACATTACATTACATTACATTACAGGCATTTGGCAGACGCTCTTATCCAGAGCGACGTACAACAGTGTTAACCGTAGTCAAGAACAGTTTAGCTGAAAGTCACCCTAGTGGGAAGTAGGGGAGAGCAGGGTAAGTTGTCACACGGGTAAGTTGTCACACTGTTCATACCTCCAACCACAGGGGCGCCATCTAAAAATGGAATAGCTGCTTTGGTGCAATTAGGGCCAGCTTGAAATTACTTTGCACAGGTGGTCACAGGCCTCTTTAATTGCAATCAAGCAGAAGGCGTTCGCCTTTTTTTCCTGCAAAAGTAAGTAAATGGTGTCGTGTATTTCATGTAATAAAACCGTGTTAGGTATAAAAATGTCCTAAATTATGTTTCTGTACCGAATGAGGGAAACAATAAGGTGTTTATTTATATGTTAGCTGCAGTATTTTGTCGAACTAACCGTGTTTTTTAACAAACGTTTGCCCACATGCCCGTTTGGGGCTAGTTGTCTAAATGGCTTTGAGGCAAGTTGTCACATGAGGCTAATTTAAATTTGTTTTTGAAGGAAATATGCATTGAGGGGAGGAAGGAAAGGAACAAACAAACGAAGGAACCAAAAAATAAAGTGAGATGATGGTGCGAAATTATAAAAGAAAGACAGAGAATGGTAGCACAGCTCGGATATAATGCTGAAGGCAGTCAGACAGGTGAAGCTGGAGAACAAATCAATCAGAAGCACAGCAAACGATTTTAATATAAACTACCGTACTCTGGCTCGGTATTGTGAAAAGATTACCAGCGAAGAGATTGTCAGTCAGGCAGCCATGCCAACAACAGTGGTTGGCTATAGAAAGCCACGGCAGATATTTCCACCTGAGTTGGAGATGCAGCTGGTTCATTATATTGCCAGGTCAGCGGACATTTATTTTGGTCTGTCGCCTAGTGAGACCAAAAGACTTGCCTACCAGTTTGCTGTGGCACACAAGCTGAAGTTCTCACCAACGTGGCTGAAACAGAAAAGGCCAGCTCCGAGTGGTTTACAGCCTTTTTAAAAAGGCACCCAATGCTGTCGATAAGAAAGCCTGAGGCAACAAGCCTTGCCAGAGCTAGTAGCTTCAACCGGGAAAATGTAAATGCCTTCTTCGACAATTTAGCCAATGTGCTGGACAGGCATCGATTTGGACCAGGGGACATATGGAATGTGGACGAAACTGGGGTGACCACGGTCCATAAGCCTGACAAAGTAGTGGCCAGACGCGGATTCAAACAAGTAGGGTCGCTGACCTCCGCTGAAAGGGGGACACTTGTCACACTGGCCTGTGCTGTGTCAGCCACAGGAAATAGTATACCTCCATATTTCATATTCCCCCGTGTCAACTTCCGAGACCATTTTTTAAACAGCGGACCACCTGGCAGCAGGGGGGCGGCAAATCCATCGGGGTGGATGAAAGATGTGCACTTTGTTGACTTTCTTAAACATTTCACTGAGCATACAAAATGCTCAAAGGAGAAACCATCTTTGCTGCTTCTGGACAACCACATATCTCATATGTCCATTGATGGACTCAATTACGCCAAAGAAAACGGCATAATTATGGTCTCGTTCCCACCCCACTGCTCTCATCGGCTTCAACCCTTAGACAGGTCTGTCTACGGGCCGCTAAAAGGCACATCAACACGGGGTGTGATGCATGGATGAGGAACAATCCTGGGAAAACAATGACTATTTATGACATTCCTGGGATTGTGGCAATCGCGTATCCTGTGGCGGCAACCCCCCTGAACATTCAGGCTGGCTTTAGGGTAGCTGGGGTACAGCCTTACAACAGGGACATCTTTTTGGAAACTGAGTTTGCGCCATCCTATGTCACGGATCGCCCTGCCCCATCAGGCCCCAGCACCAACCCTGCCCTGCCAGGCACAAGCACCAACCCTGCCCTGCCAGGTACAAGCACCAACCCTGCCCTGCCAGGCACAAGCACAGGCACAGAGACACACCCAGACCCGGTCAGTTCCCATGCCAGCAGACTACCAAATCCAGAGGACCTCCGGCCATTTCCAAAAGCTGGTCCCCGAAAACAAGCTAATAATGGAAGAAAGCGGCGCAGGACCGCAATTTTAACAGACACACCCGTGAAGCAAGCACTACAAATGGAAACATCGCAGTCTAAAAAAAGGCTGTTTCTGGGGAATAAAAAGGCAAGGGTAAAAAGAAACCTGGACGAGTCAGCAGCGGATGAAGAGGAATGCTTATGCCTAGTCTGCATGGAGCCATTTTCGAACAGCCGCCCAAACGAGACTTGGGTGCAGTGTGGGAGATGCAAGAAGTGGGCCCATGATGCTTGCACCCCAGGCCACACAATTTATGTGTGCCAGAACTGTGACTCGGAAGATGAGTCTGATTAGATGAGTTCTGTAATGAAATGTACTTGGTTGTTTTTTGAAATTTAAAAGTAAAAAGAAATGTTTTCTTCACAATTACTGTGTTGTGTTCTTATTTGTTGATAATCCAATGTGACAACTTACCCACTGGTGGGGTAAGTCGTCCCAAGTGCACACCCTCTATGTAACTGTCTACAACTCCATACTGAAATAATACATGAAAATGCAATTAATACAAAATATGTGCCCAAGACTTCCACCTTTCATTTGGTATGACATTTATACCACTCTGATGTATTGTGCCCAGTACAGGTAAGACACAGTGGAAAGTGTGCCAACATACCCCGCTCTCCCCTACAGTTCTTGGGTGCTAGGAGCAACCACATAGTTAAACTAGGACCCTGTAGGTAAATCTGTAGCCACAATTCAGAGGTAGCAATAAAGCAATAAAGCAATCAATGCATTTAGGCATTTAGTAGACGCTGTTATCCAGAGCGACTTACAAGATGTGCATGTATACATGGTAACATCAATCATTGTTCGCGAAAGAGATCAGTGAAGTAATACAACAATACACATAATCGTTGACAGTTGCATACCGAACCTGTAACACAGGAAAGGAAAAGTTAGTAGATTTTTTGTGGGAAAAGTTATCAACATAGATACATATTACAAAATGCAGTATTGCATTTGCCAGCAGGGGGCGACGTACCGCAGAAACGGGAAGGCTGCTCCTGCCCCTTATCCAAGGTCCTGAAAGTTCCGCATTACATAATCCTCATACCAAACATGTACTAACCTTGAGCGGTTCCACTTCTGTATTAATTAGGCTGATCTTCCTGCGGTTCGAATGTTGTTCTGAAAATGTATCCATTCACTACTGTAAGCGCTGATAAAACGTGGATATGAATAAATAAAACGTCACCCGCAATTTGACATTTATTCCCCAAGGCAAGCCAGGGGCACGCAAATACAGACCCCCTGAATAGCGTGAGAATAAACCGACCTTGTGACGAAATCATCAGTTTGCCTTACGGTTACACAGGTCATGTGACCAACGCGCAAAAAATAAAAGCCTTCTCGAGAGTGTGGAACTCCTGGTAAAAACAAACTAGGAAATATACAGTACCAGTCAAAAGTTGGAATACACCTGCTGGAAACTAGGTTTATCTCATAATTGACAATGTTTTACACCATGTAAGTTTCTTTAAATACTTGAAAATGACAAAAAACACATGTAACAATAAACAAAAGGAACATCAAAGCAATGTTCAATAAAATTTAATTGAAAATTGAATCTTGGGATTCCTCAAAATAGCCACTCTTTGCTGTGATAACAGCCTCACAAACACAGACCATTCAGTTAATACATTTCAGCAGGAAATCACCCGATATGTCTTACCAGCTCTCCTGCAGCAATTCCCAGAGGCACTTGTGGGTTGCTTTGCTTTGACTGTTCTGTCCAGTTCATCCCATACAAGTTCTATGGGATTGAGGTCTGGACACTGGGCAGGCCAGGTCTTTAGTTTGAGTTGTTGTTCACATTCCTCCTTCACCAGATAGTTCTTGCACAACTTCAAGGTGTGTTTTGGGTCGTTATCTTGCTCAAGAATGAAGGAGTGCCCGATTAGCCATAATCCAGATGGAAGGTGTACTCAAACTTTTGACTGGTACTGTATATATGTGTGTATATATGCGTATCAGTGTATATATATGTACTTATAGTATGATCTTTCTACACTTTGTGAAAAGGGCAATGCAGGGTGTGGCGTGTGTGAGAGCACAGATTCTACAGACGAGCCAGATGGTCAACATACACACTCACACACACACTCACATGCACACACACACACACACTCACACACACACTCACACGCACACTCACACACACACTCACACGCACACTCTCACACTCACACGCACACACACACAGAGACACTCACATGCACACACTCTCACACACACACTCACACAGACACAGAGACACTCACACATACACACACACACACACACACAAACACATATACCTGTACATAAACACGCATACACACACTCACTCACACTCACACACACAGAGACCTGCCTTAGAACACAGGTAGAGCATGGTTCTGTGTGTCTCAGTAGGTGGAGTGTGGTTCTGTGTGTCTCAGTAGGTAGAGCATGGTTCTGTGTGTCTCAGTAGGTAGAGCATGGTTCTGTGTGGCTCAGTAGGTAGAGTGTGGTTCTGTGTGACTCAGTAGGTAGAGTGTGGTTCTGTGTGACTCAGTAGGTGGAGTGTGGCTCTGTGTGGCTCAGTAGGTAGAGAGTGGTTCTGTGTGTCTCAGTAGGTAGAGTGTGGTTCTGTGTGGCTCAGTAGGTAGAGTGTGGTTCTGTGTGACTCAGTAGGTAGAGCATGGCTCTGTGTGGCTCAGTAGGTAGAGCGTGGTTCTGTGTGTGTGACGTTCGTGATAAGGACCCAGACGCAGATCAGGAATATGGCAAAAGAGGAGTTTATTGGAAAGCAGGGGTCAAAACCAGGAATCCGATAATGGCAAAGGTACAAAATCACAAGGCAAAAGGGAGATCCGGAAAACAGTAATAAGGTCAAAAACGGGCAGGCAGAAAGGCAAACAAACAGAATCGCAAGGCAGGCTCGGGGTAGTCAACAGAAGGGTAGTCTCGGAAAAATCAATAATCAATGGCTTCGGAAAGGTAGGCTCAGAGAATAAGGATCAATACTGACCCGGGAAAGAACAAGAACACAGAACAGATATACAAGGAATGAACATAAACACTGAACTAATATACAGGCAGGGAAGGAAAACACAATAGGACTCAGGTGTGACTGGGAGGAGAGAGGGGAGGAACACAGGTATAAACAATGGGAATCGTTAATCTAATAACGAGGGGATTCGCTAATAGAATAACGAGGGGAAAACGAAAGACACGGACAGGGAATCGTAAAACATATAGACAATAAACGACCTGGAAGAACAGGCAGAAATAGTTAGGAGGGGAGGAACAAAGAGAGAAGCTGCGTGCGTATGAAAGGGAAGTGGAAAGCTAATCAGGGATAGGATAATGGGAGAGAGAATGAGCCATAGTAAGAAGCGTGAGATAATTAGTGATTAGTAGTGTTAGTAACTTAATCTAAATCCCTAATGTTAGTAGATTAGTTGGTTAGTACTGTACACATCTAACTAATATATACAAAGTGCAATCTAGAAAGTAAGAAGGAAGAAAAACGAGATTAGAAACGAAGACGGAAAAACCTAAACATTTCCCGAAAAGACAAAGACAAGGAGTGGATCTGGAACAGGAACAATAACAGACGGGGAACAGAACGTAAATGAAACATGACTCGATAAATAAACAAAGTACAAAAACAAACCGAACAGACACTCAGAACGTAACAGTGTGGCTCAGTAGGTAGAGCGTGGTTCTGTGTGGCTCAGTAGGTAGAGCGTGGTTCTGTGTGTCTCAGTAGGTAGAGCGTGGTTCTGTGTGGCTCAGTAGGTAGAGTGTGGTTCTGTGTGGCTCAGTAGGTAGAGCGTGGTTCTGTGTGGCTCAGTAGGTAGAGCGTGGTTCTGTGTGGCTCAGTAGGTAGAGCGTGGTTCTGTGTGTCTCAGTAGGTAGAGTGTGGTTCTGTGTGGCTCAGTAGGTAGAGCGTGGTTCTGTGTGGCTCAGTAGGTAGAGTGTGGTTACCTACTGAGACACAGAGAACCGCTCAAACATTGCCCGGTATCATTTCAACGGCTTGTTTAAAATGTAGGCTGAGACACACACGACCGAGTTCTCTATCAAGAACAGCACAATCTGGTGGATGGATGTGTCGAATTATGATATAACGGGCCCTGTGATCTCATTGGTCGCTTTATAGCCGTCATTTTATGTCTGAGCCTACAAAAAAATCGCCAGCTTTCAAAAGACGGTTGTAAATGTCTGTTTGCGATCGATCATCTCGGCGGTTCACTATCCCCAAATCTCTTCCTCTCTCCATCGGAGAAATGGAGCGGAAGAGATTTTTTTTTACGGTACTTCCCTTTACTGTGTGAAATATCCATCGTTGGGGGAGTAAAAAATATAAACCCCGCCCCACGGTGCCCCGGCTGGACGAGGCTCGCGCCGCTTCCGCCCCAATCGGCGTCTCCGCTCGTGGGTGTGATCACACACACACTCCGCCTTGCTTCCGGTCACGAGCCATTGTTTATCACACGCCCATCGTATTCCACCGTCGTTCAGACAGAGCCGAAGGGTAAACGGTGTTACCATTTCCTCCAGATTTGCTTCGCTTTTTCCGTTGGACGCCCGTTTTACATTTGCCCTATTAACGCGCTATGCAGTGGCGAAATACGGTTTCTGTCTCGCCTGTACGGCAAAGTGCTTTAGGGACGTAAACAGATTTGTGAGAGTCCTACCGCAAACATTAAATGCACCACAACCTCCGTCGGTCTTTTCTTGGCGTAGCGTTTATCTGCGTGGCTCAATAATAATATAGGCTATATTCGTGCATCTTCATTCTTCGGTTTTTATTTTAGCGACTGACTGAGCTCGAACGAGCCCTTCCGTCACCCTCTAAAACGACCTGCTTTCATCGTTTTTTTCCGGCATTTGCAGGATTCTGAAAAAAGGAGGACTGAAAAAACAGTGTCCGTTTTTTTTAGGGGGGGGGGTTGAAGTTTTATGAAGCAAAGCAATCTGCCGGCTTTCGGATCCAGCAGCTCTTCCTCGTGATTTAAAGGTAAGGGCGATCGCACGCGATCCCGCCTCGTGCAGCATCCTGTGTACAGCCTGTACCTTTGGTACAAACGGCCAACTTCACCAACACCGAGTCAGGAAACAGTTAATTTAATTTTGATTGGTGGAAAATACAGTGGCAACATCCGATGAATATTGATGCTCTGAAAATAATTTGTTCAGAAGTTTTAACTACCTAACTAACCAACCGTAACTTACGTTACAAGGAGGGGCTGGCACGTTCGTAGTATTACACGTTACACAATCTTTTACATTGTTGATAAAATGCTGCCCTCTCCCCATTTGACTTTCAGCTCATTGTTTTGGTGAAATAAACCACAGTGCTGAACTGGTCTTGCAGAATTGACAACCGTTTCGCCGCGTCCGTCTACTGTGTGTGTGTGTATTTGCTGTACACGTATTAGAAGTTGGACAGCCTCACAAACCGCACGTGCTCAATTACCGTGCCCTGACTGGATTTATACTCCGGTGTGCGATGACGTCAGAGGCGACGCGGTCGGCCACGCCGCTACTGTACAGCAGCACGCGTGCGTGCGTGCGTGCGCGCGCGCGTGGCCTCGTCCGATCATTCGCACTACGTCATCGACATTCCAGGAGGCGTGCGGGCACCAAGAGGGTTTTATTGTTTTATTGTTTTGTTGTTTATTCACCCCATTACACACCAAACGAGGGTTGAAGGCGCACCATTCACTCACACCTACAGGCAATTTAGTGCTAACATCCTTAAACCACACACGAAGGGGAACTCTAAAGTGAACCAGAGTGTGGACCGCTCCAGTGTGGCTGCGCCTTATAAGATGTGACTGGCGTGGCAGAGCCCACGCAGGTTTCATCCCCCGTGGGGTGTGTAACACACCGCGCGCCGAGGTCCACGGGGATGGTCGGGGGGGGAGTATTATTGAGTATTGAGTCTGGTGGCCACGTGATCTCTTTATTATTCAGAGTGGCGTGCTGAGATACAAATATCAATAATCCATGGGGTTGGGCCTGCATTCTCTACATAAGATTGCGCCAAAGTGCATCTCTGCCGTTCTGCTCGTGCCGTAAAGCCATGGACCACGTCCCATTTTTTTTGTTCAAGTGCCTATGTATTTAAAAAGAAAGCAAAAAAAAAGCGAAGACTCCAGTTTCAATCGACTGTAACAAAGAGGAAGGTATTGATTTTTTTGCTTTGATTATCGCAGACGTCTGCTATGTGGAAACAAGTGCCTTTAAAACAGTAATAAAATAAAAAAACATTACAGCGTTTTTTTTTTACAGCTAAAACCGGAGGAGTAGACGGTATGGGATGCGCATAATCTAGTGTGTGCGTTGAAATGGGGCTAAGTGCTAAAATATATAAAAAGGGGACGGCTTTCAGTTCTGCCGAGTTAAACCACGGCACAGCACAGACAGAGGCTTCAGCGTCGTGTAAAGATGAAATCTACCGAAAAAGCCACTCATTTTACATTGGCATTTACATTTTAGGCATTTATCAGACGCTCTTATCCAGAGCGACTTACACAGTTGACATTTCTTTACATACAATCAATTTATACAGCTGGATATTAACTGAAGCAATGCAGGTTAATTTGGCTACTTTGCTCAAGGGTGCAACGGCAGTGCTCCACTTGGGAATCGAACCCAAGGCAGCAGTGTTAGCATAATGGTTAAGGAACTGGGCTTGTAACTCAGAGGTTGCAGGTTCGATTCCCAGGTGGGCTGTTGTACCCTTGAGCTAAAGGTACTTAACCTGAATTACTTCAGTGAAATATACAGCTGTATAAATGGATTGTATGTAAAGAAATGTAAACTGTGTAACTCACTCTGGATAAGAGCGTCTGCTAAATGCCTAACATGTAACATGAACCAGCAATCTCCGAGTTACAAGTCCAGTTCCCTAGCCCGTATGCTAACACTCACCGGCTTCAGGACCGCGGACAGCTCACGCGCAACTGCGCGAGGACACGAACGCGTCCTCCGCGCGCCCAGCTGTGGGTTGCCTCGTCAGGTGGCGCGAGCGAGGCAACGTTTGGTTCTCACATTTAGATTTTATTTAATGTAATTTATATAGCACCTTTCCAGCAATACAGGCCAAAAATTGCTTCACAAAAAAAGTGATTAAAATAAAATAAAAAAACAAAAAACAATTGAGAATATAAAAATAGTAAAAACGAATTAAAATACAAAACAAAGGTTAAAAGGTTGCAAAGGACTCCGGAACAGCCAGCAGTGCCTTATCAAATGACCCGAGTGGCCATCTGCTATGGTGAGGTGACAATAACTCAGTGATATATTCTTTGACATATATATATATATGGAGTTTGCTCTCAAAAGTATTATGTTTATACCGGTTCATCAAAAATGTAGATCAATCCAAATTACTCAGTTTGAGAAATAAACTTGCTTATACAAAAAAAATTGTTCCATTACATGTTTTTGTACATGTTTTATTTGAATGTAAAGTGCATTTGATTGTTCTGGTCTCTGTCTTATGTGTTGTATTGTCTCTTATTATTATTCTTATATTTGATATGATGTTTTTACTTGTGCCTTGTATCAAATTGAATTGCTTTTTGATATACATACGTAGGCCTACATATCGTTCATGAGAAATCATCGCAAATACAGTGCATGCTTTTTTAAATTCAATTGTGTCTGATCCCCCCTCTTGCTTTTCCCCAAAGAGCGCCGCTTCGATACGGCTTTATCGTAACTATTGTAATTACTACTATTGTAACACTAGTTTCTTCTTATTATTGTTATTTTGTATGATGCTTTCATCTATTTTTATTGTCCTTGTCTTATTGTTTGTTTATGTGTAATTTATATAATTGTTTTGTAATCAGGGCACCATTGTAAATGAGACCTTGGTCTCAATGGGCTCCCCTGGCTAAATAAAGGTAATTTTTTTTTTTTTTTTTTTTAAAAAATAAAAATACGGCAACTTGGCCGTTAAACTGTCCGCGGCAATCGCGGCGCTAACGCTAATAACGCACCTTGTGCGCACGCGCTGTCTCTCCCCCGGGCAGGGCGGGGCTGGGCTGTAGCCATGGAGACCAGTCCCCTGGCGCGGCAGGTGGAGAGCGTGGAGCGGAGCGTGGCGTTCCTGCGGCAGGAGCACCTGGCGCTGCTGCGCGGACTGCACCTGGAGATCCTCTCCCTCCAGCGGCGCTGCGCAGGTACAGTGCGCCCGCCTCACTTCCTGTTCCCGTCACGTGACCCGGCGGCGCCGTGGCTGGATAGTAACCCTGTTTTTTCCCCCCCTATTTTTGTCCAAACTCTCCTGAATGTCTGAATGAATGAATGAATGAATGAATGAATGAATATTGGCAGTTTAGTAATGGCGGCAGTGTTAGTGGGTGGCGGCAGTGTTAGTGTAATGGTTAGGGAACTGGGCTTGTAACACAAAGGTTGTAGGTTCAATCCCAGGTGGGACACTGCCGTTGTACCCTTGAGCTAAAGGCACTTAACCTGAATTGCTTCAGTTAATATCCAGCTGTATAAATGGATTGTATGTAAAGAAATGTGAAACTGTGTAAGTCGCTCTGGATAAGAGCATCTGCTAAATGCCTAAAATGTAAATGTAAATGTAAATGTAATAGAAACTATTAGGAACTACACACACTACACACACACACACACTACACACCCTATTCTTTTTCACCAGAAAAGAGCCATGGGATACATTATGACACAGAGTCAGGACCTTGGTTTTTACCGTCCTATCCGAACAATGGACATTGTTTGACTCAGTTGACTCAGTTCCCCCCCCAGTTCCAGCTGCCTTGCACAGTCATGGTTAGGTAGTACCCTAACCCTAACAAACCCTAACCCCTAACCCCTAACCCTAACCCAGATATGGCAAATCCCCAAATGTGCATGTGCGAGATCTGGGAAAAAATAGGTTTAGTATCTCAAAATGTCAAAACCTGTTTGATTTGGTCCCCCAATGTTGACTCCATGGTTACGCCTATACACATGCAGACGCAAACACAGTCACTCTACACTGGCGGCCATTGCTCTTACTGGTTTGCAGGTTTGATTCCCATTTTAAGTTATCGATTATTTAAGGGCACTGCTGTTGTACTGGGCCTTTGAGCTAAACCCTTGGCTACTTAACCTGAATTGCTCCAGTAAAATATCCAGTTGTACAAATGGATTGTATGTAAAGCTAAATCATTTTTCATTTTATTTATTTAACCAATCTTTAAGGTTAATTGAGAACAAATTCTCATTTACAATAATGACCTGGCCAAGAGGCCAAACACAGCAAAAACATAAGAAAAATGGACAAACAGGACAAAAACAGGAATTAAAAGATAAAAACACAAACAGGCATTAAAATGATAAACAAGACACAGTTACACATGCATCAGCTGGATATTAACTGAAGCAGGTTAGCATGTCAAAAGTGTCCATGATCAGAGACTTAACCAAACAGGAGCAGATACAGGAACTGGTGGTCCAGTCTCAGGGTTTTCTGCAGCTCATTCCAGTCTGAGGCTGTGGCTGAAATGAGGAGCGGCCCACAGTAGTGCTGACTCTGGGGGTCACTAGTTGGATGTAGCTGGTGGATCTGCTTTTGTAAGCAGGATCAGATTTATGTAGCAGAGATGACAGGTAACAGGGACTCCAAGAAAGGAGTTGTAGTGCTGGCTAGGGTGGCAGTGTAGTGTAATGGTGAGGGAACTGCGCTTGTAACTCAGAGGTTTCAGGTTCGATTCCCAGGTGGGGGCACTGCCGTTGTACCCTTAAGCAAGGTACTTAACCTGAATTGCTTCAGTAAAAATATCCAGCTGTATAAATGGATTGTATGTAAAGAAAAATGTCAATTGTGTAAGTCGCTCTGGATAAGAGCGTCTGCTAAACGCCCATCATCATCGTCATGTGTGTGTCACGTTGTAGATGAGGACAGTCCAGTGACGTGTTCGTCTGGCCTGTGGCGATGTCCGGTTCACATCAGAGTTAAATCATTGAGTTGTGTGAGCTGCTCTGGATGAGACCCTGTGCTGAACGCATGTGTTAATTGAGTGAGTGCTGAGTAAACCCAGTTTCAGACCGACCGTGCAGAAAACGCTGATCACCTTCCCCTGAGGACAAGCTCGGAGAATGCTGTCACTCAAGGGAAGGTGGGCGGGCCTTACCGTCGCACAGGAAGCGACGTCCGCAGACAGCTTTCTGTTGAAGCGCTAATTTGAGAATTCTGAGCAGTTGTGAGCACATGGCTGATCTCGGGATAAGTACTATGTTTAAAAATAAACCTGAAATGAGACTTTCAGGCTTTTCTATCAGTAGACTGTCCACCACACTCACACACACTCACACTACACACACACACTCACACACACACACACACACACACACACACACACACACACACACACACACACACACACTCACTCACACAGTTACACACACACTCACACAATCACACACACACACACTCACACTACACACACACACACACACACACACACACACACACACACACACACTACACACACACACACACACACTCACACACACTCACACTACACACACACACACACACACACACACACACACACACACACACACACTCACTCACACAGTTACACACACACTCACACAATCACACACACACACTCACACTACACACACACACACACACACACACACACACAGTTACACACACACTCACACAATCACACACACACACACACACACACACACACACACACTACACACATGCGCACACACACACACACACACACACAATCACACAATCACACACACACACACTACACACATGCGCACACACACACACACTCACACACATATACTCAAACACACACACACTCACACTCACACACACAACCACACTACACACACACACTCACACAGTTACACACACACTCACACAATCACACATACACACACACACATACACACACACACTCACACAATCACACACACACACACACACACACACACACATATACTCAAACACACACACACACACTCGCACACACAACCACACTACACACACACACACACACACACACACTACACACATGCGCACACACACACACACACACACACATATACTCAAACACACACACACTCACACTCACACACACAACCACACTACACACACACACTCACACAGTTACACACACACTCACACAATCACACACACACTCACACACACACTTCTACCCTCCACACTCACAATGTCTGAAGCTGTTTGGTTTTTTTAATTAGTTTTTTTAACAGTCTCTTTATTTTGCATTATACATTACGTGATATTTATGAGGCATTGTGGCTTTCCCCTCTAATAACAAGCTCATGACTCCTTTACATCATGCATCGTGCAGCAGTGCACCTCCAGTGCAGGTTCATCGTTGTGGACCCAGAGACTTTACTTAGGGATAAAGACACAGAGGAGAGAAAGTAAGGCAAAAAGGACCATGGCATCAAACAAGAACAAGAACAATAAAACACACGACAGAGGTGGCCGCTTGTGGTGTTGCATACCTATTTAGCTAAACCCCTGATCTCCTATCCATTCGGCAACAGGAGATGTGCAACAGCCGGGCAACTGGCCAGGGGCTGGTCGTACCGCCTCTCCTATCCATTCGCCAACAACGGGTCCACTGTTTAGTGCAACCGTGCAGTTATTTTCTCCACTCTTTCGGCCCATTGGGTCAGAGAGGGTGGCTGGGGCTTCAGCCAGGGCACTGCTATCATTTTCTTAGCTATCAGCAATACAACCTGCAGAAAATATAGTTTTTTTTAAATATTCATGGCCCTCTCTGAAGCAGTTTTTTAACTGCAGGGTGAGATTTTGTCAAAGCAGAGTTAAAATAAATTCACAGAGAGGCCGAGAGACCTGGAGATGTGAAACTCATTAACTCTGCGTTTTGAAATACCCTCCCTTTCTTCTCTTTCTTTCTCCCCCCCCTCTCTCTCTGTCTCACTCACACCCTCTCTGCTTCTCTTCTCTTCTCTCTCACTTTCTCCCTCTGCTTCTCTCTCTGGCTGCCAGTGTAGTGTAATGGTTAGGGAGCTGGGCTTGTAACTCAGAGGTTGCTGGTTCAATTCCCAGGTGGGGGCACTGCCGTTGTACCCTTGAGCAAGGTACTTAACCTGAATTGCTTCAGTAAAATATCCAGCTGTATAAATTGATTATATGTAAAGAAATGTAAACTGTGTAAGTCGCTCTGGATACTAGCATTTGCAAAATGCCTAAAATGTAAATGTCTCTGCTTTCTCCTTCAATTCATTCTCTATCTCTCTTTCTCTCCCTCTCCCTCACATTGCGATAGAGGCAGTTTTTCGGTGTGCTACTGCCTGTGCAGTGCCCCAGTGGTGGCAAGAGAGGCCTGCAGGGGGTGAAATGGAGACCTCTGATTGAGCTCTGTGGGGGGTCAGATCTTTATTCTCTGCCCAGCGTAATTCGGCACTGGGGAGGTTTGGGGCTGGATCAGCTGCTGGGAAGAGAGCAGGGGACATGGCATTACACTGCCTATCTGCACATACCCTCTACAGAACATTACATTAACAACATAACAACATGAGAATACATAATGAGGAGAACATCTAGGCTCGTCATGTCCTAATCTAAAGAGTATCCAGTACTGCATCTAGCCTGGACTTGAATAGCCCAAGCGTTTCTGCCTCTACTACCTGACCTGGCAAGCTGTTCCAGGCATTGACAACTCTCTGTGTAAAGAAAAACGTCCTGATATCTGTGCGGAATTTGCCTAACTAACTAATTTCCACCTGCGGCCTCTTGTTCTGCTGACCCCACTTATCTTATAAAAACAGAATATTACACTCATGTGCTCATAACCTGTACATAGCTGAATGAATGAATGATTGAATATTGGATTTATATAACGCTTTTTTTTCCAAGGAACCCAAAGCGCTTTACAACAATAGGGGCAACTCACCTCAACCACCACCAATGTGCAGCACCCACCTGGGTGAACGCGACGGCAGCCACAGTGCGCCAGTACAAACTCACTGCACATCAGATACACAGTGGAGAGGCCAGGAGGGAGGGAATTAATTAATTCCATGTATATATGTATTGTCTTGGTTGGGAATCTGGCCTGGACACCAGGTTAACACTCTTTTTCAAAGAGCACCATGGGATCTTTTATGACCACAGAGAGTCAGGACCTCGGTTTTTACCTGTCCCATCCGAACAATGGACATGTAGTCCCGTGGGATCAAACCCACAACCTTGGCATTGCCAGTGCCATGCTCTACCAACTGAGCTACGGGACTACATGACAGCAGGCAGATGAGGAGGGGGGCACTCTGGTGTCTCTGGTGGGGTGGGGTGTAGAGGCTGCCGTGTTTGAGCTGTGCTGTGTGTCTCTGGTGGGGTGGGGTGTAAAGGCTGCCGTGTTTGAGCTGTGCTCTGTGTCTCTGTGTTTGAGCTGTGCTCTGTGTCTCTGGTGGGGTGGGGGTGGGGTGGGGTAAAGGCTGCCGTGTTTGAGCTGTGCTGTGTGTCTCTCCACCCTCCAGAGCTCACCTGTGAGCTGAACCTGAAGCCCCAGGGAAGGACCCACACAGGTGAGCATGGCCGTCCACAGCACTGCCCGATCTGAGATCCCCCTCCGTCCATCCCTCTCTCTCTCTATCCATCCTCCACCCCCTCCTCCCTCTCTCTCTCTCTCCTCCATCCTCCACCCCCTCCCCTCTCTCTCTCTCCATCCTCCACCCTCCTCCTCCCTCTCTTTCTCTCTCCATCCTGCACCCCCATCCTCCCTCTCTCTCCATCCTTCACCCCATCCTCTCTCTCTCTCTCTCCTCCATCCTCCACCCCCATCCTCCCTCTCTCTCTCTCCTCTCTCTCTCTCTCTCCCTCTCTCTCTCTCTCTCTCTCTCTCTACCAATCATCCCTCCCTCTTTCCTTCAGCCTTCCTCTCAGATCCATCCTCCACCCCCAGCAGGTTTCACTGCAGTGAGGTTTTAGTTATCAGGGAGCCTTCCCTCAGATGCACACAGAGCAGGTTTCACTGCAGTGAGGTTTTAGTTATCAGGGAGCCAGAGAGAGAGATGGAGAGAGAGGGAGAGAGGAGAGAGATGGAGAGAGAGGGAGAGAGATGGAGAGAGATGGAGAGAGATGGAGAGAGAGGGAGAGAGGGAGAGAGAGAGAGAGAGAGAGAGAGGGGGAGGGAGAGAGTGAAAGAGGTGGAAGTGGAGGAGGTTAAAGGATAGCTGAGGCAGAGAATGAGAGACCGATAAAGAGAGATGGAGAGAGGGGGAGGGAGAGACCGATAAAGAGAGATGGAGAGAGGGGGAGGGAGAGACCGATAAAGAGAGATGGAGAGAGAGGGAGGGAGAGAGGGAGAGAGGGGGAAGGAGAGATGGAGAGATGGAGAGAGGGGGAGGGAGAGAGAGATGAAGGTTGGATTACACAGTGTTCTCTATTTTTGCTGCATGACCTCATGCAGTGGTCGGTGGGTGGGGTGGGGGGGGTGTTAATGAGGTGGGGGGGCAGGGGGGGCAGGGTTTCCCGTCAGCATGACCAATAGAGCTCTGCCCTGCCCCGCCCCACCCTGGGTCCTGGTCTCTGTTGCCCAGGGCAGCAGGGATCCCGCCCCCCCTCGGTCTGATTTCCATGGCGACAGACTGCATACAGTCCAGCAGTCCAGTGGGGTTGGAGGGGGGCTGTGGGAATATCTGGCGGTCTAGTCTGCCAGCCGTTCTCTCTCTCCCCCATTCACTCAGGTTAGCGTCTTATGTGACTTCAGCGGAAAAACATCAGGACTCACGAGACGAATAAAGTTCACATTCCCCCAGCGCAGAGAGAGTGTTACAGAGAGAGCGTGTCACACGCCAGGCGGCACACACAACACACATGCGAGTTCTCTTCCAATCACACCGAGGG
>JAINUG010000347.1:242500-270000 GCA_029706075.1 Aldrovandia affinis | reverse complement strand
GTGTATGACTGTGAGTGTGTGTGTGTGTATATATGAGTGTATGAGTGTGTGTGTGTATATGAGTGTGAGAGTGTGTGTGTGTGTGTGTGTGTGTGTGTGTGTGTGTGTGTGTGTGTGTGTGTGTGTGTGTATATCAGTGTGTGAGTGTGTGAGTATATGTGTGTGCGGGTGTGATTGTGTGTATATGAATGTGAGTGTGTGAGTGTGTGTGTGTGTGTATATCAGTGTGTGTGTGTGTGTGTGTGTGTGTGTGTGTGTGTGTGTGTGTGAGTGTGTGTGTGTATGCGTGTGCAGTTTTGAGTCATGCTCACAGGGTGTTTAGAGGTGAATGAATCAGCACCCGTTCCCTCCAGTGAGAGGGTCTGGCCACGCCCTAACGCCCACAGTGACCTCTGGGAATCCTATGACCTTCAAGATCACGCACTTCCACCTGCTTTTGAGTGCACATCTGCTGCCATCAGAGCTCCCCCCTGTGGTGGGATGAGAGCACAGCACTCGTTAGGTTAGGAATGCTAATTAGCGCAGCTCTTCGCTCCTGCACAGTGTATCCATACTAGACGATATACCCTGACCTATAAAGGTAAATTAATCACAACATGAATATTGTATCAAAAAGTATATGAAACTTTTTTCCACATTTTACATTTTACTTTGTGTACTGTGATAGAATTGTATGTGTTGTAAGAGATAAGAGCTTCAATGTCTATTAATTAAAACATTTATTTAAATTGGTCATGGTTTTTTTTTCTTCCTTTAGTACGATAAAACTTGAAGCAGCTCATGGAAACTTGTACTGGTTTGAAAAGACCATCCTTCACCACACCAACACTGTCAAACTGGTGGCCGAACGTAGAATCGCAGTGCATCGTGGGTAATGTTTAGATTCCTGATTCAAAACTTTGAATGATTCAATTGCTTTATTAATATATGCCATTTAGCAGACGCTTTTATCCAAAGCGACTTACAGTAGTGAATGTATACATTTTTCAGTATATGTGGTCCCAGTGGGAATCAAACCAACAATCTACACATTGCCAGTGCTATGCTCCACCTACTGAGCCACACAGAACCACACTCTACCTACTGAGACACACAGAACCACGCTCTACCTACTGAGCCACACAGAACCACACTCTACCTACTGAGCCACACAGAACCATGCTATACCGACTGAGCCACACAGAACCATGCTCTACCTACTGAGCCACACAGAACCACGCTCTACCTACTGAGCCACACAGAACCACACTCTACCTACTGAGCCACACAGAACCATGCTCTACCTACTGAGCCACACAGAACCACACTCTACCTACTGAGCCACACAGAACCACGCTACCTACCACACAGAACCACACTCTACTGAGCCACACAGAACCACACTCCTACTGAGCCACTGAGCCACACAGAACCACATTATCTGTGTTCTTCTTTTCTATAAAAGATGAATAATGCAATTTTGTGCCATATTATTGGTAAATGAAAGCACCACTAGTATTTATTTATTTTTTTCCTTTAAAATATTTTTATTTTTTTGCCAAGTTTTCCATGTAGGCTTTTTGGGACCACAACATGCAGGGGAATCTCTGTAGCTTCCTGTTAGGTTGGCCATGTTGACTTTTTTTTATTTTTATACATTTGTTTCAGATTTTTTCCCCATTTTTCTTTTCTGCTACTAAAGCCAAACACGCCCTCTATTTATTTAGATTTACCCTCCCCACACGGGTCCACCACTTGTCTCTACGAGGCAAGCGAATTCTCCAAGGGCAGTGAACTCCGCTTCCTTTGAGATGGAATTCACCCACCCACTTTCTGGAGACTCCTTTATGTGCTTCACGGTGGACCCGAGCCGGCTCAGGTTTCTCCCATTTTTCTCCACACACACTCACACACACACACACATTCATACACACACACACTCACACACACACTCACACACACACACATACATATACACACACACACACACACACACACACACACACACACACACACACACACACACACACACACACACAAACACACACACACACACACACACACATTCACACACACACACACATACATGCATACATACAATACATACATACACACACACGCACGCAGGCACGCACGCACGCACACCCAAAACACAGATCCACAAACACACACACACATACATACATACATACATACATACACACACACACATACACACACACTCACATACACACACATGTTACACACACATACACAACACACATACACACATACATACATACATACACACACTCACATACACACACATACATACATACATACATACATAC
Organism: Aldrovandia affinis; assembly: GCA_029706075.1. NCBI lineage: Eukaryota > Metazoa > Chordata > Actinopteri > Notacanthiformes > Halosauridae > Aldrovandia > Aldrovandia affinis. The sequence goes on along the minus strand of JAINUG010000347.1, from coordinate 267,691 downwards.
ATACACACACACACACACACACACACACACACACACATACACAACACACAAATAAAAACTGTTACCATGTTGTGGGGGGAGAAACTGACACAAGGAAATGTACATAATAAAAGATTGAATGCATGCATGCTGCTGCAGCCAATCGGTGCTGCTGGTCGGTGTGAGTGAAAGCCAGCCAATCGGTGCTGCTGGTCGGTGTGAGTGAAAGCCAACCAATCAGTGCTGCTGTTCAATGTGAGTGAAAGCCAGCCCCCTGGTCGGTCTGAAAAGCCAGCCAATCGGTGCTGCTGGTCGGTGTGAAAAGCCAGCCAATCAGTGCTCCCCCCTTCAATGTCCCTCTCTGTGTGTAGAATGACCTCTATGTCTTTATCTCCCACTCTCTCTTTCTCTCTCTCCTTTCCTCCCTCTTTCCCTCCTTCTCTCTCTCTTCCTCACTTCCGTTCAATTGAAAGGTGCTTTATTGGCAGGACAACCATAGCAGTGTTGCCATGTAAATAATTACATATAAATAACATAGCACAAACTATGATTGTTACTTATAACTATTTACCTATTACTATTACCACTTTATTACTATATATCGATTACTATTAACTCTGTTATTATTTGTATTATTATTATACTCTTGAACATGGAGCAGAAGTAAGACTAATAAGTAACAACTAAAACTGGCCCTTTAAGTCCAGCTCCTGCCCCTTCTGCCCTGGCTCACATCTGCCCCCTCCTCCCCCTCCTGCCCCTTCTGTCCCTGCTCTCCTGGCTCACATCTGCCCCCTCCTGCCCCTTCTGTCCCTGCTCTCCTGGCTCACATCTGCCCCCTCCTACCCCTTCTGTCCCTGCTCTCCTGGCTCACATCTGCCCCCTCCTGCCCCTTCTGTCCCCCCTTCTGTCCCTGCTCTCCTGGCTCACACCTGCCCCCTCCTGCCCCTTCCATCCCTGCTCTCCTGGCTCACACCTGTTCCCTCCTGCCCCTTCTGCCCCGGCTCTCCTGGCTCACATCTGCCCCCTCCTGCCCCTTCTGTCCCCACTCTCCTGGCTCACACCTGTTCCCTCCTGCACCTGCGTACACCTGTCACCTGGCTCACACTTGCCCCCTCCTGCCCCTTCCATCCCTGGCTCTCCTGGCTCACATCTGCCCCCTCCTACACCTGCGTACACCTGTCACCTGGGCAGCGAGGAGCACGCACGCAGCCGTGTGGACCGTAACGTTCTCAACATCTCGTGAAAGTGCCTACGTCACTGTGTGAAGCAGGCGAGACCACTGTGGATACACAGAGACCGCAACCGTCAAAACGGTTTATGTGTTTCACCCCACTACGAACAAACCGCAATGACAGGGAAAGCCGTGCTTCCACATACACCCCATATTGTGGGAGAAGCCAATGTGCGTCTGTGCAGTTATGTCACCAAAGTCATTTATTGTGTGAATTATGAATTATGATCAGGAGGCGGCAGTGGCTCAGTGGTTAGCGGCACGGGCTGGCAAGTGGAGGGTTGCTGGTTCGAATCCCAGGAAGGCCAAAATGGAGAAAAAAAACTACAAACTGGAAACTGGAGGGATGCTAGTTCACTTCCTGGGCCAGGCACTGAACCCCCGTACTATGGCTGACACTGTGTTCGGACCGCTCTGAGAGGAGAGATATGCCAGAAGACAAATTTGAATGACCTTGTGTGTGTGTAACCTTTGTGTAACAAGGCAATAAAGAATATTCTATTCTATGTTTGACAACCACTAGCTAACATGTTACTGTGCACCAGCTAGCTAGTCAGTGCTAGGTGGATTCATTTTTTGCTACTACTAATGACCAAAAGCCTCAGAAATTAAGTGCGGTTCCACAGACCCCAGAATGGGTGGGGCTAAGATATTTCATTAGTGACTCACTGATTTGAATAAATAATACTGGTTTTGCTGCAGGTAACTGGATTGGTTCAAACAGTGAGTGAAAGCAATGGGCAGCTCCACACATTCTGTAGACACACCAGATACTCAGCTCTGTGCTCTTAACACAGACTCTATAGACACACCAGATACTCAGCTCTGTGCTCTTAACACAGACTCTATAGACACACCAGATACTCAGCTCTGTGCTCTTAACACAGACTCTATAGACACACCAGATACTCAGCTGTGTGCTCTTAACACAGACTCTATAGACACACCAGATACTCAGCTCTGTGCTCTTAACACAGACTCTATAGACACACCAGATACTCAGCTCTGTGCTCTTAACACTGACTCTATAGACACACCAGATACTCAGCTCTGTGTTCTTAACACAGACTCTATTGACACACCAGATACTCAGCTCTGTGCTCTTAACACTGAGACACACAGATACTCAGCTCTGTGCTCTTAACACAGACTCTATAGACACACCAGATACTCAGCTCTGTGTTCTTAACACAGACTCTATAGACACACCAGATACTTAACACAGACTCTATAGACACAGATACCAGAACACAGACTACTCAGCTCTGTGCTCTTAACACTGACTCTACACACCAGATAGACACACCAGATACTCAGCTCCCAGATACTCAGCTCTGTGCTCTTAACACAGACTCTATAGACACTCCAGATACTCAGCTCTGTGTTCTTAACACAGATCTTGTAGATGTGATACTCAGCTCCGTGTTTTTAACATCGAAAGTTCTGCCTGCCTACTGCTGATTCCGAAACATTCCAATCTGACACATCTTAGGAAAGTTCATTAAGGGGTGTGAACAAGTACGATGCTATGGCAACTGATTGTCTGTGCTGTTGTACAGCACCGGAAACACATGTTACACAACCGGAACCAGAGGACGGAAGAAACATAGCAGCATCATTTTTTTGTCGGTCTCATCTTACATTACTATCAATAACCACTGGGTGGCGCACTTGAGCTTTTTAGGACATAAACGACCTGCTCCTGGACATTAAGGCAACAGTGCGGTCCATCTTCAGAACTGGAAGTAGACACGTGTCCCTTTCATTGTATTTCACCTTCATAGTACAGGCCTTGAGAGGACAAATACACACATTTTGTGCTATTAACGTGAGCCTATATTGTAGCATTTTGTTCATATTTTATTTTCTTCAGATGATGAGGAAATGTCTGCTGCAATTCTGTGTCGGCAGTAAGGGCAGTATAAAACATTTAAGGCATAAAACATTTAAGATACAGTGGAACATTTTGACCTACATTGCACGGACTGTTTCTCAGTCTCCGTGCCTTTATTAAACGATGGTGTTGTGTTATGTTATAAGTTGTAATGTCGCTGTCTCTTTCTCGCAATATGCCATAACTGTAATGTCATAATCTGTCCTCATTCTGTTGCATGACTTGAAATCGAATGTCACCATCCGATTCCCTGGCAACACCAATCTGTTGTAAACACCCGGCATGCCTTTAGTTTTGTACCACTTTATTTGGGCATTTTTCAAAACCAGATTATGGAGTGTGATATATTTTTAATTTTAGCGTTGGAGGGATGGGACACTTTCAGGATTGAGGTATTTCATCTTATTTTAAATAACAAAACAAAAAACACCTGTTATTTTGTCTTTTAAATAAAAATATGAAGTAGCTCACAATGATGGCACTGCTTGGATGTTCAAACACAGGTGGTGTTACTTGGAATGTCATAATTGTGAGTGAATTCTGGAATATTCCAGTTCTGAGAGAGTCTGGGATTTGAATAATGTGTTCCAGCGTTTCTTTAAAGAATCTGACCGAATGTTTTGGAGGCCTACGGATTTCAGTGTGGTACTGTTGTTGCACTTGTTTTAATGCACATCTTGTAAGTCGCTGTGGATAAGAGCGTCTGCTAAATGCCTAAAATGTAAAAATGTAAAATGTTGTTGTAGGCTACCGTAAGTTGTACTCTGCAACCAATACGCCAAACAGTGATGACGTTTTGAAGGGCGGCAGGTATTGTTCTGCGTCTATGAAAAATCCAGGTGTAATCAGATCACGCCACCTTCATAATTCAGTACACAGTGTATTGCAGTTTATGTTATCCATCGTTGACAAAGACAATCAACTGAGTGAGCGCACCTATACCGACTTTTCCCGTGACGAATCTGATCTTTTTCATCAAAGGACGACGTAGAGAAGGCAATTCGGGTGTGAACGAGAGGGCGTGCGTGTGCCCGTGAATTGTATGAACTCTTTTTTTGAATTTTTTTTTCTTCTCGACGTCGTTGTTGTTTTGAAATCGGGAGGGCTGGCGCTCCTCGTCACCGAAACGGAATACGGCGTGCGCGCGTCCGCGCTCCGCGCTCGGCGAGCCCGCGCGCGCACCCGGCGTCAGAAGGCGAATGCGGTTTCTGAAAACAAGGAGGTAGACCGAGCCTACAAAGTCCCCCTTCACTGTCCAACGAGAAAATACACGGTATCTTGCTTTTTGTATGAGTAGCCAGACCCACGACAAGAGCCAGAGGAGACACAGTAGGGTAAGATTTATTTTGTTGTTTTTTTACACTTCCGGTGGTTGGTTTTCTATGCAAAGAAAACGAGCTGGTAAAAAAAAAAATGACGATGTGGCTGCAATTTTTTGCGCCTCCTTTTGTGTGTCTCAAAATGGCGGCCAGGCCGTTGGATCGGCGGGTAGGGCTGAGACAGAGACCAGAGCCAAAGGTGTCCTTCTTCTGGCCGCACTGGGCCAGGTCATCGTCTTCCAACGGTGCCCGCCACCTCTTTGTCGGTTCGGCTCCAAGCGAGGCAACTTTTTTCCAATGTATTTGCTTGTTTATTGCGCCTTTTTACACTTTATTTTGCAGGTGACGTTAGCTAGCCACCGAGCTAACCAACGTCCAGCTAGGCTCGCGATTGTGCCGTTGCCCTCTCCCAATGTGAAAAGGTCGAAAGTTGAATTCGGTGTGAAATATTTTGTTTTCCAAAGTCGGTAAGCGAGCGTTTGGTCGTTTCGCCAATGTCGACCGTGTCAATCGGTTTATAAACTTAAGATCGTGTGAGATGGGAGTCAAAGTTAACGTTCAGCTCGCGATGAGAAAGGGCGTGTTGATATCGGGCGCTTTTTCTGCAACACCGACTAATAACCCGTTTCAGCTCGCCGGCTGACATCGGCGAGTTAGCCTTCAGATGCTAGCCGTTGTGCGAATTGCCTACATCGGCCCAAAACTCGCCAGATCGCCTCGCCGGGCAGTTCACTGGGAGTGACTTGCTAGATCGGGGATGGTCTTGGTGGAAATGAGCTTTTCCCAGCGCTGCCCATACTGGACGAGGCTGTGCGATCTCTTCCAGAGACCTTCGTAGCCTTCCTTCGCGTAAAGGGGGGCTACTCGATCAGCTGGCTAACCTGGACACCTAGATGTCTAACTAGCTGTGCAGCTAACGTGCCCCCAAAATGTTCACTCTGCAGACAGTGTGGTGTAATGGTTAGGGGAGCTGGGCTTGTAACGTTAAGGTTGCAGGTTCAACTCCCAGGTGGGGGCACTGCCGTTGTACCCTTGAGCTAAAGGTACTTAACCTGAATTGTATGTAAGGAAATGTAAACGGTGTAAGTCGCTCTGGATAAGAGCGTCTGCTGAATGCCTGTAATGTAATGTAATGTAATGTCTGCAGCTAACGGTAGCTGGCTGTCTGTGTGGCGTGTTTGCCATCTAACAGGCCAGCAATGTGAAAACGAACAAAACCCTGATCTTTGAGCGCTCATCGATGGGGGAAAACTCACCAGCGCACTAGTTAAGTCTTAATGATTACACGGAACCTGTTGGCGTGCTAGCCCCCCCCATAGCACACAGAATTAACCAGTTCACGTAGCGCTGTCGCTTGTCAATGTTTTCAGATGTGCCTGGGTGGGTGGGTAGCAAAATAGGTTTTTAATCTTGACTATTCTCTTGCGACCTTGAACGGGTTATCTTTCCACCCGTGGACATGGACCTCTTAATAACCCTGCGCAGTCTTGTGCCACAGAATACGACACAGTACGTGGTTGTATATGTAGCTATATAACGGCTAAATATTCGATGTTTTTTGGTACATAAATAAGTAAAAGGGTCTGTTACGGGTGGAGTTTTCTCTCCCATCCGAGATGCACGATGATGGCGAATTACTGTAGCGTGCTGGCGGAGTCTTGCTCCATTTGTGTAGCTGGTTACCCAACGCGATCGGATAATAAATAACCATATGACCCATCCCGTTTTGTCACGATATGACACACTTAACGAATGTTACCCGTTTAAAAGAAAAGCCCTAAATCCCAATTTTGGGGCGTTTTGTAGTTGAATGTTGGACGTGTGCATCACATCGAAAAATGGTTTCTGGAAAAGTGTTGCGAGCCAGTTTATTGTGAGGAAAATAGGACAGTTGGAATAACGTTACCTGTGTGTGCCGCTTCCCCGCAGCCGACATGACCCCAGATTTGTGTATCGACAGCGTGGATATATAGGGAAATCGTTTGGTTTATAATGGCTTTGTGTGCCGTGGATTGTGAAAGAACCAGTGGTGAGGCTCACTGGGGTTTTTTTGCGAGCGTTTTGCTCCGCTGTCGCCCGATTGATGATTATCTAACGGGGTGGAGCAGTCGAGGAAGAAAGAAATGTAGAAGCTTGCTTCTGGAGGGGGGTCAACTCGCTCGCTTCTTTATCGACCATCGCTACGTTTATTTTCAATCGCTGCTTTTTCGACATCTACTGCTCGCTTTCCCAAAGCGGCCTCCGCCCATCTCCATGTCGGTTCTGCGTGGACGAGGCGGTGGCTTTTCATCGCCAGTAGAGAAACAAACGGCTTGAAAAATATTCCTTTTTTTTTTTTTTTTTTTTTTTTTTTTTTTTTTTTTTACCGCAGGGTGTAAATGCGACGAGCTCCTCCGAAAACGGAGCAGACACACAGACACCACCGCTCCCTCTTTCTGTTCACTGCTCACGGTAACCTTACCGTTTGGTGTCGGATTGCGGTGACCGGTGTCTGTCTGTCTGTCTCTCTGGTCGAGTCATAACGCTACTACATTTGTTATTTTGACAAAAAAAATCCGTGTGGGCCTGGCCTATTCTTGGGCAGTGTTTGCCGAGGCGATGACAAATGATCGTTGATGCAGAACTATAAACGCACGATTGGGAATATCGTGGCATTTCCACACGGCACAGTTGCACTATATTTGGGGAATTGTATATCTCTGGGGCGTTGCGTGGTGTAACTAGGCTCCCTGAACTGCCATTACTGGATATTTTCTACCGATGTTCTTGTTTCTGTTCCTCCTGGTTTTGTTGTTTTGTAACGGCGTTGTCAAGTCACCCTGAATAGGAGCGTCTGTCAAATAAATGAAATAAAACCTGCATGAAATAATATTGAGCCGTTTGTGAGGGCCGTGTCGTTATTTATTCCCGTTATTTTTTAACGTCTTCTTCCCCCCCCCCCGCGCGAGCGTGTGTGCCGTTAGGCCAGCCGCGTGAGTTAATGTGTAGTGCGTTGTCTTTGAATTCGCCTGCTGTAGAAAATGGCAGCGAACAAGGTCCAGCGACGTCATTGCTGGCATTTTACAAGCCAAGTTATCGATCGAGAAGCCGCTTCCTCGTCGCACAAATCACCCAGCAGACTGCACGTTGAGTGGCAGCGGCAACCTGATGCCGCACTAAATGAAAACGGTTAACGGGCTATGGGGCGTCTCTCTCTTTGCCACTAGGCCTGAAATGCTTTTTTGGCATCAGGCTGGCAGTGTAGTGTAATGGTTAGGGAGCTGGGCTTGTAACTCAGAGGTTGTAGGTTCGATTCCCAGGTGGGGGCACTGCTGTTGTACCCTTTAGCAAGGTACTTAACCTGAATTGCTTCAGTAAAATATCCAGCTGTATAAATGGATTGTATGTAAAGAAATGTAAACTGTAAGTCGCTCTGGATAAGAGCGTCTGCTAAATGCCTAAAATGTAAATGTAGGTCCTCCCCGAGTTTGTGCGTTTTGAATTGACCAATCAGCGTCACAATGGGCCCGTTTAGGCTCTGTGGTAGAGGTAGGCGAGGAGTGTCATGGCAACAGGTGAAAGTGTAAGGGCCAAGGCCGGAGGCTGAATTCAGTGACGGAGGGACCCGGCTGCACCATGTGAAGGCCTGTTCAGGGGGGATCATGCCAAGAACACACACACACAGGCACCCATTCTCACACACGCACGCACCCATTTTCACTCACACACACACACACACACGCGCACCCATTCTCACTCACACACCCACACACACCCATTCTCACACACGCACCCATTCTCACACACGCATACGCACGCACACACACACACACACACACACACACCCATTCTCACTCACACACACACACCACACACCCATTCTCACACACGCACACGCACCCATTCTCAGACACACGCACACATACACTCTCAGCACTTATAAGTCTCTACGTCCTCTTTAGTTCATATGTGGTTCTGTGCAGCTCAGTAGGTAGAGCATGGTGTTGGCAATGCTTGGGTTGTGCTTATATTAAATGGGGGTGTCTTTGAAAAATCCAATAACCGATGTTGAATCACAGCAATCATCTTGGGAGAGATTTAAATGTTGTTGCTTTAAGACAACCTCACCTGTACGGCTCAGCTGGGGAGCCTCGTTTCCACGGTGACGTCGTAGGTTCATTCCTCGCGTATGCCGCTGAAGAGATATTGCGTTTGCCCTCTGGAGTGATGTTGCACTCTGGGTATTTTTTTTTACCCGATTGCTCCCTCGTCTCTGTTCCTGTGAAAGCGGATGAAAAAGCCCAAAGTACAAAGTCTGTTGTTTCGTGGAGCTGCTTTTATTACAGCGCGGCTCATATTCTCTCGGCTCTCTGGGGTTGAAGTGCTGACGGGGATTGTGACCGAGTCACCCCTGCTCCCTTTGAGGGGTAGAGCCACCTGTGCAGTGAGGGTGGGTGGGTGGGAGGGAGGATGGGCAGGGAGTTGGGGGAGGGGAGTGTGGGGTTTGGTGTTGGCTTGGGGCGACAGTGGCATTTACCATGTATTAATGCACATCTTATAAGGAGCTCTGGATAAGAGTGTCTGCTACATGCTTACAATGTAAAATGCATTTGACATTTTTTTACATTTTTAGGCATTTTAGCTAGACGCTCTTATCCAGAGCGACTTACACAGTTTACATTTCTTTACATACAATCATTTATACAGCTGGATATTTTACTGAAGCAATTCAGGTTAAGTACCTTGCTCAAAGGTACAACGGCAGTGCCCCCCACCTGGGAATCGAACCTGCAACTTCTGAGTTACAAGCCCAGTTCCCCTAACCATTACACATTGCATTGCATAGGGCGGCAGTGTAGTGTAATGATTAGGGGAACTGGGCTTGTAACTCAGAAGTTGCAGGTTCGATTCCCCGGTGGGGGCACTGCCGTTGTACCCTTGAGATAAAGGTACTGAAGCTGAATTGTTTCAGTAAAATCTCCTGTAGCTGTATAAATTGATTGCAGGGTTTGGGTTTGGGGAACACAGAGTTTGGGTGGGATGGGCAGGGAGTTGGCTGTGCTGGATGTATATGAACAAGTTAAGTAGGATTAGACTCAAAGGCTTAGGCACATTCTGTTGAAGCTCTGTGGGTGTACAAAACAGCCCCCTTTCCCACGAGATGGGGACCACACTGTAATCTGGGGGTGAAAACCTGGAGCATGAACATTTACTAACCCCCCAGCCCCCAAAGGTATGCTTTGTTATGAATAAAAACATGTTAAATTCCTCGCATTTCCACGACCGGTTCCAACATTTTCTTCGGCCGAGATGTTATTTATTTTTTCTAAATGTCATTTTTTTTTTTCCCTTGTGGTGATCACACTTTTCACCGTTCGGTCTTTAACAGAAGAGTTGGCCTTGTGCTGGAAAACAGCAGAATCCAGATGGGATTGACCTGTGACTGGGGTGATGCGTTTCCTGCCACTGTGACTGTGATGATGCGTTTCCTGCCACTGTGACTGTGATGATGCGTTTCCTGCCACTGTGACTGTGATGATGCGTTTCCTGCTCCTGCGTCTCCTGTGTGATGATTGTGCGTGTGTCCTGCGAGAGATTGGGAGTCTGGGCCGCTGATGTGACCGTGCTTTATAGCTCTACCAGGCTACTGTTCTAAAAACCCCAGGCCAAGTGGCATGGTTTTCATCCTGCTGAGTTGAAAAATCTGTTTCAGATTTTTTTCCGTTTTCCACCCAATTCGGTAGCCAATCAAATTTATTTCGATTAACCCTCCCCACACGGGTCCGTCACTCGACTACTCGAGGCAAGCCAAGCTCTGTGGGCAGCGACCTCCGCTTTTCCTCCGAAACGGAACTTGCCCGCCCTCCCACGTTCTGGAGACCCCCTTTTCCGTGCTTCTCGGCGGACCCGAGCCGGCTCTCCTCCCCCCCTTCCCCCTGGGGCGGACAGCCAAATGCCCCCGCCCCCGATCGGGTCTGACGACCAGGGCCGGTCTGGTAGAGACGCGGGTTTCTAACCACGTCCCTGACAGGCAGCGCACACCACGTACCGTGGTGACCAGCCGAAGTGTGGTGCGTTAGACCGCCACGCTACCCGCCGCCCTGCTGAGTTGAATTAGTGTTAAAACGGTCATTACTTTGCCCTCCCCGCGCGTGCGTCTCGCGGTCAGAGAGAGCGTTCATTCACGCCGGCTGCGGGCAGTGATTATGAGTTTAATGGAAAGGGGCAGGCGCTTCACGCCGGTGATTCGGCAGGCTCCTTTGGCAGCTAATCAATGCCCCCACCTGTTCCTCTGTCGCACGAGTCACATCAGCTCCCTCGGGCGGATGCGCATTATGGTCTGGTAGTCACGGCAACTCGGTGGGGAGACCGACGACGCCCAGTCGAGGCTGCGGGTCCTTCTCATTGGCTCGATCTCCTCCTGGCCCCTCCTCAGTATTAGTTCGATGTTAATGCAGGTTTTCAGCATTGTCTTAATCTCTGGTGCATTGTGGAGACCGCGCTCGCAGCCACCCGAAGCCGCTGTGTGTTGTATGTTGTTTTGTTAAGTTTTGCTGAATCCTGTTGTCCACTTTACTGCAGCCTCGATGTTTCCATCTTGTTTTTTTTTTTAAATCCTGATTTATGATGTCAACTGCATCTGTTTCACTCTCAGCAGCCAGGCCATTTACCTGTGATACCTGTACGATTCACACTCATTTACCTGTGATACCAATTACACCCTATATTTATTTAGATTCACCCTCCCCACAGAAGTCCGCCGCTCGTCTCTACGAGGCCAGCTAATTCTCTGAGGGCAGTGAACTCCCACTTCCTTCGAGACGGAATTCACCCCCACCCACGTTCTGGAGACTCCCTTACGTGCTTCACAGCGAACCCGAGCCAGCTCACCCTCTCCCGATCGGGCGCTGACGACCAGGGCCAGTCTGGTAGAGACAGGTTTTCTAACCGTGTCCCTGACAGGCAGCGCACACCATATCGGACCAGCCAAAATACGGTGCGTTAGACCGCTACGCTACCCGCCGCCCCCTTCTGCAGTGTGTTAAGGTCTTGTTCCGTAGCCCAGGTGCAGTGTGTTAAGGTCTTGTTCCATCGGCCCAGGTGCAGTGTGTTAAGGTCTTGTTCCGTCGCCCGGGTGCACTGTGTTAAGGTCTTGTTCCATAGCCCAGGTGCAGTGTGTTAAGGTCTTGTTCCATCGCCCTGGTGCACTGTGTTAAGGTCTTGTTCCGTTAAGGTGCAGTGTGTTAAGGTCTTGTTCCGTAGCCCAGGTGCAGTGTGTTAAGGTCTTGTTCCATCGCCCAGGTGCAGTGTGTTAAGGTCTTGTTCCATCCCCCAGGTGCAGTGTGTTAAGGTCTTGTTCCATCGCCCAGGTGCACTGTGTGTTAAGGTCTTGTTCCGTTGCCCAGGTGCAGTGTGTTAAGGTCTTGTTCCATCGCCCAGGTGCACTGTGTGTGTGGGGTTTTCCCCACTGAGAGTGTCAGACAGCTCAGGCCAGGTGCAGGCTGTGGATAAACACACCCCCAAAGGCCATGTGTCCACGCTTGGCTGGCCCCGTCCCTCTTCGTACGTACAGAGCTACAGGGGAGGACGTCTGAGGCAGGACCGGAGGAGCCAGACATCTGACACTAATGCATTATGCATGCGTTGGAAAGCTGTCTAAATTATTTGTGCCAAGAGTGCTCTTGCCGTCAGAAGTGCACGAGATGGTGATTTTGTCGTGAAGGGGTTTTGCCATTAAACGACCTTGTCTCTCGATGGATGGCTTTAAAATGGTTTTGGGGGTAAATTTGTGAATTCAGCAGCTTCCTACTGAATTTATTTCCCCCCATTATGAGTTTAAATAAGATGAAGGGCCTGGGGCCTCCCGTGTGGTCTAGCGGTCGCTGTGACCGGGGTTTGATTCCACCGGCCGCGCCAGTTTCGGCTCTGGCCGGGAGTGCCACTAGGGCGCGGCAATTGGCTGTCCGCCCCAGGGAGGGGGGAGGGAAGCTGATATGAGCTCGCTGCATATAGGAGTGGCCCTGTGGGCGCATGTTGGAGTTACAGTGACGGCTTGGCGGGTTCCTGGCTCAAAGGAGGCAGGGCCCAGCCGCTTGTCACTGCCGGTATCAGGACTACGGCAGAGAATGCGGGTAAGATATGGGAGGGATGGGGATAATTGATGTGAAAAAAGGAGGGTGTAATTGGATACTAAAATGGGGAGAAAAACGGGGAGAAAACGGCAGAAAAATAATATGTATGATGGAGTGCTAGCGGAAGACTGGCCATCTCTAATCACGGTCTGTGGGTGGAGGAATAAGGCTGGATTTGGTGGATGTTGAGGGTGACATTCGGCATATGGCAAGATGGCTGTGGAGAGCTGTTCAGGGTCTCTGTGGTGGAGTGAAGGTGGAGGAATAAGGTGGGCCCTGTGGGTGGAGGTAAGGCTGTGGGGTCTGTGGGTGGAGGAATAAGGCTGGATTCAGGGGTCTGGGTGGAGTAATAAGGCCAGATTCGGTGGATGTTGAGGGGGGATATGGCAGTTGCGTCGTTTGTGGTGAGTGAAGGTGAAGGTGAAGGTGGGCCCTTGTGTCTCGGTGCTGGAGCACGGTCTGACCAGCCCGAGCAGCGGGGGTTGGGGCGATCTGCGCTTGTGTCCCCACCAGCCCGCAGGGAGGGGGGCGCTTTGTCCCCAGCCCTTCCCCGCCCCTCCGCTGCGCCAGCCAATGGTGATGGAGTGGCCAATCTGATGGCGCTGAACTGACCAAAGAAAAAAGAAACACCCGGACGAGCCAACATGAGTTGGCTCTGTGTGGCTCAGTTGGTAGAGCACGGCGTTGGCAACGCTTAGGTTGTGGGTTCAATCCCCACTGGGGCCACATATACTGAAAATGTATGCATTCACTACTGTAAGTCGCTTTGGATAAAAGCGTCTGCTAAATGACATATATACATGAGCACCTCTGTCACTGAGCGGCAGTGACTCTCTGGTGCCCTGGGTTTGGGCGTTGAACCTGCAGCCCCTCTGGCTGAAGGTCTATAAAGGGAGAGAGCCCGCCCACCCCGCCCTGTCTCCTGGGACTGCTGTGGTAATCCTGGCGCTTGGTATTTGTTTATGAGTTTATTTTGTTGTTGTTTTTCAGTCCCGCATGTTGCGTGACTGGGTCGGGTTGGCCGCGGGGCTCCTGAGGCTAACGCCCCCCCCCGGCTCTGATCCGGTCTCTCTGTAGAACCGTCCTGTGAAAGGAGGCGTTTGTGTTGCGTGGCTGCCGGCCCCCAGGCCCTGTCACAACAGCCCATCTGTGGCTGTTCTGCTCTCCTGCAGGTCGAGGAGTGAATGGCGCCCCCTACTGCAGGACAGGGCGGAGTGAATGGCGCCCCCTATTGCAGGCCAGGGGGAGTGAATGGCGCCCCCTATTGCAGGCCAGGGGGAGTGAATGGCGCCCCCTATTGCAGGACAGGGGGAGTGAATGGCGCCCCCTACTGCAGGACAGGGGGAGTGAATGGCGCCCCCTACTGCAGGCCAGGGGGAGTGAATGGCCCCCTAGTGCAGGCCAGGGGGAGTGAATGGCGCCCCACCTAGTGCAGCCGGTTAGTGACTGGAAGCCTCCAGTTCCACACAGTTTTGCACGAGCACAATTCAATAAACCTTTATGGTCCCCTAGGGGGGAAATTGTTTGCAGCAAGGTTAAAAACAAACACAACATAGTAAAACTAATAGTATAAAAAAATACAGTATATATATATATATATATAGAACAATGAACACGGGAAGGAATTGCAAGAAATAGAGACATCGTAACTAGGCCACCTATGTAGCAAACCTATCAATAAAACAATGCATAAGTAAATAAAGAAATGATATATGGTACACAGTAAGTAAAGTACCTCATCAGCAACAACAAGAAGGTGTGTTCACACATCATCTTAGTGCTTAGTGAATGAATGTGTAGCATCGAGTGGATCTCGAACCCGTGCTGCTGCGTTCACCCGGGCTCTGTCGGAGCGATGGTGATGTCAGTGTTCAGAGGTCGCCGCGGCGATAAGCCGTGTGCAGTGTGAAGTCCACCCTTTGTTTTGATAAGGGGACGGAGCGTTTGGGCGTTTGGAGTCATTTCCCCACACCTTTCTTCACTCCTCCTTCCTCCTTTCTTTCTTTTCTTTTTCCATCTCCCCCGTAATGATCTGATTGGCCGCTGTAACGATCTGATTGGCCGCTGTAACGATCTGATTGGCCGCTGTAACGATCTGATTGGCCGCTGTGACGATCTGATTGGCCGCTGTGATGATCTGATTGGCCGCTGTAATGATCTGATTGGCCGCTGTAATGATCTGATTGGCTGCTGTGATGATCTGATTGGCCGCTCAGTCACTGCCTTCCCTCCACACTTTGAGTCTGCAGGGCTGCCTGTAGATGAGCGTTGAGTTCTCAGCTGAGCCTACCCGGCTTTAGTGAAGATGATGCAGCCATTCACAGCTGTCTGTGATTGTTGTAATGGCTCATTTCTAATATAGGGCCCTAAGAAATCTGTTTTATTGTTTCCCAAATTCCGTTTTGGATTCAGTTTTTGACAGTTTTACCCCTTTTTATTATCCAACCAATTTGTTATTTTTAATCAAATAAAGTGCGTAACTTGTGCAACTTCTCCGCGGTTCGCGCAATGCAACAATGTCACAAGCACTCTATGCACAGCCTATGTGACATGGTGTCCTTACACTTCTGTACACTAGTAGGTGTCAATGTATTGAACAAGGTCGGTAAAGTTTTCATGAAAGCAGGGAACTTCTTCAGCCAGTCTTTCCTGAAGCTGGTTCATTTTATACCGTGTCGAACAAATGATGCTAGCTATCTATGTCGTTAGCTACTAGCTCGATGAACTGTGACCTATGAACCATGACTATGACAGCTCCGCCTCCATTCGCTAACCAACCAATCAGTGATGCGCAACATCTACGTGAGCGGAACGTGTCGAGGCCTTGAGTGCCTGAAGTTTGAGCAGTTGCATCTCTCAATGATGATTACATCAGCCAGAAAGTACTGGTCTTCAACACCTGTAATGAAATATAAGGAAGAATGTTAATTATTTGAAAAGATTTAAATATTTAAATTAATTTAAAAAAATCAAGATTTTAATATTTGAATTGTTTTAAAAGAATGTTATAAATAGTGTTGTAATATAGCCCACACAGCCCCCCTGCTCCAAAACTGGGGAAAGGTGTTTCTCATGTTATTTGACAAATAAAACAAATGTTATTTGACAAATAAAAATCCAAATCACATTCCTGATATTTTCTGTCACTGATTCGTTTAAGCAGCCTTTTGATGCACTGTGGAAATCTTTCAAATTTGTTACTCTGTGACTCTGTGAGTTCCACATTCCCTAAATAGTGCAGTGAATTTTGTAGTGGTGTTCCATTTTTCTGTCTGGGTTTCTAGTGAACGAGAATGATTCTCCCATATACCACAATGCAATGCGGTTTTTAGTTAGCTCACACCCATGGAAATCATAGGTCCCTACATCATAATAGATTTAACATTCAAAACTGTTCTGAATTTCAACCTGCTGTCAGAGTGCTGGTTTGTTTACATTGCCTCCTGGTTTTATCACATTTCTTTTGGACCAGTAGTGTACTGAAAACAGTTTAATCGTTACTCTGTTACATCTGTGAATGTGAACGAGTGA
Organism: Aldrovandia affinis; assembly: GCA_029706075.1. Classification (NCBI taxonomy): domain Eukaryota; kingdom Metazoa; phylum Chordata; class Actinopteri; order Notacanthiformes; family Halosauridae; genus Aldrovandia; species Aldrovandia affinis. The sequence goes on along the minus strand of JAINUG010000347.1, from coordinate 251,623 downwards.
ACTTTCAGTGCGTGTTGCTAGACAGGAGCCCTGTGTGATATGTAGATGAGGCGTGTCCAAATATCCATATACCATGAGGGCACATCAAATTGTGACGTTTTAAGCCAGTGGCTCCCAACCTCGGTCCTGGGGACTCCCTGTGTGTGCTGGTTTTCGTTCCAACCACAATTGCAACCTCTGAATTGTAACTAGCTGTTAATTGGTTTTGATTAGACACGTTTAATTTGTAGTAAAGCATGATTGACTCTCTTAAGGCCATATTATGTCAGAAATAGCTATGCATGCCATGAAGAATAAATGTCCCATATTCACATCCCAGGACTTTAAATCAGTCAGATCAACTCATGCTCATCTTTTCTGTAATGTGCTGTATGAAAACTGACTCCTTTTGAAAGAGGTTACTCTTTTTTTTAATTGATTCAATTATAGACTGGCAGGTGAAATCAGTGGGGTCCTAATTGTTTACAGTGTGGACACCTGGTCACTGAAACTAAACCGTTTGTGGAAAATAAGATCTAGGAGATGAACCTGAATTATGTTAAAGTGCATTTAAGGAAAACGACCGGCCCTGATGGTACCCTGTTAATGGAGTCCGTGGAAGATCTCTGTCTCAACAAATAGGTCCGGGCTGGCAGTGTAATGTAAAATGGTTAGGGGGAGCTGGGCATTTAAGTAACTGAACTCAGGGTTGCAGGTTCAATTCCCAGGTGGGGACACTGCCGTTGTACCCTTGAGCTGAAGGTACTTAACCTGAATTGCTTCAGTCAAATATCCAGCTGTATAAATGGATTGTATGTAAAGAAATGTAAACTGTAAGTTGCTCTGGATAAGAGCGTCTGCTAAATGCCTATAATGTAAAATGTGAATGTAATTGATCATGAAATTGGCTGTAACAAAGACCAGAGTGCACAGTGGGGCCCTCAGGACCACGGTTGGGAGCCACTGTTTTAAAGAAATGTCAGGAAGCAATGGGAGACAGTGCCACGTGCCTTTGGCCAACAGTAAATCCATAAGCCGGACTGCTCTGTTTCAATATGACGTGTCGGTGTTTCGTGGTTCAGAAGAAAATAAATCTCAAGTGGGCTGCGTCTATTATCCCTTGTGCCTGTCAGGGAAGGTTAACGAGAGAAAGTGTGGATGTGTAACCGGTCCCTGTTAGACCTGTTATGTTGTGATGGGACACTTGTTATGTTGTGTCCTGTCACGTACTGGTGAGAGCCTGCGGCCGGGCTGGTGAAGAGGCACGATCGATATCGTGGAGCAGATTGAGCATGATTTATGTGTCTGTCTGTCTGTCTGTCTGTCTGTGTGTGTGAGAGAGAGAGAGAAAATGTGTGTGCATCTCTCTCTCTGTCTCTCTCTCTCCCTCTCTCTCTCTGTCCCTCTCTCTCTGTGTCTGTGTCTGTGTCTGTGTCTGTGTCTGTGTCTGTGTCTGTGTCTGTGTGTGTGTGTGAGTGTGTGAGAGAGAGAGAGAGAGAGAGAAAAATGTGTGTGCATCTCTCTCTCTGTCTCTCTCTCTCTCTCTCTCTCTCTCTGCGTTGTTGCTGTTGCTGCTGCATTGCTTGTTTGCTGTCTTTTGAGCGTTGCTGTTAACGTTAACAGGAGGTTGCTGGTTGATGTTGTTTGTCAGCCAGCGTTTCGATTCTTCTCTCTCTTTGTGGCGGGTTCCCCCCAAAGGTTGGTTGGTTTCCATGGTACTATCTGTTGAATCTCATGGCCACCGCCTCTCTCTCCCCCTCCCCCTCTCTTTCTCTCTCCAGATGAGAGGAAGATTCGATTGAGCGTCTGCAGTCCAATCCATACGAGTTTCCTTCGTTCCTTGGAGTGTGATTTTTGAAGAGCGTGTCGTACCTGCAGCGAGAGCCCCCCCCTCCCAGCGTCCTGTGACCCCCCCCTTCCCCACCCGGAGCCTGCGTTAGACCAGCGAGCACCTGCCTGGGAGACAGCAGCTGCTGCCCGCCCGCCTGCCTGCCCGCCTCCGCCATGGTGCTGTCACAAAGACAACGAGACGAGCTGTGAGTCCAGCTGACGTTTTACGTTTATGACATCACATTTATGACATCACATTTATGACATCACAGGCATTTAGCAGACCCTCTTATCCAGAGCCACTTACACACTTTACATTTTCTTTACATTTATGCAGCTGGGTATTTTACTGAAGCAATTCAGGTTAAGTACCTTTTCCTGAAGGGTTCAACGGCAGTGCCCCCACCTGGGAATTGAACCAGTAACTTCTGGGTTAGTCGTCCAGCTCCTTAACCATTACACTACACCACCGCCCGTACTGAGTCCCTCAAACGTAGAGAAATAAAACCAAGGATGTATGATATATGCCGTTTAGCAGACGCTTTTATCCAAAGCGACTTACAGTAGTGAGTGCATACATTTTTCAGTATATGTGGTCCATGTGGGAATTTAACCCACAACCTAAGCATTGCCAACGCCACGCTCTACCTACTGAGCCCACAGAACCACACTCTACCTACTGAGCCACACAGAACCACGCTCTACCTACTGAGCCACACAGAACCATGCTCTACCTACTGAGCCACACAGAACCACGCTCTACCTACTGAGCCACACAGAACCACGCTCTACCTACTGAGCCACACAGAACCACGCTCTACCTACTGAGCCACACAGAACCACGCTCTACCTACTGAGCCACACAGAACCACGCTCTACCTACTGAGCCACACAGAACCACGCTCTACCTACTGAGCCACACAGAACCACGCTCTACCTACTGAGCCACACAGAACCACGCTCTACCTACTGAGCCACACAGAACCACGCTCTACCTACTGAGCCACACAGAACCACGCTCTACCTACTGAGCCACACAGAACCACTCTCTACCTACTGAGACACACAGAACCACAAGGACATGAAAGTTCTTAAAAACAACTGAACTCTGACAGAGGTGCTTTAAGGTATTAAAGTATGTAAATTTTCTTTTAGCCGATCAACTGACCCTGAATCAGGACATCCACGGGTTTGGGTTGTGGGGGGGTTGATGGACCCGCTGGGACAGCATTAATTTGCAGGAATATTGATGTTTTTATGATGCTGTTTTATAATGTAATACTCGTGATCTGGCTGACTGTACAGGTTTTATTGGCCCATGAGTATGTGGGGAAAGTGAAAAGGAAAGGTTGAACTATGGCATGGGTAAGTGTGGGAGACCTTGGTGCTGGATTGGAGAGAGGACTATGTTTACCGGAACAGACATTTACAGGAAGGCTTGCTGCCAGGCGTGCGTTTCGGGGAACGAACCACACCCATGCTGGTTATTGGTGTCTGGGAGAGGGGTTTTATGGCTTTCATAAACACATAACAACATAGTCACTCTTGCACTTTGATATTTTGTGTCCCAAACATCCCACTTTGTGTTGACTCGTGTATTTGCTTTGATTTTGGTGAAATTCAAGTGGTTTCTTTCAAGTACTCGAGCTGCAAGAAGCACCTGTAATGTCTGCTTTGGTTCCACGAGCACAGGGATAATGTGGCTCTTTTTTTTCTTCTTTTTTTTTAAAGATTGTTGTTTCTGATTTTATCCCATACTTTTAATTTTTTTTTTACATTTTAGTCATTTAGCAGACACTCTTATCCAGAGCGACTTGCACAGTTCACATTTCTTTACATAAAATCAATTTATACAGCTGGATATTTTTACTGAAGCAATTCAGGTTAAGTACCTTTAGCTCAAGGGTACAACAGCAGTGCCCCACCTGGGAATTGAACCTGCAACCTTTGCGTTACAAGCCCAGTTCCTTAACCATTATGCTAACACTGCTGCCTATTAGTAGCCAATTTTCTCCCAATTTAGTAGCCAATTACACCGTCTCCCTCGTATTGTGAGCTTGCTGGCGATGTACCGCCTCCTCCGAGCCGGCACTCGCCAAGCCGTCGACTGTAACTCCGGTACACAGAGCAACTCCTTTAAGCAGCCAGCTCATATCAGCTACCCTTCCCCCTCCCTGGGGCAGACAGCACAATGCCGCCCCCTAGTGGAATGGAACCCCGGTCGCAGTCGAACGCTGTAACCGCTAGACCACCCTGGAGGCCCCAGGTCTCCCATTCTAATATCAGCTGTATCCCACCAAGTCTACAAGAGTGTTCGCCCCTAGCTGCACCTCGCTAGCATTCAAACCCCGTGAAGCCGCTAGCTCAGGGGTGGGCAATATTACCCTGTGTGGGCGGTGTGGGTGCAGGCTTTTGTTCCAGCCGAGCAGTAGCTCACCTGATTTGACTAATCAGCTAATCAAAGTCTTCAATCAGGGCTTTGATTAGTGGAATCAGGTGTGTCACTGTTCTGTTGGAACAAAAGCCTGCACCCACACTGGCCCACACAGGGTAACCTGCGCTAGCTGCTAGTTAGCTGTGCACCCTCTGAGCTCGCGTGGCTAGCCTGCTAGCCAAGCGGTGATCTTTATGGCCGTTTGGTTTGTGAGCTGTGTGTCGGTTTGAAATGTCTGTTCAAGGGGGCCTGCCCCGATAGCGTAGCGGTCTAACGCACCTGAGTGTGAGCTGACTATCGCTCTCGCGCGTTCTTAACCCGTGACTGTACCAGACTGGGTGGGTAGCCCCGGTCCGGGGAGGCATTGGGCTGTACGCCCCAGGGGGAGGGGAGGGAGGGGGAGGGTGAGCCGCTGTGGGTCCGCTGTGAAGGGGGAGTCTCCAGAACATGGGTGGGGGCGAATTCCGTCTCGAGGGAAGCAGATTTCGCTGCCCTCGGAGAATTAGCTTGCCGCGTAGAGACGAGCGGCGGACTCGTGTTCCGAGGGTAAATCTGAATAAATAGAGGCTGAAGTTGTCTCCTAAACTGGGAGAAAAACAGGTCAAAGCTGATGAGGCTCGGGCCCTCGTGGGGGTGGGACTCTGAGAGAGAGAATCGTTGGGGAGTCGTTGCCATGGCTGCAGGAGCGGGGAAACCCCCTTGTGTGGATTTCTGTTGCGTGTGACCCACGCGGGGGGGTTGCAGTGTAACCAGTCACCAAGCTCAGTAGGAGCCTCAGCCACACGTATTGATTACTCTGTAATCGCCGCTCCCAGGTATCGATCCCGTCTGCCTTGGGGTATTGATTAGGGCTATCGGTGTCCCCTTTAACCGTCCTGTCTCCAAACCCATCCTCTGCTGTCCCCGAAAAAACCAAGGAAGCTCTGAACCCACCCTGTTTGTGCTGCATGCTGTACCCTGATATTGATATTGATATGACAGCTTTGATATTTTAGGGCAGGGGTCCCCAATTACCTGGCCGCGGACCAGTACCGGGCTGTGGATCATTTGGTACCGGGCCGCACAGAAAGAATAAAAACGTTTTAATTGTAATTTTATTTCCATTTTATTGACTATCGGAGTCTGCAGGGTGTTTTCTTTTGAAAAATGACCACTTCCGTCTGTGCCTCTTTTCCGCACTTGTCTCAGTTGCAGTTTTTTTTCCCATGCACCAATAAATGAAGCCCACAAGCTAACCCGAGCAAAAATGAGTAAAAAAACAAGCATTGCTGGAGAGCTTCTTTGAAAAGGGGGAAAGACCCAATGATGATAGGCTACAGCAGAAGACTCCAAGACTGCCAAAAAAAAGAAAGCTGCATTTAAAAGAAGTTGAGTTGAGTTGAGTCACATTTACATTATAAATGTCATAATTGCGCACGGTTCAGGGCGGTGTGAGACCACAGTGTGCGCTCCTCGTTGAGATCGATCGCAGAGTAATGAGAATCACACATGACCGGAGGCCAGGATCTGCGCTTCTAATCTGGGCCCAGTCTGATTGGGCTGGAAGGGGTGGGGGGGGGGCGGGGGGGATCCTAGCCTGGATTTAAGCCAGCAGTGCAACGAATGAATCACACTCCCAAGGAACGAACACATGAATAATATTGATTAATGCGCATACATTAAAATAAGGTAAGGCTTTAGGCTGCAGGGCTTTGGGCTTCGCAGGGCTCTGGGGATTCAGTGCGATATGAAAGATATTGCGTGTGATATGAAAATATCTGTGATATGAAATATATTGTGTATGTGTGATATGAAAGATATTGTGTACGTGTGATATGTGTTTTACGTGTGATATGTGTGATGTGATGTGTTTTACGTGTGATATGTGTTTTACGTGTGATATGTGTTTTACGTGTGATATGATGTGTTTTACGTGTGATATGATGTGTTTTTACGTGTGATATGTGTGATGTGATGTGTGATATGTGTGATATGTGTTTTACGTGGCTCCACTGGTTCTGCTGCCCGTTCTGCCCGTCAGATCCTCCCGTCCTTGTGTGGCGAGAGGAAGCTGCTGCTGCTCTGTGACTGGGATTTAAAGGGCCGCACACGCCGTGCGTGAGTCGATGGCCGTGCCGTCAGGATCGGTGGGATGCATTGAAAACAAGTGGAAACAAACAGATTGTGTTCTTTATTTATTCAACGCTCCACTGAGATTAGACCAATCATCTCCCTTCAGGACACACTGAATAATTGATTAATTGACGTTAAATTGTATTTGACAAGCTTTCGGGTTAAGGGAAAGCATTAGTGCTAATTGTTTCCCCAGTGATGGCTCTCGCTGCTAACCTCATGCAAATTAGCCATGTTGGTTTATCCACAGTTAAACATTACATTACACTTCAGGCATTTAGCAGACGCTCTTATCCAGAGTGACTTACACAGTTTACATTCCATACAATCCATTTATACAGCTGGATATTTGCTGAAGCAATTCAGGTTAAGTACCTTGCAATGGCGGTGCCCCACCTAGGAATCTGACTGGCAACTTTTTGCATTACAAGCCCAGTTTCCTCACGGTTATGCTGCACTGCGTCCCCTGAACTGTTGACTGCACTGCACTGTGGGTGTGCCTGCAGGTCCTTCGATCGCATATGTGTGTTTCTGCATGTGTGTGTGCGTGCGTGCGTGTGTGCGTGGTTCACTTGCCTCTTCATTCATGTGTAGACAAGACGTAAAGACAAATATATTTGGAACTTGGGCTAATATCATATTTTAGGGGACTGTCAAATGTAATATTTTTCCATGCATTGTATTAGTTTGTTTTGCCATGTGGGTGAAATGCAGGTATTGGGTAGGTGTTGGGGGATAGTCAGGGTCGTATGGGAGGGGGGGGGTGAAAGGTTGGTGTTAGGGTGGTGATTGTCATGGGGAGGGGAGGGTGGGGATTGTAGTGGGAGGGAGGGGGTGAAAGGCAAGGTTGGTGTGATTGTAGGGTGTAGTGGGAGGGGGGGTGATTGTAGTCAGGGTCGTATGGGAGGGGGGGATGATTGCAGTCAGGGTCGTATGGGATGGGGTGAAAGGCAGGTATGGGGCTGGTGGTGATTGTAGTCAGGGTCGTATGGGAGGGGGGGGTGATTGTAGTCAGGGTCGTATGGGAGGAGGAGGGGGTGATTGTAGTCTGGGTCGTATGGGAGGGGGTGAAAGGCAGGGATGGGGCTGCTGGTGATTGTAGTCAGGGTTGTATGGGACGGGGGGTGAAAGGCAGGGATGGGGTTGCTGGTGATTGTAGTCAGGGTCATATGGGAGGGGAGGGGGTGATTGTAGTCCGGGTTGTGTTCCAGACTGAGTGGCTCTGGGGGCAGTGGCCCTGCTTTAACAGCTTCATACAGCTTCATGTTTGAAGTCAGCTGATCGCTTCGCTTAAGGATCACTTTCTATTTTTGTTCCAGGGAAAGTTGTCTTGTGCTAAATTTATAGGTCTTCTGCTCACGCTTTCCGAACAAGAGCGGGTTGTTCCTATGCCTGTTTTGTTTTTCATCTTGTGGAAGGGTACAAGATAAAAAAATAAATAAATGAATAAACCTGTAATAAAAAGAGTACCTAGAGTAGAAGACATTAAAACTGAGTGAAAGGTCTTTGAGTGCCAGAGGCGGCTGTGATGCTGTGGCTGCCCTACAGCAGCGGTTTGTGATTTTATAAACTCATGTGATGGTAAAGTTATTTACCAAAGAGGAGCTCTAATGTTGAAACCCTGAAAATGAAAAGGTTTGTTGGAGTTCCCCCCCTGAACAACACTCTGTATTTGGGTTTTATTTTTCCGATTTTACCCCTTTTTTCTCTCCCAATTTGGTAGCCAATTACAAGGGCTTAGTTCAATCCCTCCTCCCTCGACAACACTCATTAGTCCTGTGACCGGCAGTGTCGACTGTAACTCCGGTACCCCAGAACCACTCCTGTGCGCAGCGAACTGTGTGTGTTGGCTTCCTTCCCCCCTCCCTGGGGCGGACAGCCAATCGCCGCCCCGATGGCACTCCTGGCCAGAGCCGACTCTGGTGCGACGGAGAATCGAACCCCGGTCGCCGTGGCCAGTGTCGGACGTTGAAACCACTAGACCACGCGGGAGGCCATATTTTGGGGGTTTTCTGATTCAGGTTGAACCCAAGCAGGCCACTGCTCTCTGATTGGTCCTTTGTGGTGGCGTCTCTGCCCTCTCAAAGCATGGTCTTATCAAAGCGTGGCCTCTCCTGGCCAATCAAAGCATAGTCTCTCTGGCCAATCAAAGCATGGCGTCTCCTGGCCAATGAAAGCATGGTGTCTCCTGGCCAATCAAAGCATGGCGTCTCCTGGCCAATCAAAGCATGGAGTCTCTGCCCCTCAAAGCTTCCTGCCAGAGAGCGATACACTGCATGGAGATCCCCTTCTGCTGTGCAGTAGGGCAGGGTGGGGCGGCTGACAGCAGAACAAAGCCCCCCCCCTCCTCGAACCTTACGATGTGCGGGCAGTCTCGGCTCAAAGCCCCCTCGCCCCCTCCTCTAGCCTACGATGTGGCGGGGCAGTCTTGTCTCGGCTCGGGCAGATCCGCTGGATGTCCCTCTGTACGGCCTGTGTGGACAGCTGGCCCACAGATATGACACGCTGCGCAGAGCCGTCGCTGTCACAATACGGCCCGTCACCATCGGGGGGCACTGAAGGCTTTAAAACGGTGAAAGAGGGGGGGTGGTGTTCTCTGAGTTCCCTGCTCCAGTTGAGGGGAGACTGAATTCCCCTGCATCGGGAGATGAGTCCCGCTAATCTGATCCTGACTGGGAGTCCCTTTCATTTGAAGTGATTGAGCATCTCAGAGGAGCAGAGGGACTGTGTGTGTGTGTGTGTGTGTGTGCGTGTGCGTGCGTGTGTGT
>JAINUG010000347.1:210000-227500 GCA_029706075.1 Aldrovandia affinis | reverse complement strand
CACACACACACACACACAGTGGGTTTGACCTCACTCACTCACTCACACACACATTCTCTTCTCAGAACAAGAAGAGTGGTAAACCCGGGCCCTTCCTGCTGTCCGGCTCCAGAGACAAGACCATCAAGATGTGGGACATCAGCACTGGAATGTGCCTTATGACACTGGTGAGTGTGTGCGTGAGTGTGTGAGCGTGTTCGTGTGTGCGTGTTCGTGTGTGTGCTCATGTGCGTGCGTGTGTGTGTGTGTGTGTGTGCGCGTGCGCTTGCTCATGTGTGCGTGCGACTGCGTGTGCAGCTCTCTAAGCGCTCTCCTCTCTCAGGTGGGACATGATAACTGGGTGCGTGGGGTCTTGGTTCACCCGGGAGGGAAGTTCATCGTGAGCTGCGCTGATGACAAGACCCTCCGGATCTGGGACTACAAGAACAAGCGCTGCATGAAGACCCTGAGTGCCCATGAACATTTTGTCACCTCTCTGGGTGAGTGAGTCACAGCAGAGTCAGTGTGTTCTCTGGGTGAGTGAGTCACTGCAGAGTCAGTGTGTTCTCTGTGTTCTCTGGGTTCTCTGTGAGTCAGTCACAGCAGAGTCAGTGTGTTCTCTGGGTGAGTGAGTCACAGAGCAGTGTCAGTGTGTGTCACTCTGGGTGAGTGAGTCACAGAGCAGTGTGTCAGTGGGTGTTCTCTGGGTCAGTGTGTTCAGTGAGTCAGAGCAGAGTCAGTGTGTTCTCTGGGTGAGTGAGTCACTGCAGAGTCAGTGTGTTCTCTGGGTGAGTGAGTCACAGAGCAGAGTCAGTGTGTTCTCTGGGTGAGTGAGTCAGCTGTATAAGGGAGTACAGGTAACTGTAAAAATAAAGGAAACACAAACATAGTGTCTTAATAAGGCGTTAGTGCTCCTAAGTGAAGTTTTCTTCACGAGCAGAAGCGATGTGGGGTTTGTGAGACTGCAGTCTGAGAACACCAGACACCGACCCCTCACTGTCCCTTCCTCCCTCCCATCTCTCTCTCTCTCTCTCTCTCTCTCTCTCTCTCCATCCCTCCCTCTCTCTCTCTCTCTCTCTCTCTCTCTCTTCTCTGTCTATCTCTCTCTCCCTCCCTCTCTCTCTCTCTCTCTCTCTCCATCCCTCCTCTCTGTCTCTCTCCATCTCTTTCTCTCTTTCTCTCTCTCTCTCTGTCTTTCTCCCTCTCTCCCTCCCCCTCTCTCTCTCTCCCTCCCTCCCCCTCCCTCCCCCTCCCTCTCTCTCCCCCTCCCTCCCTCTCTCCCTCTCTCTCCCCCTCTCTCTCCCCCCTCTCTCTCTCCCCCTCTCTCTCTCCCCCTCTCTCCCCCCTCTCTCTCCCCCTCTCTCTCTCTCTCTCTCCCCCTCTCTCCCCCCCTCTCTCTCTCCCCCTCTCCTCCCCCCCTCTCTCTCTCTCTCTCTCCCCTCTCTCTCTCTCTCTCTCCCTCCCTCCCTCCCTCTCTCTCTCTCTCTCTCCCTCCCTCCCCTCCCCTCTCTCTCTGCCCCTCTCTCCCCCCCTCTCTCTCCCCCCTCTCTCTCTCTGTCCCACAGATTTCCACAGGACTGCTCCCTATGTGGTGACTGGGAGCGTAGATCAAACAGTAAAGGTGTGGGAGTGCCGCTGATCGTACGGGCAGGGCCCCCTGCCCCGCCCCTCCTCCTCCTCCTCCTCCTCTTCCTCCTCCTCCTCCTTCATCCACTCCTCCTGGATGTCCCCAAGCACCATGGTTATATAACCCATCCAGCTCTGTTTAATAACTATTGTCCTTTTATGTAAATTATTCCTGGATGTAGATTGAGCTATTAAATGTTACACACACAAAAAAAAGTATTCTTGCATGGTGAATCCCCAAAATTGTATACTGTAAATTTCTTCCATAGCGTTGTCTAGGAGTACCATAGGTTTGAACAGGTGGTGTCTGGCTGGCCTAAATCTGCAGAAGAGGCTGGCTCATTAAAATAATAGGGCACTAAAACTGGTAATTTAATGACCGTGTCCTTCGTATGTGTCACATCATTTTTATCTGTCTATTTTTTTTTCTTTTTATTTAGGTTTTTTTGTGTGTCTTTTTTTCTTTTCTTTCATTTTGGTTTTTGCCTCTACTGTTGGGAGAGAGAGAGAGAGAGAGGGGGAGAGGGGGTCCAGTGTCACCAGGTGTGAGTGAGTGTGTGTCTGTGTGTGTGTGTGTGTGTGTGTGAGTGTGTGTCTGTATGTGTGAGTGTCAGTGGCCGCTGTGGAGGTCCCATGTTTGTGCGCGCGCAGGTTTCAGGGAGGAGTGTGAGTTTGACACTCGGTTTAGAGGCTGTTCCTGCACACAGCCCCCCTCTGGACCTGAGCTCCACAAACACAATGAGCGCTTTCTGTACAAACATGTTCCTGAAGGAGCACAGAGATTTGGGTTCCATCCACGGGGGGATTTCAGAATGTAAAAGAGTAACGATGAATAAATATAAAGTGTGGAGGGGTGGGGGCAGTCTAGGACCAGAGGGCCTCTCTCTCTCTCTCCCTCTTCCTCTCTCTCTCACTCCCCCTCCCCTCTTTCTCCCCTTCTCCCCCCACCGACTGGGGGCTGTCACTCTGGCACTTTGATTCTTATGGGTTTTTTGTTTTCTGTTTTCTGTTTGTTCCTCTTTTGTCTTGTCACTCCTGTTATATCCTGATTAAAGAAAAGAAAAAAGAAAAAAAACCTGCTTTTGACAACAACACAAAAAAAATCTAATAAAGCGTTTGGTCCACCTGCTGGTTTAGTGGCGGCGTTCGCTAGTCGTTAAAAAAAAAGTCATTACAAAATTAAAAATCCAATCATCCTGCACTCCCCCACACACACACACACTCCATCCTGTCCCTCCCCAAGACTAAGGCATCATTTGAAAGCGTTCCATCTCTAATGCATAAACACAAGACGTCATTTAAAAACGAGCCTCTTTTTTCTTTTCTCCTTCTCCCTTCCTCATGAAAGTGGGATGGTATAATAAAGAGTTTCACTGCTTTAACCCAGCCCCCGTTCCTGCTGTGTGATTGGAGGTCTGCACGTGTGACATCATCATCCCGCGCCAGATCCCTGTGAACCTCACCCACTCTAGAGAGAGATCAGTAAAACGCACAGGAGGAAGAGGAGGCTGATCTGTCCGTCTAGTAGGGCGTCTGTAGGGGTGACTGAGTGGTGACTGGGCTCCCTCCCTGGCCGGACTCAACACACTGTCCTCCCTCATAGGAAGTGTGTGTGCGTGTGTGTGAGCGAGTGAGTGCGTGTGAGTGTACGTTTGAGAGAGAGAGTGTCTGTGTGTGCGTGCGTCTGTGTGTATGCGCTTCTGTGCGTGTGTGTGTATATGCTGACTGACGGAGGGTGACCTCTCCAGACTTTCTTCCTGCTAATGGGATTGTGGCTCTAAAACACAAACACCATGGAGGCCTTCCTGTAGAACAGCTCTCCTCGAACCTGCGCCAAATCTCTACTTTACTCAAATCCCACTCTCTCTCTCTCTCTCTCTTTTTCTTTCTCTGTGTGTGAGTGTCTCTCTCTCTGTGTGTCTGAGTGTCTCTCTCTCTCGCTCTCTCTCTTTCTGGGAAAGGAAGGTCCATTCTGCACCAAAGGTGAACTGGTTTTGTTTTAGTTTTTTTAAGAATTAGCTGAAGCCAAAAAAATCGAAAATAACTTTCAGGGGGTGGTGGGTTCTGTCGTTCTGCCTCTACCCCCCCCCCTCACCCCGGACTCTCCTCTCACCTCTCTCCTCCTCTGTCCTCTCATTGGCTGAACCAGCTGTTTGGGGGGAAGGGGGGGGGGTATTTTTGATTTGAGCCGTTTTTTTGCCCCTCCCCCCAAGCCATTGACACTTGTGTGCCGAATCGTGGTCGTTTTAAAATCTGCCCCAAGCAATCATCGCTGTGCTGCACTTGCCCTGTGGACAGACGGGTGGACAGGCAAAAGGACGCACAGCTGCACCGCTACATCCGTCTGTCCCTCCGCACCTCCCTCCCTCCCTCCGTCCGTCCGTCCATCCATCTCGTGAATCAGGCGATGGGCCTGCAGAGCTCCACGCCGATGGGGGGTTCTGCTTTTGTGCTTCTCTCTCTTTCAATATATCTGGATGTCATTATTGTTTGCAACATAATAATAATAATAATAATAATAATAAAAAACTAAATATAAAGCCTTGTTTGTTTGGTCTGTTTTGTTCAATCCTCTGTTCATTCAGTTTTTTACAAACTGAAAATGGGGCTATTACTGCGGGGGTAAGTTGGGGGCTCCTGGTCAACTCTTCACTGTGGCTCATAAAAGGGATGATGTGTTTTTAAATGACACCTCAGCCAATTACATTGTTGGAGCCATTTCTGATTAAAAGTTATGAGCTGGCGGATGGCGAAATAGCGGTTCTAACGCACCACGCTTTGGAGTGGTGTGTGCTGACTAACATTACACCTCTGTGATTTAAATGTGTGCCCGACTCGGGGTTGTAGGGATGCAGTTCCCTGGATCGAAACCCGCGTCTCTACCAGACCGGCCCTGGTTGTCAGCCCCGATCGGAGGCGGCATTTGGCTGTCCGCCTCTGGATTAAAGGGGGAGGGAGAGCCGGCACGAGTTCGTCGAGGAGAAGGTTAAGGTTAAGGCGTCCGTGGAATTCCCGTCTCGGAAGAGGCGGGAACAATCAGCCAGGAATGTGTGTCTCGCTCCCGGAGGACGGGCGACGGACTCGTGGGGGTGGGGAATTGAAATAAGTAGAGGGTTTAATTGGCAACCAAATTGGGAGAAAAACGGGAAAAAAAATTAAAAAAATGTATACCATTTTTTTAATTTTTTTTATCTTAATTATCCTATTAGTATATTACATTATTTTCGAATTAATAATATGAATCATCCTGTAAACTGTCAGACCGTTGACATTAATCATATTAATGTACGCATGGCTGAATACGTTGTATCATTCTCTGGTCTGTTAAAACCATTGGAATTAATATCAGGGATATGTGAGACAGAATATTGGATTGAGGTCAAATCGGCAGAGTTGTGACCAAGTCAGTGTTATGTAAGTCATAAATAAGACTCAAGTCTTAACCTTAAAGTTTCAAGTAAGTCCCAAGTCGCGAAGGATTAAATCTCAAGTAAAATATTTGTGGGGTAACATTACTCCTGGTGTTACGGTAGGATATGGGGTAGGGTGCCATTACTCCTGGTATTACGGTAGGATTTGGGCAGGATGGTGCTGAAGATGATTGAAGATTGAAGTTGATTTATTGCACAAGAGTAGGAAAGTGGAAATTATAATTAACCTTGAAAATGTATATGGAATTGGAAATCACTGTGAAGATTAATAATAAAGATTTTACATTTTTTAAAAGACCATGTCGTGAATCGCGTTTTTCTCCCAATTTAGTAGCCAATTACACCCTCTATTTATTTCGATTTACCCTCCCCACACTAGTCCGCCGATCGTCTCTACTTCGCCCACCCACGTTCTGGAGACTCTTTACGTGATTCACTGGTGGCCCCGAGCCGGCTCTCCCTCCCCCTGGGGTGGACACCCAAACGCCGCCCCCGATCAGGCCTGACGACCAGGTCTGGTAGAGATTGGTTTCAAACCGCATTCCTGACAGGCAGCGCACACCATATCGGACCAGCCAAAACACGGTTAGGCCGCTAAGCTATCCGCCCGCCACCTATTGCATCATTTTAACCCACGAAATGATCTCCGCTATTATTCAATTATTTTATTTCGGCGGGGGGGGTTTGGTTCCACCATGTGACCTTGATCCCGGCACGTGAAATTATAATATGTGCACGTGAGACACACGTCACGTGCTGGCGTGTGATGATGGATGTGAACGCTGGTGAATTCGACCTTCTAACGATGCATTATTCATGCTGAAAATACCCATTTGAGTCTCGCCTTAATCTCGAAGGCGAGATTACACTGACGCGAAGTATTAATTAAGCAAATTACGAAATGACAAATTCTGACCGAAATCCGAAACCCGCGTTTTATTTTTTCCTTTCCGCCTGCCCAAAAGTAACGCAGTGAAAGGCAGGGTGACGACGTATAAAAAATAAAATCCAAACATTTCCATGCACTCTCAAATGGATTACAGCCATTATTTAATTATTGTCCATAACCACAGAAATGTTCCCTGATCACTGGAAAAGGGCTCTGATCACCCCCATTTTCAAGTCAGGTGCAGCTAACTTGGCCTCAAACTACGGGCCAATTTCCACACTTCCCATTGTCTCAGAGTCTTAGAAAAGGTTGAAGCACAACAATTAATTACACACTTGGAGGACAATAATCTGTTGTATTCAAATCAATTTGGTTTTAGACCCAAGCACTCAACAGAACTAGCCAATTGCTATCTGCTAGAAAATATCAAAAAGGGGCGACATCTCCAGAGGTTGAGGTGTCCAACAGATTCCAGCCCTTGCAGGAATCTGTGGCCCGTGACCCTGAGAGCGGGGGATGCATGTGCCACAGGACACCTGATGGCCACATCTCCCAGGGAAAGGGAGTTGTTGGTAGTGGGGGATTCCATAATTAGGGAGTGGACAGCATAGTCTGTTCCCAGGCCAAGGAGACTCGCACGGTGTGTTGCCTGCCTGGTGCCCAGGTTGGAGATCTCCTTGAGCGTGTGGACAAGCTCCTGGCCAAAGCAGAAGGGGATCCAGTGGTCATGGTCCACGTAGGGACCAATGACATGGGAAAGGGCAGGTTGGAGGTCCTGCAAGATAAATTTGAGGATCTAGCAGCGAAGATTAGGAGCAAAACCTCCACGGTAGTCTTCTCGAATTCTACCAGTACCACGTGCAAGCAGAGGAAGCTGAAGTTTATCTATAGGTTTAACACGTGGCTACAATCCTTCTGTAGGAAAGAGGGGTATAGATTTATTGAGCACTGGGACTTCTTCTGGAACAGGGGTGACCTATACAAGCCCGATGGGTTACACCTGAACCGGATGGGTACCTATGCTCTGGGGCAGCGTATGCTTAGGGTAGCGCAGGATTATTTAAACTAGGGACTTGGGGGGCAGGGAGGATAGAGAGCGAAATGAGTAGGGTGGTGCAGACTGCCCAGATGGAGTCTGTCAAGACTACATATAACAGGGAAAGCATGAATAAAGTCTTGAGTAAACAAAATTTTAGCAAGTGTGGCTTGGGATGGAAGGGAGTGAGGGAGCGGGAGAGGAATAGTAGAAACAGTAGCAACGTAAGGGTGAGCAAGGCTTTGAAGCTCATGTGTTTAAATGCGAGAAGTATAAAAAATTAATTTTTGGAACTGGAGACTGTCATGTTGAATGAGGGTTATGACATTGTTGGGATTACATGGCTTGGCGCAGCGGATGGGGAGGAATATAATGTAGAGGGGTACAAATTGTTTAGGAAGGATAGAACTAATAAAAGAGGAGGGGGAGTGGCCCTTTATGTGAAAGACTGTCTTAATGTGCAGGAAATTCCAGGTATAAACCCATTAGTTTCTTGTGAGGACATCTGGATTAGATTATTGGGAGATCGTGAGAAGGGCCTGAATATAGGAGTATGTTATAGACCTCCAGCTTCAGATAGTAACATAAATAGTACGCTCTTTGATAACATAAAACAAATATGTGCTGAAGGAGAGACGATAATAATGGGCGACTTCAATTACCCCTCTATCAATTGGGAGATAGTGACAGGTCAGGGCAAATGTGAAGAGGAGTTTATAGATATGGTCAATGACTGCTTTTTGGTACAGTCTGTTACTCAGCCTACGAGAGGGAAATCAATACTGGATCTGGTTTTGTGTAACAATCCTGATAGAATTTGTAGCACAGAGGTAGGAGAACCAATAGGGAGCAAGTGACCACAGTGCAGTTATTTTTGATATTTTTTGGCAAGTTAAGACAGCCTCCTCTAACTCTCGAATTTTTAATTTTAGACGAGCTGACTTTAATAAAATGAGAGAGAATTTAAGTAATATAGATTGGGTAAAACTTCTAGATTGCAGAACTGTGAATGAAAAATGGACTATATTTAAAAGGGTTATTGTAGATGTACAGTGTAAATTCATCCCCAAAGTAAGGAAAAATAGGATGAAAAAACAGTCTCCACAGTGGATGTCTAAATCTTTACGGGTGATTTTGAGGCAAAAGAAACGACTGTATAGAGTATATAAAAAGGATAACTCAGAGAGAAACAAGTTAGATTATTGTAATATGCGGGCTAAGGCTAAAAGGAAATAAGATCAGCTAAAAGGCGGTTTGAAATTAAAATTTCCCAAGATGCAAAAAGTAACCCTAAGAAGTTTTTTCAATATTGTAGTAGAAAAGGAAAGTTAAGGATGAGGTTAAGTGCATTAAGAATAAGGAAGGAACTTTGGTTTATAATAATAAGGACATTGCAAACACACTAAACAGTTACTTTGTGGAGAGCTTTACTAGAGAAGAGGTTATAAATATGCCTAAATGTATAGACAAGGTACGGAATGTTTTGGAGGACTTTGAGATAAGGGATGTAGAAGTACTACAAAAGCTACAAAAACTTAAGACAAATAAGGCAGCAGGCCCGGATGGCATATATCCCAGAGTACTCAAAGAACTTGGGAAATTATATATAAACCATTGACAGATATTTTCAGTCAATCCATAATCACTGGAGAAATACCAGATGACTGGAAACAGGGTAGTATAATTCCAATATATAAGAAGGGGGACTGTACTGACCCAGGGAACTATAGGCCTGTCAGTTTAACTTGCATCGCATGTAAAATGCTGGAATGTATTATTAGGGATACGTTGGAATCATTCTTGAAAAATAATAGTATTTTAAGGGAGAGCCAGCATGGATTTCTCAAGGGGAGGTCATGCCTAACAAACCTCCTGGACTTTTTTCAAGAGGCTACAAAGTGTGTTGACCTGAACCAGGCTTATGATGTTATATATTTGGACTTTCAGAAAGCATTTGACAAGGTACCACATGAGAGGCTCATTGCTAAAATGAAATCAGTAGGAATTGTAGTAGTTTCACAGTGGGTTAAAAATTGGCTGCAAGGGCGAATACAAAGAGTAACAGTAGGTGGGGCCGAATCTGACCTCGGTGCTGTGGGCAGTGGTGTCCCGCAGGGATCGGTGCTGGGACCTCTGCTCTTCCTTATTTACATAAATGATCTGGATATGGACATTAGTAGCAAAATAGTTAAATTTGCAGATGATACTAAACTTGGGGTTTGGCAAACAGTTTGGAATCGACTAAAGTAATCCAAGATGATTTAAACAAAATCCAAAAATGGGCAGATACATGGCAGATGACGTTCAATATTGCTAAATGTAAAGTTATGCATGTGGGAAATAAAAACATTAGACAGGAGTATTTTATGGGAGGAGAAAAGTTAGTAGGTGTTCAATTTGAAAAGGATTTAGGAGTTGTAGTGGATCAAAGCCTATCTGCATCAAAGCAGTGTGCTACAGCAGTGAAAAAAGCCAACAGGATGCTGGGATACATAGCAAAAAGTATTGAGTACAAATCAAAGGAGGTTATATTAATGTTATATAATGCCTTTGTCAGACCGCACTTAGAATACTGTGTGCAGTTCTGGGCACCGCACTACAAGAAAGATATTGAAGCTCTTGAAAAAGTCCAAAGAAGGGCAACTAAACTGATACCTGGTATGAAAGGTAAAAGTTATGATGATAGACTTAAGGCACTCAATCTATTTAAACTTAGCAAACGCAGACTTAGGGGGGATTTGATTGAGGTTTTTAAATTCCTAAAAGGGATTAACAAAGTAAAATACCAAAGATTTTTTTAAGATAAGTGGGGTCAGCAGAACAAGAGGCCACAGGTGGAAATTAGTTAAAGGCAAATTCCGCACAGATATTAGGAAGTTTTTCTTTACACAGAGAGTTGTCAATGCCTGGAACAGCTTGCCAGGTCAGGTAGTAGAGGCAGAAACGCTCGGGCTATTCAAGGCCAGGCTAGATGTAGTACTAGATGTTCTTTAGATTAGGACATGATGAGCCAAGATGGGCCGAACGGCCCGTTCTCATCATTATGTATTCTTATGTTCTTATGTTCTTAGAAGCTTCTTAGATAGGGGGAATGTAGTTGGTGCAGTCTTTTTAGATCTCAAAAAGGATTTGATACTGTCAATCATGACATTCTATTGTCAAAATTAACTCAATTTAATTTCTCTTCTCAGGCAAAGACGGTTTAATTTATATTTACGAAACAGGAGTCAACAGGTCACCATTGGTCATTCTAAATATGAATGTCGTGAAAGTGAAATGGGTATTCCACAAGGATCAGTGCTTGGACCTTTGCTGTTTAGTTTATATATCAATGACATCTCTGAGTGTTGCACAGGAGTTGGGTTACTGATGTATGCTGATGACACAGTTTTGTTTGTGGTGGCAAAAACACTACACTACTATTGCTGCAGCTAAACTAACAGACTGCTTGGTCAAGTTGGCATGCTGGCTTGAGACTTCCTACATAACATTGAATGTAAAAACTGTGTTTCTCAATTAGAAAGCTCCCGGCCACAGAAACCTTTACTGTGAGGATAAAAGACAACAAAATAGAGACAGTACAGGGATTTAAGTACCCTGGAATTGTTTTGGACTCTCAGCTAAGGTTTGACAAACACATTAAAAAATGAGGTAGAACTGTTAGGGCCAATCTTCAAACCTTTCGGTAAATCAGACACTGCTTACCATTCCACACAGCTCTGACATTTACACACGACATGATATTCTCTCATCGCTCATACTGTATAACCTCTTGGTCCCAGGCATCAGTCTCCCACATCAAACCACTATCATCCCTCTATAACCAAGCTATCAAAGTCCTGGCCAAGAAACCACTAAGATTCCATCATTGTAATATCCTAAAGAAGTACAATCTGCTCAGTTTTGACCATTTCATTAATTACTCCAACCTCACACTTACATTTAAATGTCTCCACCATCTAGCTCCACCCATTCCCAATACATGCAGGCACTATACTGCCACTAACACCCGAAGCATCACGGAAGCAAACTGTAGAATCAGACATTGCAGGACTTCCTTCGGGAAAACTGCATTTTCAATTAAAGGCACGACACTCTGGAATTCTCTACCTGGCAGTTCAAAACAAATCCAAGATCTAAAAATGTTTTCCACAACAATCAAGTCCTGGCTAAAACTTGGCCAAAATTGTAATCATGACATCAACGAATCATTACTGTATTTGAGCTCATGTTCTAAACGTGTTTTGTTTGTTTTTGTCGTGTCATGAATGGTTGTTGTTGCTGTTGTTGTTTTCACTCATTGTATACACAGATTTTAAACTGGAACACTGACTGGAACACTGATTGATTGAACTAGCTATCAATGCTCATCAAGGGACTGGTGTTGGGAATTAGCTTTGGCTATATACACATGTACAGTGCATCTGCGGCTGTCAATGTTCTCTGTGCTTGTCCCTTACAAATAAACTAATAGGCTAAATAAATAATTCAATTAAATTAAATTCATAAAGCTTTATTGTCAATTTCAGTTTAAAATGGAAATTTGACTTTGGCTCCATATATAGCTCAAATGCACAGTAAAACAGGCATCACAACAAATAACAATAATATAATAATTTAATGCAATAAATAATCATGCAATTCCAAACACTCGGCCTACTTCATCCACGGCACCTTCGTTCACCTCTGCGTGCCTTGGCGTGCAGTGACGTCATTCCGGTGCGCCGGCGCGGAGTCGGCGACGCGCCGTGTGTACCCGCGCACGCAGCCACGTGTTCCGCGCACGCATCCGTGAGCGGACAGCGTTCGTAAAACGTTGCGAACTTCAGTTTTTTACCAGCGAGCGAAGATCACCCCCGACTTACTTTCGGTAAACAGTCTCAACAGTTTTGATTACAACTCTTGGAATTTGACTCTACACCATTCCTACTGCGGTTTTTTAAAGGCAGGTGCACTGAGCGGAAGCTAAGAAGGAAAAGTGACGGTTACACTGTAGCTAGCCTAATTGTAGCGACTGCATAATGTGCTAATAACATAATAACATTCTAGCGAGCTGCCTGGAACTATAAACCAGATTCGTAATTTTCGGCGAGCTAGAACTATCTCCGTGGTAAAAAGCTGGTTTCATTCATTACATTTGGTTTGCAGCTTGAAGTATTAAGCCTGTGGCATCACGGCTTGACCGCGTCAACAAGCTAGCGAACATTGGCGAACACTGTTACGGTGACATTTAGAAGTTGGTTGTCAGTCTAATTCTTTTAGTTGTCTACTCTACATCTTGCTGATTTAACAGTAGCTGACGCTAGCTAGGCTAAATGAGTTGGTTGCCAATTCAACTCCCGTTGGCTAGCAGATGAGCTGAGCCGACGGGCACAGGGGTTTTCAGCGCGGGTGCAGTCTGGCGGTCATGTGTGCGCGTCAGGAACTGTGAGGTTATAGCAAGTTACCTTATTGCGGAGGAATGCAGATGCTGTTTTGCTGTTCTAGCTATGAAAACGACGAAAATAGAAACATTGCCGGGATAAGGAAGCTCCGGCTGCATTTGATTTTAAAACGCCAGAAACGTTGTGAGCACAGATGATTACACGCCGTTTTGCGCGCCGCTGGTTCTTGTTTTCCAGGTGATTTATTATTATTATACCCCTTCGCCGGTTGTGATGTGTTCCAGGATGGCTCTCAATAAGTCGATGCACCCCAGAAATCGCTACAAAGACAAGCCGCCCGACTTTGCCTACCTGGCCTCCAAATACCCCGAGTTTCAGCAGCACGTGCACACCAACCTCACCGGACGAGTGGGGTAAGTGTGTGAGTGTGTGAGTGTGTGTGTGTGTGTGTGTGTGTATTTATTCCCACCTGGGATTCGAACCTGCAACCTTTGCATCACAAGGCCAGCTCCCTGTCTGCTCCCCACGCTGCCGCCCCTGTCAAACAGATTGTGATTATGCTCTAAGAGTGTTTTGATTAGTCTTGCCCCATCCGTGCGACCATTGCTGTCATCAACGTAATCACTTTATGACCAGTGTTCTCTAATGCTCTGATGGACATATAGCCAAACTGTCATTATGTCACAATGATGTAATGGGTGTAGTAGATGTGATGATGTAATGGGTGTAGTAGATGTGATGATGTAATGGTGTAGTAGGTGTGATGATGTAATGGTGTAGTAGATGTGATGATGTAATGGTGTAGTAGGTGTGATGATGTAATGGGTGTAGTAGAGGTGATGATGTAATGGTGTAGTAGATGTGATGATGTAATGGTGTAGTAGATGTATATACATTACTTTTACATTTAACATTTTAAGCATTAAGCAGACGCTCTTGTCCAGAGCGACTTACAAGATGTGCATTAATACATGGTAGGAACAATCATAGTTCGCGCAAGAGATCAGTGCAGTAATACAGCGATAGATATCATTGTAGGCAGCTGCGTACCATACCTGTAACACTGGGAAGGAAAAGGTTAGTAATCTTTCAATTTTTTTAAAATGAGGAATAAACAGGGATACATAGTGTTGAGCAAGTATGCAGTGGTGATGACAATTAGCTAGATGTACAGAATTCAGTGGTAGTGGAGTCTGAAAAGGTGGGTTTTGAGTCTTGCGGAAGATCGCAAGTAATTCCGCGGTCCTGACTGATTGCGGAAGGTCGTTCCACCAGCGAGGGATCAGGACAGAGAAGAGTCGAGACCGCGAGGAGCGGCATAGACATCATTGCAGGCAGCTGTGTACCATACCTGTAACACTGGGAAGGAAAAGGTTAGGTGTTTTTGAGGTTTTTTTCTAATTAAGTGGAGTAAGCAGGGGTATACAGTGTAACGCAAGTATGCAGCGGTGTAGTAGTGTAGTAGGGTACTGTGCTCAGACAGAGCCTCTCTCCTCTCGCTTCCTCGCACCCTTTCCTGGGGTCACGTGACCCAGAGGAGTCTGGTCTCTGATGTTCTGCAGCTGCTGCTGCTGCTGCTTCCTGTATCTGCCCTGTTGCCGTGGGCAGCAGGTGTGCGTGTGTGTCTCCAGTGAGCGCTGTCTCTAAACTGAGAGAGAGGGAGGGAGGGAGGGAGGGAGGGAGGGAGGGAGGCGAGCGCTCTGGTGGAGGGGGGTGGTGCTGCCTCAGGGGGGGGGGGGGGGTGAGCCAGAGCCACACAGGGGCCTGATGGTGCCGCTGGCCAGTGGGCTCAGGTGGAACACACACACTCTATACACTCACACACACACACACACACACACACTATACACTCACACTATACACTATACACACACACTCTATTCAGACTCACTCACTCACACACACACACACACACACACGCACACACACATGGATTCACGCAGGTTCATATGTAGGCTGTGTGTTGGTTTGTTCGTAGTAGAGTCAACATATGTACTCATTTAGATGCGCACTGATCAGGAGCGTTTGATTGAGGAGATATTGGGCAGTGGAGTTTGTTGATTGAGGAGATATTGGGCAGTGGAGTTTGTTGATTGTGGAGATATTGGGCAGTGGAGTTTGTTGATTGAGGAGATATTGGGCAGTGGAGTTTGTGGATTGTGGAGATATTGGGCAGTGGAGTTTGTGGATTGTGGAGATACTGGGCAGTGGAGTTTGTTGATTGTGGAGATATTGGGCAGTGGAGTTTGTTGATTGAGGAGATATTGGGCAGTGGAGTTTGTTGATTGTGGAGATATTGGGCAGTGGAGTTTGTGGATTGTGGAGATACTGGGCAGTGGAGTTTGTTGATTGTGGAGATATTGGGCAGTGGAGTTTGTTGATTGTGGAGATACTGGGCAGTGGAGTTTGTTGATTGTGGAGATATTGGGCAGTGGAGTTTGTTGATTGTGGAGATACTGGGCAGTGGAGTTTGTTGATTGTGGAGATATTGGGCAGTGGAGTGTGTCTGAGTGAGTCTGAATAGAGTGTGTGTATGTATGTGTGTATGTGTGTATAGTGTGTGTGTGTGTGTGTGTGTGTATAGTGTGAGAGTGTGTGTGTGAGAGAGAGAGATGGTGTCTCCTGTCTCTCTGATGTTGATGTTGTGAAAGCTCTTCTCTCAGACGGTTAACGGTCTCTGGCGTGCCGGTGTGGCCCTCACCCTGTACAGTATGAATCTGAAGGTGCTCTTGATTAGTGATGTTATTATTTGTTGCTGTCGTATCACAGAGACCCACCCCCCCCTTCCCTGTGATGACATCACGTCCTGCCCCACCTCCCCTCCACCCCCCCTCGCTCCTGTGGCTGTTTCCAGGGAGACGGTGGCCCCTCTGAGGGCAGACTGATGGGGTTCTAATTATAGCAGGGCGTCGCTTACGGCAACCAGTATCAGGACAGAGCAAACCTGTGGGTGAACAGGTCCTTCACACACACACACACACACACACACACACACACACACACACACACACACACACACACACACACACACACACACACACACACACACACACACACACACACACACACACACACACACACACACACACACACACACACACACAGAATCAGTGTGTGTGTGTGTGTGTGTGTGTGTGTTTTATATTGTGTGTTATATATATATTTTAAATTTAACCAGTTAAAAGTGATTGAGAACAATTTCTCATCTGACCTGGCCAAGAAGGCAAGTGTCAACGTAGTGCAACAATACACACATTACACAAAACATAAAGAAGGTGCTTAAAAACAGGGTGCAGACAGTGCACTGTCATAGGTGAAAATAACAAAATCACTCACAAAAAGATTATATACATAGAACTAGGAGTGGCGCTATACCGGTATGAAAGTGACTACCAGTATTATGCTGCGCCACAATATGGATTTTGCTATACCGTGGATACCGTTATATATTCATCAATTCTAATTTGGCATTCATATTGTTTTGTTCAAATTTTCAATTGAGTGATAGTAGTTAGTAGCTACATCTATTTTTTATTTTAATCTAACCTCCAGGTTCCTACGAAAAAAAGAAGCATGTTAATATGTTGGCCTATTTTTTTGAGCGGACGTTTTATGCATTTGTTGCGCGCATGTAGCAACAAACAAGCATGCAGGCAGCTGCAGTTAGCAGGCAGACTACGTACTAATATTTATAGTCTACAAGTGCAAAAGTGAAGAATCGAAAATGAGCGAACACGCAGAAAGTGATGTTGCTCAAGAGCAGGATGATGACGAATTGGTTAAAAAGAAAGGGGGCTCCTCTGTCATTTGGAACTGGTTTGGGTTCAAATCTCCGACCTCGACCAACAAACAATACTATGCAAGTTGTGTCGCCGTGTTGTTTTAGCCAAAGGTGGAAACACCAGCAACCTGTTTACCCACCTGAAAACCATGCATGTCCGTAAATATGAGGAATGTACCCGAATGCGTGAAACAGTTAGCCCAGGAGCTCGCCCGAAGACAAGCCAGACTCCCACTCAGCAATCAATCAAGTCATCATTCGCTGCCGGTACTCGCTATAACTCTTTCTGGTTATATAAGGTTAAAATACATATTTTGCCTTAACTAATGTCATTTAACTAAGAAGGGCTATTAAAATGTGATTCAGATTTTTTTTCTCATATATCGTGATCATATCGATATCGTCTGGACAGTGGAAAATATCGTGATATGAATTTTAGCTCCTATCGCCCACCCCTACATAGAACACAGGAATCACAAGGGGATAGGGAGCTAACAGGTGCATTTATCAGTGAATGTGTTCTGTAGAAGGTTTCTAAAGGCGAATATGGACATGTCGAGGTTGGGAAGTTTGAGAGTGGATTGTAGGGAATTCCAGTCATAGGCGGCCGGCAGAGAAACTAGTGTGTAGGGTGTGTTGACTTTGTTTGTGTGAGTGTGTGAGTGTGTGTGAGTGAGAGAGAGAGAGAGAGAGTGAGTGTAGCTGACCCCTGCTCCCTCCCCAGGCTGTGAGAGTGTGAGAGTGTGAGAGAGTGTGTGTGTGTAGCTGATCCCTGCTCCCTCCCCAGGCTGTGTGAGTGTGAGTGTGAGGTGAGTGTGAGTGTGTGAGTGTGAGTGTGAGTGTGAGTGTGAGTGTGAGTGTAGCTGACCCCTGCTCCCTCCCCAGGCTGTGAGAGTGTGAGAGTGTGAGAGTGTGAGAGTGTGAGAGTGTGAGAGTGTGTGAGTGAGAGTGTGTGAGTGAGAGTGTGTGAGTGTGAGTGTGTGAGTGAGTGTGAGTGAGAGTGTAGCTGACCCCTGCTCCCTCCCCAGGCTGTGTGAGTGTGAGTGTAGCTGACCCCTGCTCCCTCCCCAGGCTGTGAGAGTGTGAGTGTGAGAGTGTGAGAGTGTGTGAGTGTGAGTGTGTGAGAGTGTGAGAGTGTGAGTGTAGCTGACCCCTGCTCCCTCCCCAGGCTGTGTGAGTGTGAGAGTGTGAGAGTGTGAGTGTGAGTGTAGCTGACCCCTGCTCCCTCCCCAGGCTGTGTGAGTGTGAGAGAGAGTGTGAGAGTGAGTGTGAGAGTGTGAGAGAGTGAGTGTAGCTGACCCCTGCTCCCTCCCCAGGCTGTGTGAGTGTGAGTGTAGCTGACCCCTGCTCCCTCCCCAGGCTGTGTGAGTGAGA
>JAINUG010000347.1:195000-200000 GCA_029706075.1 Aldrovandia affinis | reverse complement strand
GTGTGTGTGTGTGGTGAGTGTGTGTGTGTGTGTGTGTGTGTGTGTGTGAGTGTGTGTGTGTGTGTGTGTGTGTGTGTGTGTGTGTGTGTGTGTGTGTGTGTGTGTGTGTGTGTGTGTGTGTGTGTGAAGTGTGTGGAGCGTTTGGAGAGTGTGTGTCCTGGCACTTAACCCTCCTCGTTTACTGTATCCTGTGTGTGTGTGAGTGTCTTACCGGGGCTGCATGTTTGGAGCACACACATCCTGGCACTTAACCCTCTCTCTGGTTGGCAACAGAGTGGGAGCATGAGAAAGAGTGAGTGAGAGAGAGAGAGAGAGAGAGAGAGAGTGAGAGAGAGAGAAGGAGGGAGGGAGAGAGAGAGGAGTTTGGTTCAGGTAAGATTTAAGAGCCGTGTCAGTGTGTGGGAGGGGTTTAAATGTTGTTTTTTTATGTTGCATTGCAACCAAGGGCATGGAGGAAACACAAACTATGCACAAAACACACCACAACACAAACTATGCACAAAACACACCACAACACAAACTATGCACAAAACACACCACAACACAAAACTATGCTATGAAAAACAATGGAGAAAAGACACGTCACACCACAACACAAACTAAAAGGGGAGAGGGGGGGGGTTACAGTCTGTTACAGTCTGAGGCCCCCCCTCGGGACCTCTGGAGACCAGTCTGAGGATGTGTCAGTTACTCTCCCTCTCTTTCTCTCATGCTCTCTGTTCCTCTCTTTCTCCCTCTCTCTTTCTCTTTCTTTTTCTCCTTCCCTCTCTGTCTCTCTCTTTCACTCACCCTTTCCTTCTCTCTCTCTCTCCCCCTCTCTTTCTCACTGCCTCTCCCTCTCTCTTCCTTCCTCTCTTTCTCCCTCTCTCTCCTTGTTCCTCTCTTCCCCCTCTCTCTCCCCCATGCCTGTGTCATGTGTTTTCTCAGGAATGTCTGTGCAGTGACATCACTGCTAAGCTGTATGGCATGTGCTCTGTTCTTTTGGAGAGTTAATGGGGGTGGAGAGGCAGTTTAGACGTAGAAACAGAATGACTAGATCAGACCCCCCACAACAGGAAGCATCAGCCCTGAATCTGCAACAGAAGCTGCTGTGACTAGACACACTCACTCACTCACTCACTCACATACACAGTTTAGCACACTGGGGGCTGTGATTGGTTCAGGGTTTAGCACATGGGGGTGGAGTTTAGCACACTGGGGGCTGTGATTGGTTCTCTGCCTCTCGTAGGGGGCTGTGATTGGTTCTCTGCCTCTGGTTGTCCGCTCTGTTGCAGAGCTGTACTGATTGATTCATACAGACTGAATGTTTTATTGATCATTGATCTTTGCCCCAGTCCTCAGTGAACAACTGACTGCACGTATATATATATATATATAATCTGTGTGGGTGTTTGGATGTAGTGTGTGCTTGTAAAATGTACACATCTAATTAATGTGTATGTGTGTGTGTGTGTGTGTGTGTGTGTGTGTGTGTGTGTGTGTGTGTGTGTGTGTGTGTGTGTGTGTGTGTGTGTGTGTGTGTGTGTGTGTGTGTGTGTGTGTGTGTGTGTGTGTGTGCAGTAATACTGTGTGGTGGTCTCAGTCCTCCTTGCAGGGAGGAAGGGGAAAAGGCATGTGTGGGAGCCCTCTTCTGGCTGACTCTGATATTGCACTCTTTATTTTTCTTGCAAGTCACTGCTCTTTCCTGTAGTTGAGTTTCGTGTCTGTGTAAGACAGGGATGTCAAACTCATTCCATCTAGGGCCGAGTGTGTGCAGGTTTCTGTTGTAACCAATGCATTACACCAGGTGATTTCAATTAGGTTCCCTCCTTAGTTGAAGGGAGGGAACTAATTGGTGAAATCACCTGGTGTAGTGCATTGGTTACAACAAAACCTGCACACACTCGGCCCTCGATGGAATGAGTTTGACACCTGTGGTGTAAGAGAAAGGTCATGTCTCAGCTTATAATAGGAATTTTAAAGATTTTGTTTCAGATTTAGTAGCCAATTACATCCTCCCTTTTTCATGTCAATCCCCCTCGTATTGTGAGTTCACTGCCGATGACCTTGATGTACCACCTCCTCTGAGCGGACACTCGCCAAGCTGTTGACTGTAACTCCGGTACACAGAACCACTCCTATACGCAGTGAACTCATATCGGCTTCCCTCCCCCTTCCCCCTCCCTGGGGCAGACAGCTAATTGCTAATTGCCTAGTGGCACTCCCGGCCAGAGCCAATACGGTGGAATCGAACCCCGGTCGCAGTGGCCAGCGTTGAACGTTGTAACCGCTAGACCAGCCGAGAGGCCGCTTATAATAGGAATTTAAGTGAAAAATTGTCCTCCTTTTGTACGTGACATTTGTATGACCGAAGCACACAAGTCATGGCATCAATCAACAGAGTATTACAATTAGGGGCTGGAATGTAGGAGCCATTTTTGTGCACCTGTGTATATTGGGGGGGGGGTAATGTCAGGTTTGTGGAGAGGTTGGGAGTGGGAAAGCATACAGCTTTCAACCACACACACACATACAATGATATTGGCATATTGGTGCATTTTGGAATATAGTTTTTTCTTTGTTTGTAAACTTGTGTTTTAGTTGAATACATCACCATGAAGCGGCAACCTTTTGGACTTTTTGTGTAAATTCTGTTTGGAATGGGCGTCAGAGCACCTGCTCCTGCCTCAGTAGTGGCTTAATACAGTGGTCCCCAGCCTCGGTCCTGGGGGCCCACTGGGTGTGCTGGTTTTTGTTCCTGCTAGTCTCTTGATCAATTAAGGTTGTTGAAAACATCTGTGTAAGTTCTACCATTTTCTTCTTTGAACTTATTTTGACACAATGCAGGTTTGGCTCGTTGCCAATTGCTTTGTCATTGAATTCTTCATGTTCCACAAATGGTTTCTGTGACCAGCTGTTCACTTAAAAAAATAAGGCCCCCACTGATTTCACCTGTCTACAATTGAATCAATTAAAGGATGTAACCTCTTTGTAAAGGAATCATGTGTCATACAGCGCATTACAGAAAATGAGAGCAATAGTGACTGATTAAATGTCCTGGGATGTGAACATTTTATTGTTCAACGCTTTTCTGATTGTTCTTAACAGCATGCTTTAATATAAATTAAAAAGTGTCTATTTTAACAGCTAGTTACATATGGTCTTAACGGTGTGAAATCATGCTTTAATATAAATTAAAAGCCCCAGTACCTCAATCTAAGAACAATTAATTCAGCTGGTCCCCCTACAATAGAGAGGCTTCTGCTCTTTTTCCCCACAATTCCCTCCCGGACTACCTCAGAACTGCCCCTTGGGTTTTAAAACCAGCCTTCCCTTGAGCCTTTTTAGCGGCCCACATTTTAATCCCCCAGGCCCGTTAGGTTTAGTAATTTTAAAACCTTTTTACTAGCCTTAATAGTCTTTTATCTGTAAAGTGCTTGAGATTTATAGCAGATGAGAAGCGCTATATAAATCAATTTATTATTATTATTATTAATAGACAATTAGAATAGGACTGTGTGAAAGGTTTGACAAGTTCGCCTAGCCCAGTGGTGTCCAATCTTATCTGAGAAGGGGCAGTGTGGGTGCAGGCTTTTGTTCTAGCTCGCACTAAACAACTGATTAAACTAATGAAGGTCTTGATTGTAGACCATGATTGGTGAATTAGTTGAATCAGGTGTCTTAGTGCAGGGCTAGAACAAAAGCCTGCACCCACACCGCCCTTCTCGGATAAGATTGGACACCTCTGGGCTAGCCAGCCTGCACCCACTGCGGCGATCGAAGCCCAATGCGGCACTTTGTTTTGGCAAACCCGCCATCTTGCCTGTGTGAACACGCCAAATTCAATGTCGTTTTAAGTATACTGAGGCCTTTACCTGTACGAGCCACAGGTGAACTCTAACCCTCTCCTCCCTCCCCCTCTCCTCCCCCCCTCCTCTCCCCCCCCCCTCTCCCTCCCCCTCCCCTCTCCATCCCTCCCTCCTCCCCCTCTCTCCTCCCTCCCTCCCTCCCCCTCCCCTCTCTTCCTCCCTCCCTCCCCTCTCTCTTCCCTCCCTCCCTCCCCCTCTCTCTTCCCTCCCTCCCTCCCCCTCTCTCTTCCCTCCCTCCCCCCCCTCCCTCCCCCTCTCTCCTCCCTCCTCCCTCTCTCCATCCCTCTCCCTCCCCCCTCCCCCTCCCCCTCCCTCTCCCCCTCTCTCCCCTCTTCCCTCCCCTCCCTCTCCCTCCTCCCTCCCTCCCCCTCCTCCCTCCCTCCCTCTCTCCCCCCTCCCTCTCCCTCCCTCCCCTCCTCTCCATCCTCCCTCCCCAGTCTCCTCCCTGTAAGAAGCGGAAGTTGGAGAAGGCCCGAAAGCCTCTGTGTTTCTCGGTGCTGCAGCCCACTCTGAAGCTCCTCCAGCCCCCAGAGAGCGGCAGCCCTGCCCCCTGCCCTGTGGAGCTCATCACTGCCTGGATAGAGAGGACCCTGACCGACCTAAGGGTACGGCATAGCGTGTGTAATGTGTACGTTAACGTAGCGTGTGTAATATATAGCGTTAGCCTAGCGTCTGTAATATGTAGCGTATGTAATATGTAGCGTTAGCATAGCGTGTGTAATATGTATCGTTAGTGTAGCATGTGTAATATATAGCGTTTGCGTAGCGTGTGTAATGTGTAGCATGTGTAATATGTAGCGTTAGCGTAGCATGTGTAATATATAGCGTTAGCGTAGCGTGTGTAATGTGTAGCGTGTGTAATATATATCGTTAGCCTAGCGTGTGTAATATGTATCATTAGCGTAGCGTGTGTAATATATAGCAGTAGCGTAGCGTGTGTAATATATAGCGTTAGCGGAGCGTGTGTAATATGTAGTGTGTGTAATATGTATCATTAGCATAGCGTGTGTAATATGTATAATTAGCCTAGCATGTGTAATATGTATCATTAGCGTAGTGTAGTGTT
Organism: Aldrovandia affinis; assembly: GCA_029706075.1. NCBI lineage: Eukaryota > Metazoa > Chordata > Actinopteri > Notacanthiformes > Halosauridae > Aldrovandia > Aldrovandia affinis. Next base: position 195,086 of record JAINUG010000347.1, on the reverse strand, counting down.
AGTGTAGTGTAGCGTGTGTAATATGTATCATTAGCCTCGCGTGTGTAATATGTATCGTTAGTGTAGCATGTAGTGTTAGTGTAGTG
>JAINUG010000347.1:170000-192500 GCA_029706075.1 Aldrovandia affinis | reverse complement strand
GATTTTTTACGATATGATTTCACCAAACGTTTAAGTGATCGCCAATCACGATCATTCAATATTTGTTTCCGACCACATTTCTTCCTCAAAGATGATGGTTCACCACTATCCTTCCAGGTTTTAATAATGCGTTGGACAGTTCTTAACCCAATTTTAGTAGTTTCAGCAATCTCCTTAGTTGTTTTCTTTGCTTGATGCAGGCCAATAATTTGACCCTTCTGAAACAGATTAACATCTTTTCCATGAGCACAGGATATGTCTTCCGACATGGTTGTTTAAGAAATGAGAAGCTACTCACTGCATCAGTTAGGATTAAATAACTTGTTGCCAGCTAAAACATATTAATCACTGCAGTAATTATCCAACGGAAGGCTCTTACCTATTTGCTTTGTTAAATCCAGGTGGTGACTTTTTTTTGGCCAGGCAGTGTAAATAATGTGTGTTAGGACAGTTTTTCCCACTGGATTTAAGCCTCATTCATTAAGGGTTCTGGTTTGGAGTATTTACGCTGCAGTTTCCCCATCTTACCACAAGGTGGAGATCCTCACCCGCTCTCTGGCTGAGGAGAGACCTCGGAGTCCTTGTCTGTGTGGGCTTGGATTGACAGTGAATCATTGCTCGGGGGGATTAGATGCCTCGTGTGTGTCTGTGGGGTTCAGGTGCTTAATGGAGTAAATGTGAGGGTTACAAACAGAAACCGGAACCACATGGCAACAAAACATGTATATATATCGGGAATTTAATTCACGTGGCAGGTGGTATGTTTAGTCATCAGCGTGCACACACACACACAAACACACACACGTGCACAGTGTGGACACACACTCACACACACACACACACACACGTGCACAGTGTGGACACAGACTCTCACACACACATACTCACACACACACACACACACACACACACTCACACACACACAAACACATACACACACACACTCTCTCACGAACACACACACTCACACACAAACACAGACTCGCACGTTCCCTGTGAAGAGTTTTTCCGTCTTCAGTCTGCCTCCTGCACCACCTCTGACACAGGAAGTGGGAGCCAATGCACACTTCCTGTCTGGAAACAGGAAGTCTGGAAGAGCACTCCACTGGGGGGGCAGGCTGCAGTGTGGGGCCCTGATCCTGGGTCAGTCACCACCTTTCACCTGGAACAGTAGGTTTAGGAGAGGAGTGAGCAAACTGGTCCCATCCCATCTCCTAGATTACTGACTCCAGATCATCTCCACCTCCTAACGCCCTCACTGACTCCAGATCATCATCTCCACCTCCTAACGTCCTCATCTCCAGATCATCATCATCTCCACCTCCTAACGTCCTCACTGACTCCAGATCATCATCATCTCCACCTCCTAACATCCTCACTGACTCCAGATCATCATCATCTCCACCTCCTAACCTCCTAACATCCTCACTGACTCCAGATCAGCTCTCAGAAATGTGGCGGTTCCGGGCGGATAGCATAGCGGTCTAACGCACCGTATCTTGGCTGGTCCGATACGGTGTGCACTGCCTGTCAGGGACGCGGTTCAAACCCGTCTCTACCAGACCGCCCTGGTCGCCACCCCGATCGGGGCGGCGTTTGGCTGTCCACCCGAGGGGGAGGGGGAGGGTGAGCCGGCTCGGTCCACCGTGAAGCACGTAAGGGAGTCTCCAGAACGTGGGTGGACGAATTCAGTTTCGAAGGAAGCGGAGTTCACTGCCCTCTGAGAATTAGCTTGCCTCGTAGAGACGAGTGGCGTACTCGTTTGGGGAGGGCAAATATAAATAAAGGGAGGGTGTAATTGGCCACTAAATTGGGAGAAAACTATTTTAAAAATGTAAAGGGGGTCAGGGAGCCCTGATCAGAGAACAGACGGAGACGGCGCTTTGCATTTAGGGGCAAATGCTGAGGGAGAAACCCTTAAGAGAGAAACAGTTTGCTATTTAAATTATTCCAGGAGGAAAAATCATTAACCCGGAGGGAGGGAGGGAGGGAGGGAGGGAGGGAGGGAGGACAGAGGGAGGGAGGGAGGAAGGGGGAGGCAGGGGAGGGAGGGAGAGAGAGAGAGGAAGGGGGAGGGAGGGAGAGAGGAAGGGGAGGGAGAGAGGAAGGGGGGGAGGGAGAGAGGAAGGGGGGAGGGAGAGAGGAAGGGGGAGGGAGAGAGGAAGGGAGGGAGGGAGGGAGAGAGGAAGGGGAGGGAGGGAGGGAGGAGAGAGGAAGGGGGAGGGAGGGAGGGAGGGAGGGAGGGAGGGAGGGAGGGAGGAGAGGGGGGAGGGAGGGAGAGAGAGAGAGAGAGAGAGAGAGAGAGAGAAGAGAGAGAAGAATGAACAGATTGATTTCATGGCCCCCTCTCAACCCTGAGAGTGAGCTGAGATCACACACCCAGCTCCCCACCAATTAGAGGGAAGGCTCTGAGTGTGTGCGACTGTGCAAGTGCATGAGTGTGAGTGCATAGAGTGTGAGTGTGTGTGTGTGTGTGTGTGTGTGTGTGTGTGTGTGTGTGTGTGTGTGTGTGTGTGTGTGTGTGTGTGTGTTTGGCAGTCTTTCCTCAGCTGTAATCTGACCTCGTTAGTATAGGTATTGATCTGTCTCTCTCCTGAGTGCCCCCCCTTCACCCCTACTAAAACAGTCATAGACCCGGGCACTGTGGAAATAGAGCCGTCTTATTTTTCACTACGGATGAGCGTTAATGCCCCCCTGCCGCTGCCCCTCCCCTCAGACTTTATAACACAGGTGTGTCAGGGCTGCTCAGTGCACTTTGTCCTGTCATTTTATGTCACATGGGGGAGAGTTCTGATTGGCTGTTGGAAGTGCTGTGTGTTCTGTATGATGTACGGATATGGAGTGACAGGATATCTATGTCTCTATATCTATGCCTCTATATATCTATGTCTGTCTGTATAACTATGTCTCTATATATTTACATTTGACATTTTAAGCAGATGCTTTATCCAGAGCAACTTACAAGATGAATACATGGTAGGAACAATCATACTTGGCACAAGAGATCAGTGCAGTAATACAGCGATAGACATCATTGCAGGCAGCTGCGTACCATACCTGTAACACTGGGAAGGAAAAGGTTAGTAATTATTATTATTATTTATTTTTTAATGAGGAGTAAGGAGGGATACATAGTGTTGAACAAGTAGGCAGTGGTGCTGACAATTGGCTAGATGTACATAATTCTCTATGTCTCTATATCTATGCCTCTATATCTATGCTTCTATGTCTGTCTGTATATATATATATGTCTCTATATCTATGTCTCTGTCTGACGTCAGACCAGGTGAGATTCGGGCACTTCTGTACACCTCTGTGTGTGCTGCTTTTATGGTCTTATTTCAGGAAGTCTTCTTTGCTCAGAGTAATTCTGTTAATGTCTCACAGCCTGAAGGTTGAACATTGTATTATTTTGATACTTTACCAGAGTGTGATTTGGAAAGCACAGTGGTGTGGTGGTAAGGTATACACATCCAATGAATGTAACTATGTGTGTGAGTGTGTGTGTGCATGCATGTGTGTCTGTGAGTGAGTGAGTGAGTGAGTGTGTGTGTGTGTGTGTGTGTGTGTAAGAGTGAGTGAGTGAGTGAGTGTGTGTGTGTAAGAGTGAGTGAGTGAGTGAGTCTGTGTGTGTGTGTGTGTGTCTGTGAGTGAGTGTGTGTGAGAGTGTGTGTGTGTGTCTGTGAATGAGTGTGTGTGTGTGTGTCTGTGAATGAGTGTGTGTGTGTGCATGCATGTGTGTCTGTGAAGAGTGTGAGTGTGTGTGTGTATGTGTGTGTGTGTGTGTGTGTGTGTGTGTGTGTTCGTTAGGTCCTGCTGCAACTCTGGTAAAGTCACTTGTTCTAACTTGTAACTAAGTGCAGGATGCCCATTGGTTCAATCCCCGGGCCGCGCCAGCTTGGCTCTGGCCAGGAGTTCAGCGATTGGCTGTCCACCCGAGGGGGAAGGGGGGGGGGGAGGGAAGCCGGCATGTGTGCATCGGAACCGCAGTCGAGGGCGGGTTCCGTCTCGAAGGAGGCGGTTCGGCGTCTGCTGTCGGTCCCAGAGTAGCGGCCGGGCCCTGCGGCGCTTGGGGTGGAGAGGCCTTATCGCACCCAGCGTGTGCTGTTAGAGGCTGTGACGACTGTCGTGCGCGCATATTTGAGATGTTCACGATTTCTGTGCTGCCTGATCGTGAAATATCGCACGTGCTCAGCCGTTACACCAGGGTGACTAACCGATCCGGTTATTCTGCATCTACCCTATTTCCCAAACCATACGGGTTCGATGAGGACACTGATTGGTTGGATCGGTGCCTGCAGACACTGGGGCTCTCTGGGGTGGGGGGGGGGTGGGGTTGGGGGGGGGGGCGGGGGGGCGTGGTTATAAACGCGTCGCGAGGTAAAAAGTGACTTAGTGCAGCGCAGCTTTTGATTTCATAAAATTGTGTAAATCAATTCTGGAGAAAAATATTATTGGGCACCGTGGTGGTCATCCGCACCATCTTTCCCAACCCCTGGGGTTATGGGGTCTGAGTGAATCTCCCTCCCTCGTTCCCTCTCTCTCCCTCCCCCTCCTTCTCTCTCTCTCTCTCCTCCCTCATTCCCTCTCTCTCCCTCCCTCCTTCTCTCTCTCTCTCTCCTCCCCCCGCTCCCTCTCTCTCTCCCTTCTTCTCCTCTCTCTCCTCCCCCGCTCCCTCTCTCTCTCCCTTCTTCTCCCTCTGTACCCCTTCCCTCCTTCTCTCTCTACCTTCTTCTGTCTCTCTCTCTCCTCCCCCGCTCCCTCTCTCTCTCTCCCTTCTTCTCCCTCTGTACCCTTCCCTTCTTCTCTCTCCCTCCTCTCTTTGTGTCTGAGTTATGGAACTGAGCCCCCAGGAAGCAGTGATGCTGAGGTGTGTGTGTGTGTGTATCACCTACACACCTGTGAACTGTACAGCGCAAAGCTACAGAGAGGAAACGGATGAATTTTCATGAATTCAGGAGCACAGTGAGGATGACGTTACCCGGTACAGCACGGATTATGGATTGTGGGCAGCAGACGGAAAGACAATCCCACAACCGCCCCCCTCTAAAAATACCCCCATCTCAAACATGCATATTTATATTTAGACGTGTAAATGCCGCTTGCGCGCGCGGCGCTCCGTTTTCATTCAGCGCCTCGCGACAGTGGCGATTCCTCTCGCCCTGGCCTATCAGAGCCTGTTGCCAGGCAGGCGCGCGTGTGTGTGTGTGTGTGTGTACACCTTTCAGTGAGGGAATGCTCCCTCGTGTCTCTGTCTCTGGCTCACTCACTCACTGGCACGCACGCACATTCACCGCCCCCTCCCCTCCCTCCCCTCGCCAAAGAGTCCTGTGTGGACTGGACTTCCCAGGTTACCATGGCGACTTTCCACGTGATTCACCTATAAATACGGCGGGCGTGCCGGCCGGCTGTGGGGGGGTTTTCCCGCGAGTCTGCACACGGTGATTATTTGGTGCAGAGCGCGGCGGTGTTCCGGTCCCGGAAACTGGCCGGAGATCCGCCGCGCGAGAGGAACCGTGCACGTGTCTCTGCTGACGAGTGACATCACCCTGTCTGAGCTCGCGGGCACGCGGGCAACCGACGCTGCTGCAAACGAATCCGTCCGAGGAGGGAGGGACATACACGTTTAAAATAAATCTCATGGTTGTGAGTAACGACACTATCGACTGTACATTGTTGTGCGTATTAGCCGTGTGTGTGTGTGTGTGTGTGTGTGTGTGTGTGTGTGTGTGTGTGTGTGTGTATGTGTGTGTGTGTGTGTTGGCTATTCGTGACAAGCAAGGGCGAAAATATTATGCAGGCGATTTCTACAGGGTGCAAGAAAAGAGTGAGGTCACCGGGGAGTGTTTTGGTGTGCACGAGGAGGGAGGGGGAAATCGGCTTCCCGGAGGCTGGGCTGCTGAGTCGGGTCCGAGCTGTCAAAAATGTCGACCTTCTCCAGCGCGTGCTGCAATGTGCAACCGGACAATAGCCGAGGAGGAGGGGGGCTGGCTCATAAACACAATTACGTCACTGCCCCCTCCCCCTCGTCATTAAACGCCCACTGCGAATATAAACCGTATGCACAAAGAGAAGAGGAAAAATCGCTACAATTAATAATGATTTAAAAATATATAGTAATAATAACAATCCCAATGATGCATTCATATCATAACAAGTAACATCTGTTACATTTGTGAAAACGTTAAAATATATATTATTTAAAAATAAATAAATAAAAACGAAGACATCGAAGGACAAACAGAAGTAAACATTTCGATATGTTCTCAACGTGGCTCAGTTGGTAGAGTGTGGTGTTGGCAACGCTTAGGTTGTGGGTTAAATCCCCACTGGGGCCACATATACTGATAAATGTATACACTCACTACTGTAAGTCGCTTTGGATAAAAGCGTCTGCTAAATGGCGTATATTATTATATTATATTATTCTCAACCCCATTGCTTGCAGCCGAAGGAGGGAAAAACGGAGAGAGACGGTTGCCCTTTAAGAGCAGACACGACAGTGTCCCCGTCGGGCTCCTCCCATCCCACGCTGTTTCGTTCAAAAAAACAGTTAAACGATCCAGTCCGACTCCGCACGCGCCAACCTCCCCCCTCCCCTCCCCGCGCTGTCGCGCGCGAGCAGGGCGACGACACATCTCGAGCTGGTCTCGAGCAGCAGCAGCAGAGGCGCCCCGGCTACAAAGTCACAAAGTCACAAAGCCGGCTACTTCTTTTAAAGCAACAAAACAAATCATAATAGCGACAGCGATGTTTTAATAGCAACTAACTAACCCCCCCATTGTAGCGCCCATCGGGACACTTCTTATTGTAACGATTCGGTTCCGGTCTAAATTATGGTGGTCTTTATTTATTTATTAAAAAGCCCACAAAACCTCTTAGCAGGGGGTCGCTCGGCGCTCGATGACGTAGGTAGGGAGGGGAGGGGGGGGGTACGCACGTGCGTTATTTTTAATAAAAGGCTCTCGAAACCGTCACGGCGAAGGCGGAGGAACTTCCGTCTGTGAAGCTGCGAAGCCGCTTTACTCGCTCAGCTCAGGCGGGTCGCGCGCTGGTGGGGGGGGGGGTGGGGACAGAGCCGCCTGTCCCGCGTGATTGACAGCCCCTGAGACAGCACCCCCTCCCCTCCTCTCCCCGGTCTCGCCCCGTGCCCATGTGGACAGTGACCATGCCTTGTTGTTCTCCTCGCCGATTGGCTGGCCTGCCGTCGACATGTTTTAATCGCATGCAAATGCGCTGCGGGCTCAGGGCTGCGTGTAAGAGGCGGCGAGTGGATCTGCACGCGGCCCCCTCTCTCTCTCTCTCTCTCTATCTCTCTCTCTCTCTCTCCTCTCTCTCTACTCCCCCTCTCTCTCTCTCTCTCTCTATCTCTCGCTCCCTCTCTCTCTATCTCCCCCTCTCTCCCTCGCTCCCTCCTATCTCTCTCCCTCTCTCTCTACCCCCTCTCTCTCTCTCTCTCTCTCTCCCTCTCTTTCTCTCTATCTCTCCCCTGTCTCTATCTCCCCCTCTATCTCTCCCTATCTCTCTATCTCTCCTTATCTTTCAACCCCCCCCTCTCTCTCTCTCTCTCGCTCTCCTCTCTCCGTCACCATTTTCACGCGCTACAAGTTCCTTTTGTGTGTGTGCGTTGCGCTGTCGCCACAATCGCGGGCTTCTCGATTGCACTCCGTGTATGCATCAAACAAACAAACAAACAAACAAACAAACACAAAATAAAATAGGCTTTTTTTCGCGTTACAAACGTACACAGAAGCGGCTCGCTGTGTCGACTGCAACCTTGTGTCTGTCGGACGCACGCACGCACAACCCACCCACCCACACAAGTGTCAATCTTTAACCTAATAGGTGAAGGCATTCTAAAAGCAGGTAAAACATTTTACATTTTAAAAAATTTAGCAGACGCTCTTATCCAGAGCGAAAAGATGTGCATTAATACATGATTCATAGTTAGCTTCAGTTATTTTTATGTTTTTTTATTTTTTAGTTTTTCTCCACCACCACACTGAACAGCCACAACGTGCGCGAGGGATCGAAAGCACGTTATTCTAAAAGCGCGGTCACAATCCCAATCCCGTGTGCGTTATTAACGGCAGCAGGCAGGTTGCTCCTTCTCCGTGTTTTGTGCTCTGTTCGGGGTCCGGGAGGAGGAGGAGGAGAAGGAGGGAGAGGGGGAGGAGGGGAGGAGGGGAGGTGGTGGTGGTGTGGGGCGGGCCAGAAGCCCGTGCGCTCGTCCGCCTTGTTGTGTTTTCGGTTACTCGCCTTCGCCATCTTGTCGCGATCGCTGTGCGTGTGTGTGTGTGTGGACGGCTCGCCTCCTCGCGAAAGGGGATCCGGATACGCTTTTTTTTTTTTTTCTTCTTCTTCTTTCTTCTTCTTCTCCTTCTTCTCCTCCTCCTCCTCTCCTGCCTACCTGCCTTGCCTTGCCTTGCCTTGCCTTGCCTTTCAGGAGAAACCGACCGACCGGAATATAAAAGAAGGGTATCCCGTGAAACAGAGATTTAAAAAAAACAACAGCAGCAGCAAGCAAGCAGGCCTCCTCCCTCCCTCCCCCTCTCTCTCTCTCTCGCTCTCTCTCTCCCAAGCAAGCAAGAAACATCTCGTCGTTATTAAAACCCCGCGACCGGCCGACGGACCTCCTCTGCTACTTTCCGGGGGGGGATAGAGATGAGCATCGACACGCTTTTGGAAGCAGCTCGGTTTTTGGAATGGCAAACTCAACAACAGATAACACGTGGTAAGGAGGGGGGTGAGGTGACTATGTGTGTGTGTGTGTGTGTGTGTGTGGGGGTGTTTGAAAGGGAGTGCAGACTCACACGTCCTGAATAGAAACCTGTCTTTCCAGAAGGACTCCGGGGCGCGTTGTAACAGCAAAAAAAGATATAATAATAAAATAATGATAATAAAAATGTCCACATGAATAGTAAGCTAGTACTCACGCCGGTAAAGACACACTTAACCTAACGTTAACGGGGTTCAAATGGTTCTCTTTGGTGCGGGAGTTTCACATTCGCCAGCATGCCCATTTCTGTGTGATTGTATTGTATGAGCAGTGTAGTGTGCGCATTTCTGGGGGCGTTTTTGGTGTCTTCTTGACTTAAAGCTTAAATCTTCGCATCCTGCAGTCTCTCTCTCTCTCTGTGTGTGTGTGTGCCTGTGTATGTATGTATGTGTGTGTGTGTGTGTGTATAATGCATGTTCTCGTTTCCCTTGTACGGGTTAAAGATCCACGCTATAACTATAATTAGCTTGGTACTATATGCGGGTTTATCTGCGCCGATGCGTTGCGTTGCGTTACGTGGCTTCCAGACGCTTTTGTGTGTGTGTGTGTGTGTGTGTGTCACAGATTCGCACACAGTGTCCACCTCGTGCTGTGCTGTCTCGCGCCACGGTCGCGTTCGGCGGCTCGCTCAGCGGCCACGGCCAGCTCGCGGCAGCAGCCGTTCCTTTCTCGAGGGATTCCGCGATCCGCATAAAAGTCCGAACTTTTTTCCCAAGACCTGTCGCTAACTAAACTAATTAACTGTCCCACCTTCAAAAAAAAACGTTGACAAGCAATCGATTAAGAGGACAAAAACGGAAGTTATTTGCGGTCTTTGGGTTACGGTTTTACATTCAATTTCGGGGGTTTAAGGGCGGTGGCAGAACACGAGTAAGTGTGCCATTTTTTTTTTTTTTTTTACATAATGACCTTACATAGCCGGGCGGTTCAGTATCATATGACGCACGGAGTCCAGCCTACTTCCCGTTCGAGGCAGTAACCGCTTATGCTACGATTCCCATGCTTTTGGGGGGGAAATCCCGTGTTACGTTATTCGCAAAGCGAACTGTGAGAGGCGGCTTGTGTTCGAACGGATTCGCACACGTTTATTCTCTTTGTTTTTGTTATTCTCTTATTTTTAATTCGATGTCTGTGATGTCGAGGTAGCAGCGCGCGCGCTAATCGCCTCATCTGGGGAATGGCTTTTTTTTTTTTTTTTTGTCTGTTTGTCTGCTGGTGACGTGTCAGCTCGTCCACGCCTCCCAGCTAAGACCGCGTGCCTGAATGAACACCGCCCCCCTCTCGCGACCACGTGCGCGCCAGGCGCTCCTGCCAGACTCCCCGCCTCCTCCTCCCCCCCACCCCACCCCAGCTCAGCTCAGTGACTGGCGCGCGGGTCAGCGCGGGAGGAAAGTAGGGCACTATTCCCCCCTCGCGCGCTCTCTCCCGCTGCGCGCGGCGATTATATAATGCGCTTTTGCGTGCGTTTAAAAAAAAAAAAAAAGGGGGGCTTTGACTGCTGAACGACACCGTCCATTCCTTTACAACTCCTTCCACCTAAGAAGAGAGCAATTTGCGAAAATATTTGACGTTGTTTTCTACGGTTTACTAGTACAATCAATCCACACTTCTGCGGTCAAGACAGTCGATACACAACCGATATAGGCTCGCACGGAAAAGCCCTTTTTTTTTTTTGCGAGCGGCCGGTGTGGAGCTGTGTGCGGTTTTTATCTAGGACGAGTGGGCGTATCTCTGCCAGTTAATGAGGGACGGGAAGGAATTCCAAGCAAGGGGATCAGTGCATGCTTGCGTGCGTGCTGGAGAGAGAGAGGGAGAGGAGAGAGAGAGAGAGAATGAGAAAGAGAGAGAGAGAGAGAGAAGGCTGCAGGCTCTACGTCTATAACCTGGTCAAACACAGACAGGGCTCTGTGCCTCACACACGTACACCACGCACGCGAACACACACACATGCACACACACCATGGAGTCACACAAATCAATTTATTTATATTTTTTATATCAGCAGGCATACACATTTTGAGGGCCTGTAGATTAGGTCATGTTTGTGGAGAGGTTGCTGACCTGCAGAAGTCTTAAATGTTTCTGGGCTTGGTAGCGACCCTTGTCCTTGTAGCTGCTTTGGAAAGCATTACAGGATGGCTGTGTTACACACACACACACACACACACACACACACAGGGCCAGCTATCACACGATTGGCTGCTGCCTCTGATGCTTTAACGTTGCATCTGATTGGTCGTGTGAACAGGAGAGACAGTGAACAAGGCACTGCCCGTCTCCTCAGTGAAGTATCGATGTTTCATTCATCAATAAATGTGTCTCGTCCAGGGTTCACATGTCCACTAAAGCGGTGGTTCTCAAAGTGGGCGTCTGTGAAAAGTTTGTCATTCTGGTGGCTATTAAAAAGCAATTGTGTGTACTTTGAAGGGGTACATCTTTAATTTTTTTTAAATATCATATTTTAATGATAATAATATAACATATAATAATGTAATATCGTCGCTGTCGGAAGAAAACCTCCTATCCAGAGCGACTTACACAGTTTCACATTTCTTTACGTACAATCCATTTATACAGCTGGATATTTTACTGAAGCAATTCAGGCTAAGCACCTTGCTCAAGGAACAACGGCAGTGTCCCCACCTGGGAATCGAACCTGCAACCGTTGCGTTACAAGCCCAGTTCCCTAACCATTATGCTAACACTGCCGCCCTGTTTTTTTATATGAATCGATAGCGGTTACTCCCCTTTAAGTGTACTGAAGGTTTCACCACTCTAGGACCAATGAAAAGTACTCAAAATGGCTTGTAATTAAAACTCTTAAGTCCATTGGCTATCTATTCTGTCTGTCAAAACTCGTATGTCCACTGACGCTGCTGCAGGATTCTGACAGCTTCACGGCGGTCTTTGACAGCTCGTGGGCAACTTCATCTAGCGGTTCTGCCTCCTTTTCAATTTGTAATGTCTTAATAGAATAATGAAATTCTGTGTAAATCGAAACCTAGTGGTAAAACGTTGTATTTGATTGAATGAAAATGAATAGCTATCGATAGATACTAGAATGGATAGCAATGGGTTAAATACACTCCCACGATTTGTCCTTAATTAAAAATGAACTGCAGATAGCTCAATATCTGGACTTGTGATGAGTGATGTTTCGGGGAGATTCAACACTATTTGGTATTTAGTGGCAGCGATAAACACAACATTGTTTGCCAGCCAGTAGCTAACCTAACGTTAGCTGGGTAGCACTGCCATGATTGATTGCTGACAAGCTAGATAGCTACCTATCGTTCGCTACCTCTAGCTGGACTAACGTTAACTTTACATTTTACGTTGACATTTTAGGCATTTAGCAGACGCTCTTATCCAGAGCGACGTACAGTTTACATTTCTTTACAATCCAATTATACAGCTGGACATTAACTGAAGCAATTCAGGTTAAGTACCTTTAGCTCAAGGGTACAACGGCAGTGTCCCACCTGGGAATTGAACCTGCAACCTTAACGTTACAAGCCCAGCTCCCTAACCATTACACTACACTGCCGCCAGAGCTCTTATCCAGAGCAACTTACAAAAGGTGCATTTCTACATGGTAAGATTAATCATGGCTAGTGCAAGAGATCAGTGTAGTAACACTGCAGTAGACATCATTGTTGGCAGCCGCGCACCTTACCTGTAACAAAGACAGGTAGATATCGAGCTAGTTAATGTACATCAAAGTTAGCGATTCTGATTGACGAGCTAGGGAACTTAAAAGGCTCATGGCACTAATGTTAATACCGACAGTTCACAGGCTCTTAGCTTGATAGCTATTTCTAATGTGAGCAACAAAATGAACCCTCGGTGCATTCTCCCTGGCCCTTCCTTGACCTCTCTGTAACCGGGGGCGTTTTGTCTCCGAAGAGCTTACTGAAACCTCCTTTAGTGGCAGATTTGTTCGTTTTCCTCTGGATCATTTCAGCTTCGCCTCTTCCCTGTGAGAAGTGTTTGATTTCCTACATTTCATTACATTTACATTACAGGCGTTTAGCAGACGCTCTTATCCAGAGCGACTTACACAGTTTTACATTTCTTTACAATCCGTTTAAACAGCTGGAGCAACTTAACTGAAGCAATTCAGGTTAAGTACCTTTAGCTCAAGGGTACAACGGCAGTGTCCCACCTGGGGATTGAACCTGCAACCTTAATGTTGCAAGCCCAGTTCCCTAACCATTATACCACACTGCTTCTGTGGGAGAAGGGCTAAGTTTCGCCTTGGTGGTGAGAGGCAACAACTTGGAAGAAAAGTTGAAAACAGTGCTTTTCTTGGACATGGTTATTTAGCTTCTTTCACTTGGTATTTTAAATTAAAACCCTTTGTTGTTTGATGAATTACTTCACTACACGTTGAACACATTGTTATTACACCCTGTGTTTGAAAATGGTGCAATAGAAATATTTCTAACACATTTCTCCTGATTTGTGTTTGTTTTTCCACATGACCTCTGTAGAGGTGTGAGAAATAGGCCTACATGAATAATATGGTTCTCTGTGGCTCAGTTGGTAGAGCACAGCGTTGGCAACGCTTAGGTTGTGGGTTCAATTCCCACTGGGACCACATATACTGAAAAAGTATGCATTTGGATAAAAGCGTCTGCTAAATGGCGTATATTATGATAATATCGCATGATTTTCCGGGACATGCGTGAGGGGTCCCTGGTGGAAAAGGGTTCGAGAAGGCGGCTCTATAGAACACCCCCCTGACATGAACAGGAGGACATTCCTCAATGCAGCACGGTCCTCCGTGATTTAGGGTTTCAGTGGCCCACTCAGGTCAGAGAGTCTGTCAGAGCATGTGCACCACTCTCCATCTGGGGCAACCAAGGGGGTAAAACTGTGTGTGTGTGCGAGTGCGTGTGCGTGTGTGAGTGTGAGTGTGAGTGTGTGTGCGTGCGTGCGTGTGTGTGTGTGTGTGTGTGTGTGGGGTGGGGTTACTAAGCTGGTGTATTGTGTGTGTGTCTGTGCATCCCAAGGCACTTTGACCAGCTGGTGTGTCTGAGCTCAGGGCTGCTGAGGTGATGCTTCCATTCCAGTCTCTCACACACACACAGACACCCACACACACACACACTTTCTCACACTCTCCACACACACACACACTCACACACACACACACACACACACACACACACTCACTCTTTCTCTCTCTCTCTCTTTCTCTCTCTCTCTCTCTCTCTCCCTCTCTCTCTCTCTCTCTCTCTCTCTCTCTCTCTCTCTCTCTCTCTCCCTCTCTCTCTCTCTCTCTCCCCCTCTCTCTCCCCCGCTCTCTCTCCCCCTCTCTCTCTCTCTCTCTCTCTTTCTCTCTCTCTGCTCGTATGTGGGTACAGGAGGAGGAGGACACTCTGTCTCTTGTGTCTGCTGCTTCTGACGTTTTTGCTACCATGGCAACTGCACCCCCACTCAGGAAGCTCGCACTGCTTGGCTGGTGTGTCTGTGTGAGTGTCTCTGTGTGTGAGTCTGTGTGTGTGTGTGAGTGAGTGAGTGAGTGTGTGTGTATATAGTGTATAGTGTGTGTAGTCTCTCTGTGTGTTTCTCTGTGTGTGTAGTGTCTCTGTGTGTGTGATGGTTCTCTGCTCCCTGCAGAGGAGAGTGTGTATAGTGGTTATAATGGGTTCTCTGCTCCCTGCAGAGGAGAGTGATCTCTGTGTGTGTAGTCTCTCTCTCTGTGTGTGTGTGTGTGTGTGTGTGTATAGTGTTTCTCTGTGTGTGTAGTGTCTCTGTGTGTGTGATGGTTCTCTGCTCCCTGCAGAGGAGAGTGTGTATAGTGGTTATAATGGGTTCTCTGCTCCCTGCAGAGGAGAGTGACCTCGAGGAGAAGAAGGTTCTCCATGACCGGGAGGCGGAGTATCGGCGGGCGGAGGCGACGCCATTGGCTCATCCCCCAGCCCGAATCAACCATGTGACCTGGGGGGAGGAGTCTCGGCCGGAGCAGAAGCACCCCCCCCCGGCCCCGCCCCCTCCTCCTCCGCCCCCCCGCCCCTGTCGCCGTCCTCCCCCCGACCAGCCCCCCCTCCCTGGCCCTGGCCCTGGCCCCGCCCACCGCCGCGCTGTCCCCGCCCCCCCGGCTCAGCCCCGCCTCCAGGGACGGGCCCGCCCCCTCGCCACCCCTGTCACAGCGCCCCCTGAAGGTCGAACCCGGCTCCCGGCCCCTCTCCAGTCCCAGCATGCACCACCAGCCGCCCCCACCCCCACTGCAGCAGGCCTACCCTGTGGGCCTGGCCTCCGCCCCCCACCCCCAGCACGCTCTGGCCCCCCAGCCCGGCCTCCTCCAGGGTCAGCCCCCCCGCGCCATCGCCCTGGACGACCCCCGTAACCTGGACAGCAAGAGGAGGCCTGGAGGGTGAGTGGCATTCACAGTTACCCTGGCAACAAGGGAGCCAATCACTTGGACGAGAGTAACAGGTTTTTACTGCGTTCCCTTTGTGGGACACACATAGAGCGTCTATACCACACACACACTACCACACACACACATAGAGCGTCTATACCACACACACACTACCACACACACACATAGAGGCTCTATACCCCACACACACACACATAGAGCGTCTATACCACACACACACACACATAGAGGCTCTATACCCCACACACACACACAGAGCGTCTATACCCCACACACACTACCACACACACACACAGAGCGTCTATACCACACACACGACCAGAGCGTCTATACCCCACACACACACTACCACACACACACACATAGAGCGTCTATACCACACACACACACACACACACATAGAGCGTCTATACCACACACACACATAGAGCGTCTATACCCCACACACACACATAGAGCATCTATACCCCACACACACACACACATAGAGGGACTATACCCCACACACACACATAGAGCGTCTATACCCCACACACACACACATAGAGCGTCTATACCACACACACACACACACATAGAGGGCCTATACCCCACACACACACACATAGAGCGTCTATACCCCACACACACACACACATAGAGCGTCTATACCACACACACACTACCACACACACACATAGAGGCTCTATACCCCACACACACACACATAGAGCGTCTATACCACACACACACACACACAGCGTCTATACCACACACACACACACAGAGCGTCTATACCCCACACACACACAGAGCGTCTATACCCCACACACACACATAGAGCGTCTATACCACACACACACACCCCACACACACACATAGAGCGTCTATACCCCACACACACACATAGAGGGCCTATACCCCACACACACATAGAGCGTCTATACCCCACACACACACACATAGAGGGCCTATACCACACACACACATAGAGTGTCTATACCCACACACACACATAGAGCGTCTATACCACACACACACACACTACCACACACACACATAGAGGCTCTATACCCCACACACACACATAGAGGGTCTATACCCCACACACACATAGAGCGTCTATACCCCACACACACACACAGAGTGCCTATACCCCACACACACACATAGAGGGCCTATACCCCACACACACAACACACTGTCAGAAATAAGAGTGTTCCATTATCCAATAAAATGTGTATTACACTAATATATCTGGGTTATTCACCACACACATAGGCTATTTCCTGGACAAACCGTTTGCACACAAAATATTTAGAGAACAGTGTATGGATTTCGAGATGCACGTGAGTATTTAGAGAACGTTTAGCTGGTGTTTATTATTCTGTGGCTGTGGGATAGAGAGACACAGACGGCGTGCATGTGCAGATATAGTTTGGGTGCATTTGAGCAGTGGTGGGCCGTCAGGGCCTGCAAGGCCTTCTCTGCTGGCCTAAAAAATATCTGAATCACAGACTGATGTTAATTATATTTTGTCCATGAATACTTATTAAATAATTCCAAATGGTCTGTTCGCTTCCTTTCATAGCTGTTCCCTGGTTGCGCTGCATCCAGACGTGTATTTTCAAATTAAAGCATTTAACCAATCACATTTCAGCCATCATTTGTTGCCAGGGTCAAAGAAATCTGCCTGGAGGCCTTCACAATCGGTTCTGAAGGCCCTGTAGCATAAAATAAGTGTTGATCAAACTGTTGCTTCAACCAATCAGATTTTGAGTTGGGGACACGAAGGCCTTCTCGAAGGCCTAGGTAACGTCAGCGTATTCACACCCTTTGATTGGATAGTCAGAGAGTGTCTGACTATGCTGTAATGTGATTGGTTAAATGCTTTAATATGAAAATACACGTCTGGATGCAGCGCAACCAGGGGAACAGCTATGAAAGGAAGCGAACAGACCATTTGGAATTATTTAATAAGTATTCATGGACAAAATATAATTAACATCAGTCTGTGATTCAGACATTTGAGCGGACATTTTCAGCCCAAAAGCGAATGAAAACTTATGCCAGAAATACGACAGGGCAGGCTTGACTTTCAGCATTAGCTTCGATGGCGATAGAAAAGGACTTATTGATGGAACTGAAACACACGGATAATCTGTACGACAGAGTCATTTAACTCTTTTTGAGGAAAGAAAGGAGGATGGATTTTGTGTACAAATAATAAGGATTTTTGGTGAGTAAAATGTTGCTATTTTCCTAAATAATATTGCAATTTTATGAGGTTATTATTATTGATGCTTTTTTATGTGTGTCGCAGCTGTAGCACCCCGAGTTTGTTTCTTCAGTAAAGGCATTTATTCTGGATACACGAGTTATCTATCTGCGATGCAACGGCAACGGGTGCCTGTTCGGTTTGTTTTTGCACTTTGTTTATTTATCTTTCTTCAGTCATGTTTCATGAGAGAGAATGACAGCGATAGAGACGAGAGAATGAATGACAGCGATAGTTAGAAGCGTGAGATAATTAGTGATTAGTAGTGTTAGTAACTTAATCTAAATCCCTAATGTTAGTAGATTAGTTGGTTAGTACTATATACATCTAACTAATATATACAGAGTGTAATTAGAAAGTAAGAAGGAAGTAAAACGAGATTAGAAACGAAGACGGAAAAACCGAAACAGAATTTCCCGAAGTGCATGACAGAATGAGAATGAAACATGACTGAAGATAGATAAATAAACAAAGTGCAAAAACAAACCGAACAGACACTCAAAACATAACAATAAGATGGCTTTTATAGCCATAAAATAGTTATTGAGGGGTGGATTGATTCAGACGGAGCACTACTGAAGGCCTAGGTGTGAAATGCATGGCCCGCCACTGCATTTGAATATTGTGTTAAATATGTCTACAGCAGTACATCGGCAGACGAGCAGCAGTGAAAACGATAGCCCAAAATGTGCGTGTGATGTGAGCATTCTTTTGGTTGTGTGTGCGCGTTGATCCGGTGTATGTTTGCACCCCACTGTTGTGAAAATGATTCAGTTGATACCCAGCGGTTCCTCTTTTTGGGAACGCTGGTGGGTGACTGCTGATTGGTCCAGCTCAGGGTGTGGGGGAACGTGAAGTCATGGGTTTGGAAAGGTGACTTAGTTGTAGTCCATTAAACCGCACCTCGGTTCTTCAAAGCGTTCTTTGCTGCCTCTGAATCGTGGCTACAGATTTACCTACAGGGTCCTAGTTTAACTATGTGGTTGCTCCTAGCACCTGGAACTGTACTTCCCGCTAGGGTGGCTTTCAGCTAAACGGTTCTTGACTACGGTTAACACTTTGTTGTACGTCGCTCTGGATAAGAGCGTCTGTCAAATGCCTGTAATGTAATGTTCTTCAAAGACCCGTCAGTTTTAGCCCGTCGGTCAGAAACGATCTTCGTTTGAAACCCCCCAGGGACGTTTTCTCTGTCGTTGCGTTTGCCCTCCTTTAGCGTTCCCGTGTCGTGCGTCTGAAAGAACATACCCTTGAATCAGCGCCCCTGCTGTTCTGTGAAGTTGCGTGCTAACGGGTCACGTGATCTAGCTGTGGCTGCTGGCTGGAGCAGGGGATTCTGGGACGTGGGGGCAGGATGTGACGGGGGGAACCTCACCTGGTTGGATAACGGTTGGCAGCTCTAAATACTGACCCAGGATCAGTTTATCCAGCCATTACACAAGGAGGAGGAGGAGGGAGCCCAGTCTGACCCAGGATCAGTGCTTGTGGCTGCTTTCCTGCCATGGCGATGAAAGACGTTGTGCTTCCACGTGAGGGCTGCCTAAAATGGGGTCATGGGGGCGGGGTTTGAGGGGTCATGGGGGGTTTGGGGTTTGAGGGGTCATGGGGGCGGGGTTTGGGGGGTTGTCATGGGGGCGGGGTTTGGGGGTCGTGGGGGCGGGGTTTGGGGGTCGTGGGGGCGGGGTTTGGGGGTCGTGGGGGACGGGGTCTGGCCTAGTTTCCTGCAGTGGGCGTGTCGCTCATCCTCACACCTGTGCTTCTCTGTGTGTTGCAGGGCGGGGACACGAGAAGTCCACAACAAGCTGGAGAAAAACAGGTGGGTGGATCTGTGTCCTGGGTTCAGGGAGATCTGCTGGGATCTGGGGATTTGTTAGAATCAGGTGTGATCCGTTAGGATCAGGAGAACTGTTAGGATCTGCTGGGAACCGGGATCTGCTGGGATTAGGATGATCTGCTAGGATTAGGGGATCTACTGGGATCTGGGGATCTGTGTTTGGTAACCATAGTGACCTGTCTAATCCCCCTCAGACGGGCCCATCTCAAGGAGTGCTTTGAGACGCTGAAGAGGAACATCCCAAACGTGGACGAGAAGAAGACCTCAAACCTCAGTGTCCTCCGCAGTGCCCTGCGGTACATCCAGGTGGGACACTCGAGCACCCCCCCACCCCCACCCCCCACACACCTGAGCGCCGTCCGGGCCTCACCAGTCCCTCCCTCTGCACGTCCACATCCATCACAGCTGATCAACACGGGGTCTGGCACAGCTTTACTGAACTGGGTCACGGGCCAGGAACCGGTCAGGAACGGGTCAGTGAATGAGAGAGAGAGAGGGAGAGAGTGACAGAGAGAGAAAAAGAGAGAGAGGGAGAGAGAAAAAGAAAGAGAAGGAGAGAAGTGACAGAGAGAGAGAAAAGAGAGAGGAGAGAGAGTGACAGAGAGAGAAAAAGAGAGGAGAGGAGAGAGAGAGTGACAGAGAGAGAAAGAGGGAGAGGGGCTCCTGTGATTGGTGCTTAGCTCCATCCCCCAGGCTGTTGTGATTAGACTGCCCCCCCCCGCATTCTAATTTGTGTTGTGTTTTGGTTTCTATGTCCCAGATATAAGTCTTTGCTTTCTTTAACTTGGTTTACTCTGATTTGCGGTTGGTTAGCGGTGCTGGTCTGACGCTGCTGTGTGTTAGCTGTTACGGTGGTTTTTAGTGCCTTACATTTTACATTTTTACATTTTAAGCATTTAGCAGACGCTCTTCTCCAGAGCGACTTACAAGATGTGCATTAATACATGGTAGGAACAATCATAGTTAGCGCACGAGATCAGTGCAGGAATACAGCAATAGACATCATTGCAGGCAGCTGCGTACCATACCTGTAACACTGGGAAGGAAAGGGTTAGTGAATTATTATTTTTATTTTTTTATTGTTGGGGGGAGTATAGTGTTGAACAAGTAAACAGCGGTGAAGACAATTTAGCTAGATGGACAGAGTTCAGTAGAGTCTGAAGAGGTGGGTTTTGAGTCTCTTGCGGAAGATCGTAAGTGATTCCGTGGTCCTGACCGATTGCGGAAGGTCGTTCCACCAGCGAGGATCAGGACAGAGAAGAGGTGAGACCGCGAGGAGCAGCTTCCAGGTGCCTGGAGGGAAGGGACAGTCAGTTTACCAGAGGAGGCGGAGTGGAGGGGTCTGGGAGGTGTGTAGGGAGTGATGAGTGACTGGAGGTATGGGGGAGCAGTACCTCTGGCTGCTTGAAAAGCAAGCACCAGTGACTTGAATCTGATGCATGCTGCGATGGGGAGCCAGTGCAGAGAGGAGAGTAGAGGGGTGACGTGGGTGAACTTCAGCTGGTTGAACACCAGACGAGCGGCAGCGTTCTGGACTAGTTGCAGTGGCTTGATGGCGCAGGCCGGAAGGCCTGCCAGCAAGGAATTGCAGTAGTCCAGACGTGAGATCACCAGGGCCTGGAACAGGAGTTGAGTGGCCTCTTGGGTGAGGAATGGTTGGATCCTCCGGATGTTGTGGAGGGAGAAACGGCAGGTCCGAGTGATCGCTGCAATATGGCTCGAGAAGCACAGCTGGTTGTCCAGGGTTACCCCAAGACTCCTGGCAGACTGGGATGGAGACACTATGGAGCCTTCCACAGTGATTGACGCATCAATCATCGGGGAGCCCTTCGCTGGGAGGAAGAGCAGCTCTGTCTTCCCCAGGTTCAGCTTCAGGTGGTGGGTGGACATCCATGCAGAGATGTCAGCCAGGCTTGCAGAGATCCGTGCCGGGACCTGGGTATCAGATGGTTTGAAGGAGAGAAACAGTTGAGTGTCATCAGCATAACAGTGATAGGAAAAACCATGAGCAGAAATAACAGAGCCAAGTGACTTGGTGTACAGAGAAAATAGGACGGGGCCTAGCACCGAGCCCTGCGGGACTCCGGTAGAGAGGGTGTGGGGAGAGGAGAGGGATCCTCTCCAGGCCACCTGGTAGGACCGGTCAGCCAGGTAGGACTCGAACCATGTCAACGCAGATCCAGAGATTCCCATCTCGATGAGAGATGAGAGCAGGATCCGGTGGTCCACGGTGGCGAATGCCGCTGACAGGTCGAGGAGGAGGAGGGCGGAGCTAAGGGATTGGGACTTAGCCCCGTGAAGAGCCTCAGTGACAGCAAGGAGAGCAGTCTCTGTGGAGTGGTCTGCTCTGAACCCAGATTGGTTGGGATCAAGCAGGTCGTTCTGTAAGAGATGAGCAGACAGTTGGTTATAGACAGCCCGCTCTAACGTTTTGGAAAGGAATGGGAGGAGAGATGCCTTAAATTGCAATGAATGAATTCTGCCCTGCACGTTGGTTTGTGGTTTTTCTTTGTATCTTTAATTTATTTACGCAGAATTCTGCACGCAGAGTTCCTACTGACTGCTTGTCTTAGGCTTGCTGACCGAGTGGGCCCCATACTTCACTTCCATATAGCGCTGTAGGCAGGATGACGCTGTCAGAGATTTTGGACCAGATTTTAATGGGGATGATACATTTACATTGACATTTTAGGCATTTAGCAGACGCTCTTATCCAGAGCGACTTACACAATTGACATTTCTTTACATATAATCCATTTATACAGCTGGATATTTTACTGAAGCAATCCAGGTTAAGTACCTTTTGCTCAAGGGTACAACAGCAGTGCCCCACCTGGGAATTGAACCAGCAACCTCTGAGTTACAAGCCCAGCTCCCTAACCATTACACTACACTGCCACTCTAGTCAGCACTACAACTCACTTCTTGGACTGAGTCCCTGGTGTACCTGTCATAAGTCTGATGGGGGCTTTGACTTTTAATGCGTTGACTGCCAGATCAGTGTTCCCTAACGCACTGATTTTCAGTCCCGACTTAACGCGTGCTCTAGGACCTACTGTCCATGAGATCTGGGGTTCTCTTGAAAGATCATTATCTTTGTCTTAAAATGGACAGCAGGGGGGCGATGGATAGCGTAGCGGTCTAACGCACCGTATCTTGGCTGGTCCGATACGAGTGAGCGCCGCCTGTCAGGGACATAGTTCTAAACCCGTCTCTCCCAGACCGGCCCTGGTCGTCAGCCC
>JAINUG010000347.1:142500-160000 GCA_029706075.1 Aldrovandia affinis | reverse complement strand
ATTATCCTGCTGAAAGAGGCCACTGCCGTCAGGGAATACCGTTGCCATGAAAGGGTGTACTTGGTCTGCAACTATGTTTAGGTAGGTGGTACATGTCAAAGTAACATCCACATGAATGCCAGGACCCAAGGTTTCCCAGCAGAACATTGCCCAGAGCATCACACTGCCTCCGCCGGCTTGCCTTCTTCCCATAGTGCATCCTGGTGCCATCTCTTCCCCAGGTAAACGACGCACACTCACCCGGCCATCCACATGATGTAAAAGAAAACGTGATTCATCAGACCAGCCCACCTTCTTCTATTGCTCCATGGTCCAGTTCTGACGCTCACGTGCCCATTGTAGGCGCTTTCGGCGGTGGACAGGGGTCAGCATGAGCACTCTGACCGGTCTGCGGCTACGCAGCCCCATACGCAGCAAGCTGCGATGCACTGTGTGTTCTGACACCTTTCTATCATAGCCAGCATTAACCTTTTCACCAATTTGTGCTACAGTAGCTCTTCTGTGGGATCGGACCAGACAGACTAGCCTTCGCTCCCCACGCGCATCAATGAGCCTTGGGCGCCCATGACCCTGTCGCCGGTTCACCGGTTGTCCTTCCTTGGACCACTTTTGGTAGCTACTAACCACTGCATACCGGGAACACCCCACAAGACCTGCTGTTTTGGAGATGCTCTGACCCAGTCATCTAGCCATCACAATTAGGCCCTTGTCAAAGTCGCTCAGATCCTTACGCTTGCCTATTTTTCCTGCTTCCAACACATCAGCTTCAAGAACTGACTGTTCACTTGCTGCCTAATATATCCCACCCCTTGACAGGTGCCATTGTAACGAGATGATCAATGTTATTCACTTCACCTGTCAATGGTTTTAATGTTGTGGCTGATCGGTGTATGTACCGGTGGCTAGAAAACTTAAACATTTTCCAGAGAGCTGATTGGTGAGGGGGCGGGATTATTATAGGATTGGATCCGTTAGCCTGAACGTAACCTGCTCTGGAGCAGGTTAGGTTCGTAGCGTAAGTTACCGTGGCGATACAACCCGGTTAAAAGTGAGCCACAGTCCGCAAGAGACTCAAAACCCACCTCTTCAGACTCCACTACCACTGAACTCTGTCCATCTAGTTATCTGTCGTCACCACTGTTTACTTGTTCTACACTATACTAAAAACTAAAACTAAAAAAAACAGACTAACCTTTTCCTTCCCAGTGTTACAGGTATGGTATGCAGCTGCCAACAATGATGTCTATCGCTGTATTACTGCACTGATCTCGTGCGCTAACTATGATTGTTCCTACCATGTATTGATGCACATCTTGTAAGTCGCTCTGGATAAGAGCGTCTGTTAAATGCTTAAAATGTAAAATGTACCAAAACCCCAGGGTTAAACCCAAAGTTAGCTCGCTAACCCACTAATCCTACATTTACATTTTACATTTTAGGCATTTAGCAGACGCTCTTATCCAGAACGACTTACACAATTGACACAATTCTTTACATACAATCCATTTTACTGAAGCAATTCAGGCTAAGTACCTTTACCTAAGGGTACAACAGCAGTGCCCCCACCTGGGAATCAAACCGGCAACCTCTGAGTTACAAGCCCAGTTCCCTAACCATTACACTACACAGCCGCCCTGCTGCGTGAGACAGGCCCCTCGGCTTGTATTTGAGTTGAGTTGAGTTGAGTTGAGTTGAGTTGAGTTGCTTTTATTGTCATTCCGCCACATACAAGTACGTAGAAGAACGAGATTGCGCTTCGATTCACAACAGTGCAACATTAAGACAACAATTACACAACAGTTAGGCCAGTGCAACATTTTAGGTCACATTGAGGTAACATTTAGGTCACATTGAGGTAACATTATAAAATAAGTGCAGGCATGCATTGTTTTGTTGTAAAAAACAGAAACACATTGAGGTAACAATAAGGTGCAGGCATGTATTGTTTTGTTGTGTTTCACCTCAGACTGACGGACAGTGTGTGGCGTGTGTGTCGAGGCTCCAGGCTCACAAGCTGTGTGTGCCTGCGGTAAGGACAGGGCTTGGGCTGTTAGCTAGGCGCTGTTAGCAGGGCTGTCCTCGTGTTCCAGTGAACAGCTTGGGGACTACTTGTCACTTCCTGTACCTCGTGGAAGTTCTCCTGTTATCCAGCGTAGTACCAGCATATGATCGGAAGTTAGGTTTAGTCAGGATCAGCCCGTTGTGACGTATTGGCAGACTGGCACAGTTTCAGTGGCGACTCGTGTTCCATGCAGAGCGCTCGGCACCGCGCATTACGCACGTGCGCTCCAACATTGGGGTTGTGGGGACCTCTAGGGGCCATTAGAGGGATTTCAGGGAGTCCAGCATTGTTGTGACGGAATGGTTGTCACGTGGCTTGATAGGATGAAACTTCTCAAGGAAAACAATGTAAAAACACACACACACATACATACATTCACATTCATACACACACACACACACACTCACATTCATACACACACACACACACACACACATTTATATACACACACACATGCACACACACACACACACACACACACACATACACACACGCATGCACTGCGCTGCAAGTACCAAAACATCTGCTCAAAGGGCACAGAACTTCAGCTCAAATCTGGTGGTCCAATTAAAAACTGTCTGAATACGAAATAAACACATCAATAATAATAATAATAATCAAATATACTCTAAGAACTAAGATAAATGATTACTCAGAATGTTGTACAATAATAAATATGTCTCCTGTATTATGTGTATATATCAGAAAAAATGTTTAGACATAAAACATCACGTGCGCTCCAACATTGCGGTGCGGGGACCTCTAGGGGCCATTCGAGGAACTTCAGGGAGTCCAGCATTGTTGTGACTGAATGTTAGTCACGTGGCTTGATAGCGCTCAAGTTTAGTGCAGTGCGCTATGGGTAGATTAAGGCCTTGGTAGATGACATACTCGTGCGACTGCAACGCGACTGCGACGCAACATCCTCTGCAACACATTGCAGGTTGCGTTGATGTTGCAGAGGGTGTTGTGGAGGATGTTGCGTACCTAGCACAAAAATCAAACTCACAACATGTCGTAGATGTTGCACAGCATTGATTGGTTGGTTAGCGAATGGAGGCGGAGCTGTCATGGTCATAGTTCATCAAGCCAGTACATCATTTTTTTATATTTTACATTTGAAGCATTTAGCAGACGCCCTTATCCAGAGCGACATCCAGATTAGATGAGAAAGATAAAAGCAGCGATTTTTAAATTCTGTGAAAAGACAGAAAAAGACCATCCTTCATTTCCCTTAATACATTAACATTATTTTCAAGAGTCATCTGCTGGTTCCTTTGTTCCACGTGAATTTACTTGTATTACTTTAATGCTATAAAGGTGAGTTGCTCGCACACAAGCTGCTTTCATGACAGGCGTCATGAAAGGTCAAAGGTTTTAAAGTCTATTGTACTGACAGTACATTGTACTCGGAGATTCTGCAAACAACGAAGGATCGACTGTGGTCTTTTCATTCTAACATTCTAAATGTTGCAAATATCCAGATGTTTTGTGTTGTGCTTTAGATTACATATAAATGTAACATGTCACTACAACACCTTAATGCGCAGAATATTCAACTAACAAAACAAAGAAAGAGCAGGGTGCATATACATTTTTTTAAGCATATAGCAGATGCTTTTATCCAGAGCAATTTACTAGATGTGCATTAATACATGGTAAGAACAATCATAGTTTGCACATGAGATCAGTGAAGTAATACAGCGATAGACATCGTTGTGGGCAGCTGCATACCATACCTGTATATATCTATGTCAATGTCAGCTAAGCAAAACTATCGATATCTATCTATCTAGCTAGCAACCTGGTATCACGGCCAAATAAAGCTCACTAACAGTAGCTAACGATATAGATAGCTAGCATAATTTGTTCAACACGGTATAAAATGAACCAGCTTCAGGAAGTGTAAGGACACCATGTTGTGTAGGTTGCGCAGAAGTATGTATTGCCAAGTGCTCTGCGACATGTTGCAGAGGAATGTCGTGTCGCAGTCCCGTTGCTTCCGCAGAAGCATGTAGAGGCCTTCTGTTGAATAGAAGGGGTCAAAGGTCACTGCTTTATTCACCTCATTACTGTCCTTGGTCATATGACATGGGCTTCGTTTGTGGAGGATTTAAGGATGAAACTTATCAAGGAAAAAAATGAACATACACACACACACACACACACACACATTCATTCATACTCACACTCTCCTAAAACAGAAGATCACAGGAAAATCACAACATGCACCTCTAAAGTCAAGATTCCAGATATTCTCCTGGACTGTTAAACAGCCCTCACAACTTGTGTCTTTTGTTTATTAATGTTATACTGTACAATATATTTTTTTTTTTTTATTTTTAAAAATGTATTATTATTATTCATAACATATGTACAAAATCAAAAGAACATGCTTTTTAAAAATGAAAGCCCATATATTATCTGTTATCTAGGCCCACACAGCAAAGGGCAACAGCTGCAGTCTTTAGTGGGTGTGCAGATGAATGTCTGGCTAATTAAACTTATTAAATGAAATAATGAATGAATGTGCATTTATTATCAATTATTTTTATTATTATTATTTTAAATTATAGCCCTGTGGGCTATACCTAAAGCACATTTATAATCTCACTGCTAACGCTAAGGCTGTGGGCTATACCTAAAGCACATTTATAATCTCATGCTAATGCTAAGGCTGTGATCTATACCTAAAACACATCTATAAACTCATGCTAATTCTAAGGCTGTGGGCTTTACCTAAAACATTTTTTATAAACTCAGTATAACAGGATTTGTAGTGGACATATACAAGTGATTTTGCTGCCCTCTACTGGCATTTTCTTGTAAGTTGAACTAAAACTTTAACCTCCTGCTTGCTATAAACTAGGAACAGCTCGCTGAAGTGCTGAAGGGGTGTGGATAATCGTAACATATATTTTGGGGTAAAATAAATGTTACTTCTTAAACACATTCATATTTTATTAGTGTTTTA
Source organism: Aldrovandia affinis (assembly GCA_029706075.1). Lineage (NCBI taxonomy): Eukaryota > Metazoa > Chordata > Actinopteri > Notacanthiformes > Halosauridae > Aldrovandia > Aldrovandia affinis. The sequence continues at coordinate 154,964 of JAINUG010000347.1, read as the reverse complement.
CGAGCACATTATATAGCTCATAACCTGTGTCATTTATTTAATACAGCATTTTTTGCTCATCTTTATCAAGGTGTGAATAATTTTGGAGTTGGACTGTACAATCACTGGCCATCTTCCGCAAGAGACTCAAAGCCCACCTCTTCAGACTCCACTACCACTGATTCTGTACATTTAACTAATTGTCATCACCACTGCTTACATGTTTCATACTGCATTTTGTAAAATGTATCTATTATATACTAACCTTTTCTTTCCCTGTGTTACAGGTATGGTATACAGCTGCCAGCAATGATGTCTATCGCTGTATTACTGCACTGATCTCTTGCGCAAACTATGATTGATCTTACCTTGTATTAATGCACGTCTTGACTGGATAGCTCTGGATAAGAGCGTCTGCTAAATGCCAAATGTAAATGTAAATGTACATGGAAACACAAATTAGCTCCGCCTAATTAGGGTCAAACACGGGAAGGGTGATTTCTCTCGGCTCCACAGAACTAAACTCATTTGTTACATTCTTAAAAAAAAAAATATATATGTTTCTGATTTTATCACGTTTTTCTCCCAATTTGGTAGCCAATTACTCCCGCTATTTTCAGGTCAATCCCTCCCTCATAGTAGTTCGCTGCCGTAGCCCTGTGACCGGCAGTGACAAAGGTGAAGTATCGTCTCCTCCGAGACAGCACTCCTCGTGCTGTCGACCATAATATTCCTGCACCCCAGAGCCACTCCTGTGCGCAGCAAACGTCTTGTCGGCTTCCCTCCCCCCTCCCTGGGACGGACAGCCAATTGCCGCCCCCGGTGGCACTCCCAGCCAGAGCCGACTCTGGCGCGGACCAGGGAATCGAACCCCGGCCGCCATGGCCAGCGTCGGACGTTGAAACCACTAGACCACGCGAAAGGCCCATTTGTTACATTCTGTTATAAATGTGACGGTGTTGGTTCTGCACGCAGCGAGTTTCGAACCGAGGGATCTTGAAGCGACAAGAGAGCGATTTAGCTCACCGAGCTAAAGATTCAAGTCTCTAACTCCGGGAACTAATCACACTCTTATCCACGTCACTCTCTGCAGCGGGCGCTCACGTACCAGAACTCACCCGCTACATAAACAGTACACGTCCTGTCTTTGTGGAAATCAAAATGCTCTTGAAATGAATGACAGGTAAACAGTCGATACAGTTTACACTGGCACTTCCAGTCTTATTTTATTTGTGTGTTGTGGTTGATTATGTATTAAGGGGAGACTACCCCCCATAGATTTTCTATGACTATAGACGGTATTTCCTGATGTATGGGCTGATACGAGGACATAGACACAATCTCTTCTGTAAAAAGTTTATTTTCTAATGTGTCAACATAAAAAAACACATATGTTGACATATGTTGACATATGTTGACACATATGATGGTGTTAGTGCCCTTGGCGATATATGCCAATTAGGCCTAATTAGATTCAAGATTCAAGATTCAAGATTTTTATTTGTCACATACACACACGGGGTGTGCAGTGAAATGAAAAGTGGCAATGCTCAACGAAAAAGTGCAAAAGGGCAACAGTACACAGTATTTACAGTAAAAGACAATTAGGCCTAATTAGCACCTAATTAGCATAATAAACATACAATTCAGAAAACTTGCAATACACTTTTTCTTAGTTTTTATGTACATAACAAACTGGGAATGTGTTCATAGTGATATCTATTTTCTTTCTTTTTTTGCCTATCTAGGGGGGTAGTCTCCCCTTAAGGTATGAATGATTAATAATTCTTTATTGCTGTGTACACTGTTTGCGCTCATGCATTTGTTACCTGCTGTGTTCATATGGAGTATGTAGACCAAACCACTTCTTTTTAAAAATATGTTTTTGTTTATTTTGTTTTCCCCCCCTTTTTCTCCCAATTTGGTAGCCAATTATACCCTCCATTTCTTTTTTCGATTTTACCCTCCCCCACAAACTCGTGGGGTTTACCTCCACGGGACGAGCTAATACCTCGAGGCAACGTTCGCCTCCTCCGAGATAGAACTCGCCCAACCCTGTTTTACGAGGTCGCCCTACCGCTCCTCGGCGAGCTCGTGCCAGCTCTCCCTCCCCCCCCCTCTCCCTGGGGCGGACAGCCAAACGCCCCCCCCCGATCGGGGCTCCCCACCAGGACCGGGCTGGTACAGTCGGGTTTTGAACCGCGACCGTGATAGGCAGCTCACACTCGTTAAAGGACCAGATAATACGGGTGCGTTAGACCGCTACGCTATCAGAGGCCCCCTCAACAACGCACCATTTTTATTTGGGGCTGCAATCCCGACCATAACGCTTTATTTTTTTTTTTTTTTTTTTTTCTGATTTTCCCCCCGTTTTTCTCCCAATTTAGTAGCCAATTATACCCTCTATTTTATTTTCAATTCCCCACCCTCACGAGTCCGCCGCCCGTCCTCCGGGGAACGAGATTCGTATTCCTGGACCTATTTCCCGCCTTCTTTCGAGACGGAGATCTTCCACGGACTCCATTAACCTTCTCCTCGGCGGACTCGTGCCGGCTCTCCCTCCCCCTCCCCCGGAGGCGGACAGCCAAATGCCGCCTCCGATCGGGCTGACGACCAGGGCCGGTCTGGTAGAAACGCGGGTTTCGATCCGCGTCTCTGACGGGCAGCGCACACCGCTCCAAAGCGCGGTGCACTAGACCGCTGGGCCATCCGCCAGCCCGACCATAACGCTTTCTAATGGTAAAATTAAATGCACGCAGTTGTGAGCTAAAAAGGCAAAGAGACATTTCTTGAAGGAGTATCAATTTTATTCCAGCTACAATGAAGCAGTCCCCTCCTTGGACTCTTGTCGTTGTTACCCGGACTAAAGTGCAGAGGTTTATTTTCTTTCTTTTTTTAAATTCACAGTTTGTGTAAAAGGAAAAAAAGGAGATATGGAAAAATATGCACACGTCACAGAGCACTGGAGAGTGTCGTGAAACAAGAGCACCCAGCAATGATGTCAAACCTGTGTACAGTCTTACATTTACAATACAAAATACGATCAAACAGAAGCACGCAGCACAGCGTCAGCAAGGTCAGCTATCAACAGAAGGCACAAAGACGTCCGCAAGTACAGACCTGTTGCAAATAATCACCATGGCAACATCGCCACGGACACACACGTTTAACATTCTGCCGTTAATTGGAATCGATGCCGATATTAACGGTACATAATGTCCCACGGTAATGCTATGCATTTCTTAATATCGCAAAGCCTTCTATGAGGGCGAATGACCAGTGTTTAAATGTTTTAATTTTTTAAATCAGATTATTTACGTGAGTTTTGGTCTTCCGGGTGTTTACGTGCTCAAGGTTACGAAGGAGGAGAACCGCTACAGCTAACGCTAAAGGCCTAAATATACTTCACTTTAAATACCTGTGCACGTACGTAAAATGGCTGCCACGCCTATCCAGCATCCTCCCGACATAAATTGTGGGGGCAGGCGAGAAAGCAGAGGGTGATGGCAAGCCGCTCTGCTTCACCCGCTGGCTCACTGTGCGTGTTTTCATGTGTAACGAGCGTGTAACCCGCTGTGAGAAACATACTCTCTGTCGTTACGCCAGGATACATTTAATGGTCGAATATACCATCTCCGCTGTTTAGTGTACTTTAGCTTATTTGACATTTCACTTTAAAAAAAGAACAATACACGGTTACATCCCGATGTACATGTTGGCCCTGCTGGCGCCATGTTTATCGTTATGTTGTTGTGCAGAATGGTAAGTAGTTCTCAACGTATGCCGGCCAGAGACAACTTAGTTTCGGCTCTGACCTGTCCCCTAGTGGATATGGCTTTTAAACATCCAGATAGACAAAGTTTGTGTTCGAAACCGTTCACTCGTTCACTCATTCCCTATTCCCTATATAGTGTTCCCTATGTAGTGTTCCATGTAGTGAATGATTAAACTGTTTTCGGACACTACACTGAACGTAATTTGCATAAACAAAAAAAAGTGCCGGATATCCAAGCGGATGCGCCTGTATCACGTAAACAAACCGAGCACTCAGGACAGCAGGTTTAAATGTACTCAGGTAGTATCGGGTTTGCATGTTCAGTTTTTAATGTTAAATCCCAAATAAATTGTTGAAATTCTAATGATGTGCAAGTGTGGTTTTGTCAACTGTGGTGCTGTCTGCTAGCCACTGCTTTAGCCACCAATAGCTACCGTTATGGAAGTCGTGCGCTAACTAAGACACGACCGCATTGCATTGTGGTATACGGGAGAAATTGTAGGGTACATTCGCTGTTCACTACAAATCGCTGTGAATTGTGGGTATTTTATAGTGGACTACATAGTGAACGAAATTAACCGTTTGAGAATTCGAACACCACTACAAAATGGCGAACACACTATATAGTGCACTATTTAGGGAATAGGGAACGGTTTCGAACACAGCCAAAGTCCGCAGTGGAGTATGTGAACAATGCTGCTCCCGTTGGGTACGCATACGTATGTGTGCTTAAGTGAAGTATATTTTAGGCCTAATGCGTCGCCATCGGACCACAATAGAAAAAGTGTATGAAGTTATAATTAGGAGCATTTTCGCAGACCGGAAGTAGGCGTAATATTAAGGCCCTAAATTGCATTGAACTCCTACTTTGGAGACTTCCCGGAGTTCGCATCACTTAAGGTCGTGGTCTAAACTCTGGTGTCTATGGCGCGGTTCAAAAGCTTGCCCTCTTGGATACGCTTATCCAGGCCCGCGTAGATATTTACATTTTTCATCGTATAAACGTTCCCATGGCTTTCTGAAAATATAGTGCAAATTCAATCACTTTAAAAACCATAGAGCTGGTCCCAGCCGCTGCATTACCTGTGTGTGTGTGTGTGTGTGTGTGTGTGTGTGTGTGTGTGTGTGTGTGTGTGTGAGAGTCACTGTGACTGTTCTTTTACCTTTAATCTACAGGCAGCGCGGGTTTCCCTCGTACAAAATACATTCTAAATATGAAATCCAAATGCACAACATACGTGCGCGTTGTTTCAAATAAATCAGTCATTACAATGCGACCCGTTGAGGTGCGTGAACACGCTGCAGGTTAGCGAAACACCTGCGCGCTTCAAAACCGGTGAAATGACAAACGCGACTATGAGATGTGAGACATTGGGACAAAACATGTCATATTCCTTTCTGCTGTATGTTGTATTTCAAATCTTAAACATGAGAGGTTTCGCTCCATCTTTTTGCAATGTATGTGTTTAAAAAAATTAATTAAATTAAAAATTGTAAAAAAAATCACAACATTGTTCTAATCTTTAGGAGAAAAGCTTGGTGGTTAAACCTTGCCAACAACAACGTACAGCCATTTTATGGAGAGAGAGGGAGGGAGGGAGGGAGAGGGAGAAAGAGGAAAAGAGACAGAGGGAGGGAGAGGGAGAGAGGGAGGGAGGGAGGGAGAGAGAGATGGGTATGTACATAGACATTTATGAATGAATTCACCAGTGGTGGCAGAGCCCCGCCCAGAATGCCAGGGCAGAACCACAAGCCCCTCCCACTAAAACCATCTGTGGCCAAGGTCACCGCGGCAACCAGAGGTGAGCCACACACAGGATCACTGTGTGAGAACGATTATCACTAGTTTTCTGTTTTATACAAAATAAATAGACAAGCGTATAGATATAAATATTTCAGGCTGATCAATGGACAAGCAGAAACGCCCGCTTCTGTGGGCGTGGTCTAATTTGATTGGTTTGTCCGATTGCGTTGCGCTCCACCAGACAGTGACAAAGTGACACTCTTAAGGTCAAAGGTTATGCTTCAAAGACTACAAGCAGTGGTGGCTGTGATGGCAAACGGTAAGACAAACATGAGAGGCTTCCGTCTAGGTGCTTGACCTTTGACCTGAGGAACAGGAAGTGAGCTCTGACTCCACCATGCCGCAGTCGTGACTGGACAGTAACCCTATTTTCGCCCAGATATCACGCATTACATTACATTACATTACAGGCATTTAGCAGACGCTCTTATCCAGAGCGACTTACACAGTTTACATTTCTTTACATACAATCCATTTATACAGCTGGATATTAACTGAAGCAATTCAGGTTAAGTACCTTGGTCAAGGGTACAACAGCAGTGCCCCACCTGGGAATTGAAACAGTAACCTCTGAGTTACAAGCCCAGCTCCCCTAACCATTACACTAGTCTGCCGCATGCGCTATCTGGTGAGGCAACTGGCTAGGCTGAGCTGTTTTTAAAATTATTTGAAGCTCATCCAATAAACACTGTTTGATATATTGACTGTTCTCTTTTATTGATTAATTGATAGACCCCTGCACACCAGAGGTAGCGTTTGAGCAGTCCATCTCAGTAGCCTATGTTTTACCTCCCCTCCATATATTAGACCATTTGAATTTGAGTTGAGCATGTTTTCTTGCCAAGCCTTTTGAGCAACTCTCCCGTTTGCAGAAATAACTCTTAATCATTATAGGGTGTTCCCAATCGATAGACTTACGGTTGGTTGTGAATGCAGCTGAGAATAAGACAGCTAGCGAAGTTTACATGCAGCTATGTTGAGTTTGTCACAGAAATTCGCAAGATAAACTTATCATTTTAGCGGAATGATCTTGCGATGACAACAGCAGCAAAAAATAAAACAACAATCTTCATAGAGACTGGAGTTAGGCGAATTGCCGTGTTTCGTAGCGCTAGTGGGTGTAAAACGGCTGGACGCAAACCTCGCGAGAGTTTGACAAATAGGGGAAAGTAGGGTTACACTGCAGCCACAGTCTGCGTGCGCTCTGTCAGACCCCAGAGGGCAATGTCACTCCTGAGCGTTTGTTTAACTTTTTTTTAAATTAATTTTTTTATCAAGATTTTTCAACGTGTAGCTTAATAAAAAAAAACATGGCAATGCCAAAACCGTATATAAAACAATTATGTATATATTACACAGCATTTGAAAGATTTACAGCACATTACAGCATCAGCACGCTACATACAGTACAGGGATGGGAGCCTGCATTTACACACGCAGGCCTGCAGGGGGCCTGCATTTACACACGCAGGCCTGCAGGGGGCCTGCACACACGGAGCCGTATGGAATGAGGGAAGCTCCACATGGCTGGGGAGATGTGGAGCGCCTGGAGTGTGCGCTGAAGGGAAGGGCGTCCAATGCTACACACAGACACACACACACACGCACACGCACACGCACAGGTCCACACAAACACACACACACACACACGCACACGCAAACCCACACACACACGCAAACGCACTCAAACGGCCCCACACACACACGCACACACACCCATGCAAATTCACACACACACACACACACACACACACACACACACACACACACACACACAGTGTGACTATAGATACTTGCCAGGGATGCAAAGCAGAATGCACACAGACCCACAGTGCACGTCTACAGTACAGAACGCCGTTTAAACACCTGTGTCCTGAGCAGACGTGCGCTCACTCAGAACTCAGGAGTCAGGGCACAGGTACAGGTGTGCACAGGTGTGTACAGGTGTGTACAGGTGTGTACCGACACAGCCGCACAGCTGGCATGCATATTCCACAGCTGCTTTGTTGTGGGGCAGGCAGACCTACAGGCGTATCTACGGGCTGCCTAGATGCACTCTGGAATAAGAACGGACATTTCTGATTGGCTCGTGAGCGGTGGATATGAACCTGATTGGCCCGTGAGCGCGGATATGAACCTGATTGGCTCACCGCTGGAGATCTGAGACCAACACTCAGATGGGGGGGGGGGTCGGTCTTTGGGAGCTCGGATGTTTCAAACTCGTTTAAGTAAAATACCTTTATTCTGTTTAAATTGAGAACAGCATTCTGTGATGGTGCCTGACGTCTCTACAGCGCTGGGTGCTCGGGGTGGTGGGGGGGGTGGGGGGACAGGGCACGGTAACCGTGGGAGACGCCAGTGTTCCAGCAGGGATGAGCAAAGTGGGAAAAGTGCTTTGAGTTTTTTTTTGTGATCAGGCCCCCCCTCAAAACCCCTCCTAAGAGTCATCACAGCAATGGTGGCCCCTATAGGCCCCGCCCCCCTGCCCACCCTGTCGCTACGGTGACCCACCCTGTCGCTACGGTGACCCACCCGCCTCACAGCCTGAGAAAGTGGGCAGGGCCTCCTCGCTCACAGGGTTCAGTCTGGGCCGGTCTGGGCCGGTCTGGACCGGTCTCAAGGGAGTCCGGACCCTCTCTCTCTCTCTCTCCCTCTCCGGGGGCTACTCCGGCTGCTCGGGGTGGGGGTGGAGTCCGTGCTCAGAGTGGGCGTGGCTCTGCCAGAAGCCCGTGCACCTGGTCCAGCTCGGAGGCCAAGGGCAGCCGGATGTCCAGGTGCATCTTCAGATTCTCCAGCCACTCGTCCAGCTGGGAGAAAGGAGGGCTGGAGGGAGGAGAGAGAGAGAGGAGAGAGAGGGAGGGAGGGAGGGAGGGAGAGGGGAGGGAGGGAGAGGAGAGAGAGGGAGGGAGGGAGGAGAGAGGGAGAGGGGGAGGAGGGAGGGAGAGAGGAGAGGGGGAGAGAGAGAGGGAGAGGGGAGGGAGGGAGGGAGGGAGAGGGGGAGAGGGGAGGGAGAGGGAGAGGGAGGGGGGGAGGGCAGGAGGGGGAAGAGAGGGAGAGGGAGGGAGAGGGGAGGGAGGGAGAGGAGAGGGAGGGAGGGAGGGAGGGAGAGGGAGGGAGAGAGGGAGGAGGGAGGAGGGAGAGAGAGGGAGAGGGGAGGGAGGGAGAAAGAGGGAGAGGGGAGGGAGGGAGGGAGGGAGGAGAGGGAGGGAGAGGGGAGGGAGGGAGGAGGGAGAAAGAGGGAGAGGGGGAGGGAGAGGAGAGAGAGAGGGAGAGAGGGAGAGGAGGGAGGGAGGGGGAGAGGGGGAGAGAGGGAGGGGAGGAGGGAGGGAGGGAGGGAGAGGGGGTCCTTAAATTGCTGGAATTTCTGTCATCGCACATCTGACAAACCGCACACTCACACACACACACACACACACACACACACACACACACGATAGCCTTGCTCCATATTCGCAAAACGTTACCCCCATGCCCCACGTTACCGCGGTAACCAGCCTCACCGTTTCTCTGCGTCGCAGCAGCAGGACGGCGATGGGGAAGAAGAAGGGGGGGGCAGTCGGGGGCAGTAGTGGTCAGGAAGCCCTCACGTTCAGCCCGAAGTCCATCGTCCGGGGCAGATAGTCTGGGTCTGCGTTCACCCTGCCCGATGATCTGGGGGCGGGGGACGTGAGCTCAATATTCATCAGCAGGCGCCTTCATTCAGTCTCTTTGTACTGCTCATAGTCTCTTTACACTGTCTCTTTACACTGTCTCTTTACACTGTCTCTTTACACTGTCTCTTTACACTGTCTCTTTCTCTTTACACTGTGTCTTTACACTGTCTCTTTTACACTGTCTCTTTACACTGTCTCTTTACACTGTCTTTTACACTGTGTCTTTACACTGTCTCTTTACACTGTCTCTTTACACTGTGTCTCTTTACACTGTCTCTTTACACTGTGTCTTTACACTGTCTCTTTACACTGTCACTGTCTCTTTACACTTTCTTTACACTGTCTCTTTACACTGTCTTTACACTGTGTCTCTTTACACTGTGTCTTTACACTGTCTCTTTACACTGTCTCTTTACACTGTCTTTACACTTTACACTGTCTCTTTACACTGTGTCTTTACACTTTACACTGTGTCTTTACACTGTGTCTTTACACTGTCTCTTTACACTGTCTCTTTACACTGTCTCTTTACACTGTGTCTTTACACTGTCTCTTTACACTGTGTCTTTACACTGTCTCTTTACACTGTCTCTTTACACTGTCTCTTTACACTGTCTCTTTACACTGTCTCCACTTACACTGTGTCTTTACACTGTCTCACTTTACACTGTGTCTTTACACTGTGTGTCTTTTACACTGTCTCTTTACACTGTCTCTTTACACTTACACTGTCTCTTTACACTGTCTCTTTACACTGTGTCTCTTTACACTGTGTCTTTACACTGTCTCTTTACACTGTGTCTTTACACTGTGTGTCTTTACACTGTCTCTTTACACTGTCTCTTTACACTGTCTCTTTACACTGTCTCTTTACACTGTCTCTTTACACTGTGTCTTTACACTGTCTCTTTACACTGTCTCTTTACACTGTCTCTTTACACTGTGTCTTTACACTGTGTCTTTACACTGTCTCTTTACACTGTCTCTTTACACTGTCTCTTTACACTGTGTCTTTACACTGTGTCTTTACACTGTCTCTTTACACTGTCTCTTTACACTGTCTCTTTACACTGTGTCTTTACACTGTCTCTTTACACTGTCTCTTTACACTGTGTCTTTACACTGTCTCTTTACACTGTGTCTTTACACTGTCTCTTTACACTGTGTCTTTACACTGTCTCTTTACACTGTCTCTTTACACTGTCTCTTTACACTGTGTCTTTACACTGTGTCTTTACACTGTCTCTTTACACTGTCTCCTCTTTACACTGTCTCTTTACACTGTCTCTTTACACTGTGTCTTTACACTGTCTCTTTACACTGTGTCTTTACACTGTCTCTTTACACTGTCTCTTTACACTGTGTCTTTACACTGTCTCTTTACACTGTCTCTTTACACTGTGTCTTTACACTGTCTCTTTACACTGTCTCTTTACACTGTGTCTTTACACTGTGTCTTTACACTGTGTCTTTACACTGTCTCTTTACACTGTCTCTATACACAGTAAATAACTCTCTAAGTGGGGTCAGCAGAACAAGAGGCCACAGGTGGAAATTAGTTACAGGCAAATTCCGCACAGATATTAGGAGGTTTTTCTTTACACAGAGAGTTGTCAATGCCTGGAACAGCTTGCCAGGTCAGGTAGTAGAGGCAGAAACACTTGGGCTATTCAAGTCCAGGGTAGATGCAGTACTAGATACTCTTTAGATTAGGACATGATGAGCCTAGATGGGCCGAACGGCCCGTTCTCGTCATTATGTATTCTTCTGTTCTTCTGTTCTCTCAAGATTCCCTGTGGGCTCTCACCTCACACATCATGATGCCGAAGGAGAAGATGTCCACCCGCTCGTCGTAGCTCTTCCCTGGAACAGACACGCCCACAAGCACACAGCTTTAGAGGAGTGGAGCTGAGCAATGAGCTAACGAGCACATGAGCTAACGAGCTGAGCAATGAGCTAAGAGCTGAGCAATGAGCTAACAGCAATGAGCTAACGAGCTGAGCAATGAGCTAAGAGCTGAGCAATGAGCTAACAGCAATGAGCTAACGAGCTGAGCAATGAGCTAACGAGCTGAGCAATGAGCTAACTAGCTGAGCAATGAGCTAACAGAGCTAGCGAGCTGAGCAATGAGCTAACGAGCTGAGCAATGAGCTAACAGCAATGAGCTAACGAGCTGAGCAATGAGCTAAGAGCTGAGCAATGAGCTAACAGCAATGAGCTAAGCAATGAGCTAACAGCTGAGCAATGCTGGTTCAATGAGCTAACGAGACAGGCATGCATACATCTCATCCTCTTATATCTTAAGAGTATTTTCTTTCTTTATTTATCCTTATAATAAACATACTTTAATGTATACTGAAACAAAGGTTCTGTGTGGCTGAGTAGGTAGAGCGTGGTGCTGACAACCCTTAGGTTGTGGGTTTGATTCCCATTAGGGCCACCTATACTGAAAAATGTATGCACTCACTACTGCAAGTCCCCTTTAGTTAAAAGTGTTTGCTAAATGGCATATATTATATATTATATTAAAGGGGTCTAAAATTTGGACAAATTTGAACAACCTTCTGAGTTGCCACCACAGGTTCATTACATTACATTACAGGCATTTAGTAGACGCTCTTATCCAGAGCGACTTACAGTTTACATTTCATTACAATCCATTTATACAGCTGGATATTTTACTGAAGCAATTCAGGTTAAGTACCTTTAGCTCAAGGGTACAACGGCAGTGTCCCACCTGGGAATTGAACCTGCAACCTTAACGTTGCAAGCCCAGCTCCCTAACCATTATACTACACTGCCTGCCTTCACTTCAGGTAACATGTACACAACAATCCCAATCGTTCAAGCCTCTCCCCGCTGTGTTTCAGCGGCTCCCACAGTAACACAGGGTTCAAACTCAGAGGGGCACGGAGACCAAACGGGGTTCAACTTCCCCATCTCGCCAGGGCGGCGAGTGTCGGCTCTGGCCGGAGTGGTTCTGGGGCACCGAATTACAGCCACCAGGGGCGGCGATCACTGGCTGTCCCGCCCAGGGAGGGGGAGGGAGCCGACGTGAAAATGTAATTATTATTATTATTATTATTATTATTATTTTTTACGAGGGGCTTATTGCTGCGACATAGAGTGGCCCTGTAGTACCGGGTTGCGGTCGACGCCGGCTGCGGGTGCCGCCTCGTAAGAGGCGCCACTGCGCCGCGCTCGCCTCGCTCACTACCGAGCTCGCAGGACTACGGCAGCACTCAAGAACTCA
>JAINUG010000347.1:135000-137500 GCA_029706075.1 Aldrovandia affinis | reverse complement strand
CGGCACTCGCCAGGCCGTCGACCGTAACCCGGTACTACAGAGCCACTCTTATGCGCAGCGAACGTCCTGTCGGCTTCCCCCCCCCCTTCCCTGGGGCGGACAGCCAATCACAGCCCCCATTGACACTCTTGGCCAGAGCCGACTCTGTCGCCGTGGCCAGCGTCGAACGTTGTAGCCACTAGACCACCCGGGAGGCCCAGAGGGGAGTTATTTTGACAGCTTTTGACAGCGCAGTTGCATGCAGGCAGGCAGGCAGTGTGGTATAATGGTTAGGGAACTGGGCTTGGAACGTTAAGGTTGCAGGTTCAATCCCCAGGTGGGACACTGCCATTGTACCATTGAGCAAGGTACTTAACCTGAATTGCTTCAGTTAATATCCAGCTGTATAAATGGATTGTAAAGAAATGTAAACTGTGTAAGTAGCTCTGGATAAGAGCGTCTGCTAAATGCCTGTAATGTAATGTAATGTAATGCAGGGCCCACCGGGGCAGTGTACCTTGATGGCCTGTCCGAAGCAGCCCTTCCCCAGCACCTCCCCGTGAATGAGGTCGGACGGACGGAAGATGCGGTGCATCCTGTCCCTGGACACGACGCGCAGCGACTCGGAGCGCCCGATGTCCTTCTTCTGGGAGAGAGGCGAGGAGCAGGGAGACTTATCAATGCTGCAACTCCGCCTGCAGGGGGCGACAGAGACTTATCAATGCTGCAACTCCGCCTGCAGGGGGCGACAGAGACTTATCAATGCTGCAATTCCACCTGTAGGGGGCGACCTGTGTTCTTTGTGTATGTGTGCGTGTGAGTGTGAGTGTGTGAGTGTGTGAGTGAGTGTGTGTGAGTGTGTGTGTGTATAGTGAGTGTGTGTAGTGTGTGTGAGTGTGTGTGTGTGTGTGTGTGTGTGTATAGTGAGTGTGTATAGTGTGAGTGAGTGAGTGTGTGTGTGTGTATAGTGTGTTTGTTACGGCATTCACAACTGCTGCATTTTAGTAGTCATCAACTACTTCCAAAAAGTAGTCGAGTAGTCAATTAATCGTGGGAGATATATATTTTTTCCACCCAATAACAATGATCAATTCTCGTCAAAAGGTCTCAAATACAACCAGTAAAGGGTAAAGTAAACCCCCAGCAACCCAAATGGCTAGTGTAAAGAGAAAAATACAAATGGCTATGTAAACAGAAATGCAAAACGCCATAACAAAAGTGCACGGTGGTAAACGTTATTCTACCGTGTGTACACTGTACAGACGGCAAAGTAAAGCAAAATATTAATCTGCCTAGGCTACTCGCTCTCGCCAAAGTCCTCCTCATTTATGATCCTGGCTCCTGGTTAGCGTTTAAAAAGATAAGGGCATCGACGTGAGCTCTCACTTGTGGGTACTGGTGGCTGGGATAGCCAGGTAGCTTTTGGCCAACTTAGCCAGGCAGGGGAACTGCTTCTCATTGCGAATGTCCTTCACAATGAAATTTACTAACAGACCTGTTATTATCCCTTTCTGTGGTCGGTGATGGGACGTTTGGAGAATTCTCCGATTGTCGTCTGCCTAACGTTACTCTGTTCACTCTGTTGGCGCTTCTCTGCTAAAGTAGCCGCTGCTAGCGCTAGCCATAAGCGGGTGTAGCTTTAAATGGTTGTGCATATCGCTGGTACTGTTGTGGTACTTTAGGGTAGCAGTGGCAGCAGTGTTAGCATAATGGTTAGGGAACTGGGCTTGTAACGCAAAGGTTGCAGGTTCGATCCCAGGTGGGACACTGCTGTTGTACCCTTGAGCTAAAGGTACTTAACCTGAATTGCTTCAGTAAAATATCCAGCTGTATAAATGGATTGTATGTAAAGAAATGTGAAACTGTGTAAGTCGCTCTGGATAAGAGCGTGGATAAATGCCTGTAATGTAATGTAGCCTTACATATATTGCAGCTGACGGTTTTATACATTTTACATTTTAAGCATTTAGCAGACGCTCTTATCCAGAGCGACTTACAAGATGTGCATTAATACATGGCATTATCTGCTCTGGTAAAGCATTTCCACACTGTTGATTGCAGTCGAGCATTGGGACGTACATCCATGTTTCTTTCTGCCTCTTGCTCTTGCATGTCTGCTGCTTTAGCGCCTACACTGCACAGTGATCTCCATGACAACTATGACTTGTCAACAACTACCCACAGCGCCCCCTGCATATCTGCTGCAGATGCCATGGCCACTGCTTTATTACTGCACCGTGCTACCACAGATGAACGATTAGTTTACAATGATGCACAGTGTCGACTAGTGGTTTTGATAGTCGAATAGTCGACTATTCTGTGAAACCCCTAGTGTGTGTGTGTGAGTGTATAGTGTGTGTGTGAGTGTATAGTGAGTGTGTGTGTGAGTGTGAGTGTGTCTGTATAGTGAGTGTGTGAGTGTGTGAGTGTGTGTGTGTGTGTGTGAGTGTATAGTGTGTGTGTGAGTGTATAGTGAGTGTGTGTGTGAGTGTGAGTGTGTCTGTATAGTGAGTGTGTGAGT
>JAINUG010000347.1:122500-130000 GCA_029706075.1 Aldrovandia affinis | reverse complement strand
TGGGCAAGACCAAAGAATTGTCTAAGGACATCAGGGACAAAATTGTAGACCTGCACAAGACTGGAATGGGCTACAAGACCATTGGCAAGCAGCTTGGTGAGAAGGAGTCAACTGTTGGTGCGATAATTAGAAAATGGAAAAAACACAATTGACCATCAATCTCCCTCGGTCTGGGGCTCCACGCAATATCTCACCTCGTGGAGTGAACCTGATCATGAGAAAGGTGAGGGAACAACCCAGAACTACACGGCTGGAGCTTGTTGATGATCTCAAGGCAGCTGGGACCACAGTAACCAAGATGACCATTGGTAACACACTACGCCGTAATGGATTGAAATCCTGTAGTGCCCGCAAGGTCCCCCCCTGCTCAAGAAGGCACATGTACAGGCCCGTCTGAAGTTTGCCAATGAGCACCTGGATGATTCAGGGAGGCTTGGGAGAAAGTGCTGTGGTCAGATGAGACTAAAATCGAGCTCTTTGGCATCAACTCGACTCGCCGTGTTTGGAGGAAGAAAAAGCTGCCTTGGACCCCAAGAACACCATCCCCACCGTCAAGCATGGCGGTGGAAACATTATGCTTTGGGGCTGTTTCTCTGCTAAGAGGACAGGACGACTTCACCAGATCGAGGGGAGGATGAATGGGGCCATGTAGATTAGATTAGATTCAAATTTATTGTCATTGTACAGTACAGGTACAGTACAGCGAAAATAAGTTTAGTATCTAACCAGAGTGCAAACATGTCAGTAAGTGCTACAATACAGTACTATAGCAGAAGTTATAATGCTAACAGGCACAGTATTGAATAATTACTATAAAGGTAGTTAGGTTGCTATGTTGCTATAATTTATATACAGACTAGTGCAGTTATGTATAGGTAAGTACAGGTGAGTATAAATATATAACTATATGTATAGGTAGTACAGCAAAATTATACAGAATTATACAAGGCTATATTACAATATTGTACATGGGTATGTGCAGAATGAAGGTATGTCAGAGCTAGTGCGGGTAGTCAGGGGGGTATCCAGAGTCAGTGAACAGAGTTACTACATGAAGAGTAAACCATAGTATCCAGAGTCAGAGTATCCGGAGTGATCCAGAGTCTAGGTCAGGATACTACGGGGAGGTGGAGAGGGGCAGTCACTGGAGGGGGGTGAGGAGGGGATGAGGAGTTCAGGGAGATGACAGCGGAGGGGAAGAAGCTGTTCCTGAGTCTGCTGGACTTGGAACGAAGATTCCTGTAGCGCCTCCCGGAGGGGGAGGAGGGCAAACAGACCGTGGTTAGGGTGAGAGGAGTCTCTGATGATGCTCTGAGCCTTCCTCAGGCACCGTCTGTCGTGGATGGACTTGATGGCAGGGAGAGATGAGCCAGTGATGCGTTGGGCAGTTTTCACCACCCTCTGCAGTGTCTTCCGGTCAGAGGCAGTGCAGTTGCCATACCAGGCCATGATGGAGTTGGTGAGGATGCTTTCAATGGCACACCGATAGAAGTTCACCAGGATCTGAGGAGATAGGTGGGCTTTCCTCAGTCTCCTCAGAAAGAAGAGACGCTGGTGAGCCTTCTTGACCAGTGATGAGGTGTTGAAGGTCCAGGAGGTCCTCGGAGATGTGGACACCCAGGAATTTGAAGCTGGAGACACGTTCAACCTCCGCCCCATTGATGTGGACGGGGCGTGAGCAACAGCCCTAGTCTTCCTGAAGTCCACGATGAGTTCCTTGGTCTTCTTGGTGTTCAGTGCCAGGTTGTTGTCGGCGCACCACGTCGCCAGGTGCTGGATCTCCTCCCTGTAGGCCGTCTCATCGTTGTTTTTGATGAGGCCCACCACCGTTGTGTCGTCTGCAAACTTGATGATGGTGTTGGTATCATGCATAGGAGTGCAGTCGTAGGTGAAGAGGGAGTAGAGAAGGGGCTCAGCACGCAGCCTTGTGGGACGCCGGTGTTCAGGGTTAGGGTGGAGGAGGTGAGGTTGCCTATCCTAACAGACTGGGGTCTGTTGGTCAGGAAGTCAAGGATCCAGTTGCAGACGGAGGGGATGATGTCCAGGTCCTTGGTTACCACAAGGTCACCGGAAATCTTGGGTGAGAACCTCCTTCCCTCAGCCAGAACACTGAAAATGGATTTCTAAGGATTTGGAGAGGATCTGCAAAGAGGAGTGGGCCAAAATCCCTCCTGGGATCTGCGCAAACTTGGTGACCAACTACAAGAAACGCCTGACCGCTGTGCTTGCCAACAAGGGTTTCTCCACCAAGTACTGAGTCATGTTTTGCTAGGGGTGAAATACTTATTTTCCTCAATAAAACACAAATAAATGTTAAAAATTCATATAATGTGATTTTCTGGGATTTTTATATTCTGTCTCTCACTGTTAAGATGAACCTACCATGAAAATTATAGACCGTTCCTTTCTTTGTAAGGGGGCAAACTCACAAAATCAGCAGGGGTGAAATACTTATTTTCCCCACTGTATGTAAGCATCTCCTTCCATCAAATACACACACTCACACTCACACTCAGACACACACACACTCTCACTCTCACCCACACACACACACACACACTCTCACACACTCCCACTCACACACACACCCACAGAAACACACACACACATCTGCTACAGTGTCATCACATAGGAGAGATACACACACACACTCACACACATGTTCACATCCACTTTTGCACACTCTGTTCTGTTCACTGCCACTGTGACCTCACAAGCATTGTGACCTCACTCACTGCCACTGTGACCTCACGAGCATTGTGACCTCACTAAAGATCTCCTCCTCAAAATCTTTACGTGTTCAGATCATTTAATTTACAGAAACAACCAACGACTAGACAAGACCAAATCACTCACAATTTAGTATTTTAACAATATTACGCACTCTCTTCGGTAATTTACCTGGAAAAGCAGTTATTTTACCGGTTTGTTTACAGTAAAGTTTGTTTATTTATATTTAACCCCAAAATGAAAATGACGTTGAAGCTCTCCAGCTGTTAGCTGTGTGTCAGTGCGCATGTGGTGACTCTCCACAGTCTCACTGTGAGCACTCTGGGTAAGGCTGCTCTTTGGGGGATCAGTTACACCCCTGCTTCCTGCTACAAACAGCTCTGGTCTGGGATAGCTTTAAAACATGCTGGTTAAAAACAGGGACCCAATACAGCGTTAGGGTTAATGCTGAGATATCGCACAGGGACTCAACACACATACACACACACACACTCACACACACACACACTCACACACTCACACACACAGGCACTCACACACACACACACACTCACACACACACACACACTCATACTCATACACACACACACACACTCACACTCACAGAAACACAAACACACTCACACAAACACACTCACACACATACACTCTCACACACTCATACACTCACACACACTCACACACACATACACACACACATACTCATACTCATACATACACACACACACACACACACACTCACACACTCACAGAAACACAAACACACTCACACAAACACACTCACACACATACACTCTCACACACTCACACACTGAAGACCAGCCAGCTGCAGTTTAAAAGGCGTTGATGTGACTGCAGCCCAGTGGCTGATCTCTTTAAAGAAACACGCGTTATGATCGTTACCCCAAATATTATATATATATATAAACATAAAGACATGGATGTGGGCTGAAGGGGAGCAGGCCAGCACAAAGCCCTACTGCCACACCCTCCCACGCCCCCCACCCCAGACCCACTGCAGCGGAGAGAGAGAGAGAGAGAGAGAGAGAGAGAGAGAGAGAGAGAGAGAGAGAGAGAGAGAGAGAGAGAGAGAGAGAGAGGGAGAGAGAGAGAGAGAGAGAGAGGGGAAAGAGAGAGAGAGGGAAAGAGAGTGAGAGAGAGGGAAAGAGAGAGAGAGAGGGAAAGAAAGAGAGAAGAGAGAGAGAGGGAAAGATAGAGACAGAGAGAGAGAGAGAGAGAGAGAAAGGGAGAGGAAGAGTCTCTCCTACCTTTTTCTCCCTTTTCCACAGCCTCAGACAGCAGAAGCCCCAGAAGAAGAGATCTCCCACCATGATCCCCCTCCTCCTCTCCCACAGAAACAGGACTGCTCACAGCCACTGTGACAACCACATGCTGGGCCGCGCTCACGCGCGAGAGAGAGAGAGGATCGAGACACAGAGAGAGAGAAAGACAGAGAGAGGGAGAGAGACACACAGAGAGAGAGGGGGAGAGAGAGGGAGTTGCCTACTCCCTGCCCCCTCCCAAACAATGAGCTCATCTGTGTCAGAGTGTCTCAGACTCCCCCACCCCCCCCCCCCACCCCACCCCACCCCACCCGACCCCGTCACACAGCACAACAGAATGCTGACAGGAAGTCTAATCTAATCCTCAATAAACAGCCCTCTTCAAACGTCCCCAGAGAGCATATCACTGGGACCATCGAGTCTTCCTCGACAGTGACTGCTTTGATTATTACTACTATTATTATTATTATTAAAAAAATATTATTTAAAATTATTATAATATTTAAAAAAATATATTATTAAAAAATATATATTATTTAAAAAATATTATTATTATTATTATTATTATTATTATTTTTATTATTATTATTCCCAGGTTTCCTTCCTCGCCCCAGATAGTGTGTACCATAGTGCTCCCCAGTTTACTAGGGTTAACACACACACACACACACACACACACGCTCATGCGCGTTTTTATTTCAACGCACCACTAATTTGGAGCACATTTCAGGAAGATGCTGAAATGCAGTCATTAGTATCGTTAAGCACTTTTAAATCCTTGGTAACCAGACAACTTAATGAGGACTGCACATGTTTTTTTTTATAGAGCGTTTCCTGTGTGTATCCAGTGTACTTTTGAACTGTTATTGTTCTGGCAATGTGACACACAGGGCCACACTGTAAATGAGGATTCTGTCTCAAATAGACATCATCATCATCACATCATCACCCCAATGTGTACTCTAATCACTGTATGGACATTAAATGTACATCACCTCAATTTTAATGCACATATCCATCGGCACTTCTCACTTTATATTTACATATTTACATATTTAAAACTCCTACAAATTACTGCTACAATTGTTTAATGTTTACTGTTTTTCTGTTTTGTATATTTATGTATAATTCTGCTATTGTTAATACGTAGTTGTTGCTTGCCATGCCCCAAGAATTTCATTGTTCAGAATGACCTTGTGTTATACTGTGCACTTGACAAATAAAACACTTTGACTTTGACTTTGAAATAGGATTTCCCATTATTATAAATAAAGGTTAAAGTAAATGAATATTGATCCACTGAAACTGCCAGAACATTCTTACAAATGAGCCACACAGAAATTCCGTTCCACACATCCTCCCTCCAACCAGACTTAATCAATATTACAATCAATATTACAATACTCCCCTCTCTGCCAACACTACTGTCAGCTGACTTCCTGTCTGCTTGGTCTTGCTCTCTCCTATCTCTCCCTCCCCTATCTCTCTCTCTCTCTCTCTCTCTCTCATACATGCTCTCTCTCTCTCTCTCTCTCTCTCTCTCTCTCTCTCTCTCTCTCTCTCTCTCTCTCTCCCCTCCTCTCTCTCTCTCTCTCTCTCTCTCTCTCTCTCTCTCTCTCTCTCATACATGCTCTCTCTCTCTCTCTCTCTCTCTCTCTCTCTCTCTCTCGCTCCCTTCCTCACTCTCTTTCGGCAGATAGCAGAAACTGTGGTTGCCACGGGCAGTATGACTCTGCAGATATGAATAGGCGTCTGCAGCACTGCCTGTGGGGCCCCGGCACAAACAAACATGCACTGCGTCAGAGAGAACGAGAGAGGGGAGAGACGAGAGAGAGGGAGGGGGGAGGGAGGTGGAGGGGGAGAGAAAGAGAGAGTGAGAGAGAGAGAGGGAGAGTTATAGAGAGACAGTCAGAGCGAGAGAGAGACACACACTGGCTGATGGGGGGTTGTTTCTGCAGGGGAATATTCCCCCCAGGAGCCCCATGTTAACCAGAGTGACTGGAGCCCCCATCTGTCTCACCTGTGTGACCCTGTCCCAAACTGACCCCCCCTCACAGTGGGCCCACCACACAAGCTGTCGACTGTAACTCCGGTACACACAGAGCCACTCCTATACCCAGCGAGCTCATGTCGGCTTCCCTCCCCCTCCCTGGGGCAGACAGCTAATTGCCACCCCTGGGGCACTCCAAGCCAGAGCCGACTCTGGCGCGGCCGGTGGAATCGAACCCCGTCGCAGTGGCCAGCGTCGAAAGCTGTAACCGCGGGAGGCTCTCATCTTATTTATTGAATGTTTATTTGACAGATACAAAAAAAACGTAGACACATTGAATTGTGTGTCTTTTAGTAACTGTTTGATTTTTATTTTAAAATTAGCAAAGTCACGCTCTTGGCTAGTCTGTCTAGAGAGAGAATTCCACACATTGGTGTCCCTTTAACACTAAAAGCAGTCTGGCCAAATGCAGTTCTGCGGCTTGGGACGATGCAGTTTCCATCTACTGCCTTCTTAAAATCACCAACCAATCTGGACCCGTGGAAGCAGGTGTTGAGTTACCTGTGTAATCAAGTGCTGTCGTCGATCGATTAAAGGCTCAGTAACTGTGGAAAACACAGTGTGTGTGTGTGTGTGTGTGTGTGTGTGTGTGTGTGTGTGTGTGTGTGTGTGTGCGGGTGTAGTGTGTGTGTGTAGTGTGTCTGTGTGTGTGTGTGCGGGTGTAGTGTGTGTGTGGGTGTGTGTGTGTGTGTGTAGTGTGTGTGGGTGTAGTGTGTGTGTGTGTGTGTGCGGGTGTAGTGTGTGTGTGTAGTGTGTAGTGTGTGTGTGTGTGTGTGCGGGTGTGTGTGTGTGTGTGTGTGTGTGTGTGTGTGTGTGTGTGTGTGTGTGTGTGTGTGTGTGTGTGTGTGCGGGTGTAGTGTGTGTGTGTAGTGTGTAGTGTGTGTGTGTGTGTGTGTGTGTGTGTGCGGGTGTAGTGTGTGTGTGGGTGTGTGTGTAGTGTGTAGTGTGTGTGTGGGTGTAGTGTGTGAGTGTAGTGTGTGTGTGTGTGTGTGTGTATGTGTGTGTGGGTAGTGTGTGGGTGTAGTGTGTGTGTGTGTGTGTGTGTGTGTAGTGTGTGGGTGTGGGTAGTGTGTGGGTGTAGTGTGTGTGTGTAGTGTGAGTGTGTGTGTGTGAGTGTGTGTGTGTGTGTGTCCGTGAGTGACTTCAACAACATGAGACTCCACTCCGTCATTGCGCCTTTCCGCATCGACGGCCAAACACAACGACCTCATTCAGACGACCTGCCCGTCAAACCTGCGTCCTGCCATGACCTGCTGTCACCGTGGTAACCCCCTCTGGCAGGACAGTCACATGACGCTGGAGCCGTAACCAGAGCTCCCACTGAGAGAGGAGAGAAGTGTGTGTGTGTGTGTGTGTGTGAGTGTGTGAGAGAGTGAGAGTGTGAGTGTGTGTGTGAGAGAGTGAGAGTGTGAGTGTGTGTGAGAGAGAGTGTGTGTG
>JAINUG010000347.1:0-112500 GCA_029706075.1 Aldrovandia affinis | reverse complement strand
ACAAGCAGCTTTTTCTGTAAGGCCTGCAATGCAACGGTCCCGGCCAAAAAGTTTTGTCACATGAGTGGACAAAAGTGACAATTGCTAATTACCCAACTCTTAATTAGCTAATAAAGTTAGGAAACAACACAAATTGAGCATATCTGGGGAAGAATGAAGGAGGAAGCTTGGAGGACCAAGCCAAGAACTTGGAGGAGCTTTGGGATGCCTGCAAGGTGGCCTTCCATGCCATCCCCGACGACTTAATCAACAAGCTCTACGACTCTCTGCCAAACCGATGGCAACTGTTCTGCAGGCCAAAGGAACCCATACAACATATTAATTTCTTAATTTATAGTCCATGATAAAATACTTGTTTTTTATTTTATTTTATTTTTTTTGAGAAAGATACAATTTCTTGATTATAATTTGATTTGCGACAAGACTTTTGTCCAGGTAGAAACTGGCTTGTTCATAATTATCAAGCAATAAACCTTATAAACATCTCTGAAATTTTTGTTTTGATGGTATCTAAATAAACTTTAGACACTTATGATTAATTTGTGTTGTTTCCTAACTTAATTAAGAGTTGGGTAATTAGCAATTGTCACTTTTGTCCACTCATGCGACAAAACTTTTGGCCGGGACTGTACACTACACACACACACACACACACACACACACACACGTTGTAAACACCTCACACTTTTGTAAAGTTTCAACGTTTCAAAAGACGTGCTTGGCCTCCCGCGTGGTCTAGCGGTAAGAGAGTTCGACGCTAGCCACGGCGACCAGTGTTCGATTCCACCAGGTCGCGCCACTATTTGGGCCACTGCCGCCCCTAAAATTAGTGCTGTGTCAGTGATGACTGTATCAGTGTAGGACCGTTCTATTCTAATCAGGTCTATTAAGCCACTACTGAGGCAGGAGCAGGTGCTCTGACGCCCATTCCAAACAGAATTTACACAAAAAGTCCAAAAAGTTTCCGCTTCATGGTGATTTATTCAACTAAAACATACGTTTACAAATAAAGAAGAAATGCAGAAAACAATGTTCCAAAATTCACTATTATGCCAATATATTATTGTATTTGTGTGTGTGTGGTTGAAAGCTGTATACTTTCCAACTCCCAACCTCTCCACAAACCTGACATTACCGCCCCAATATACACAGGTGCGCTCACTCTTCCGGATTCAGGAATTTCAAAATAAAGGTCCTGTCTAAATAAAGGTCCTCTGTCTAAATATTAAAATTGACAAATTACAAATATTACAAATTCCACAAAAATGTATCTGTGCTGACTGTATCAGAGACTAAGTCCTGAGGGGGACCAGGTTTCCCTGTGAAACGTTCGGGAAAAAAGACCAAGTCCTGCAGGTGACCAGTTGACCTGTTCCCCATGGCCAGTGGCTGTGAGAGTGTAATCGGTGAGCTGGGGGCCCCGCTGGTGAAGTGGATACGGTGGATGGCTGACTGTATCTGTGCTGTTGTAACGGAGTTGGTTCTGCCTTCAGCGGGTTTTGAAATGAGGATCTCGATGCGACAAGAGCGACGATTAACTTGCTGAGCTAAAGGATCGAGTCCCCAACTCTGGGAACTAATCACACTCTTATCCACGTCACCCTTTGCAGCGGACGCTCACGCGCTCGACTCACGCCTTCTGAGCTCTGCTACGCTGTCAGCTCCTGCTCTCCGCTGATGGAGCACGCTGCAGCAATGAGACGGGTCTGTGAGATCTGAGCGGCCATTCCCAGCTGGGAGGGCCAAGGGCAAAGAGGACACGTCTCTGCAAGGTGGGCATAAAAACGGGAAACTCGCACAATGCTAAATCCCCAAGACATCTCTCACAGCACCGACCAAGATGTCCCAGAACTCCACTTCTAGGGAGAGGTAGAGAGGACTATCTCCCTCTCCCTCTCTCCCTCTCCCTCTCCCCTCTCCCTCTCTCCCTCTCCCTCTCTCCCTCCTCCCTCTCTCTCTCCCTCTCTCTCTCCTCTCCCTCCTCTCTCTCTTCCCTCTCTCCCTCCCCCTCTCTCTCTCCCTCCCTCTCTCGCTCTCCACTTCCCTCTCTCCCTCTCCCTCTCTCTCTCTCTACTTCCCTCTCTCCCTCTCTCCCTCTCCCCTCTCTCTCTCCCTCTCTCCCTCCTCTCTCTCTCCCTCCTCTCTCCCTCTCTCCCTCTCTCCCTCTCTCCCCCTCTCTCCCTCTCTCCCTCTCTCCCTCTCCCCCTCTCCCTCTCTCTCTCTCTCTCCTCCTCTCTCTCCTCCCTCCCTCCCTCTCTCACTTCCTCTCTCCCTCTCCCCTCTCTCTCTCCCTCCTTCTCCCCTTCTCTCTTCCCTCTCCCCTCTCTCCCTCTCCCTCTCTCTCTCTCTCTCTCTCTCTCCTCCCTCTCCCCCCCTCCCTCTCCCCCCCTCTCTCTGTTCTGGAGGATCATTATGTTTCCTGCCAGGGCCCGGTTCTGACAGTGTCCACTCCAGCAGACCTATGATGTCCTGCTATGGGGGCAGCAGACCCAAGTCAGCTGCACATGACACAAACACCTCTCTCTGTCTGTCTAAAAACAACCCTTACCACACAGACACAGATAAACACACACACACACACACAGACAAATGCACACACACACACACACAACACACACACACACGCACACACACACACACACACACACACACACACACACACACACACACACACACACACACACACACTTCATAGTCACTGAGCTGTACTGCTGGCTGCTCCCACACTGTGTTGCGATGATTCATTCTGCCTGAATGCCAACTTCTCACCAAACACAGGCACCTAATCGGCCACACACCTAATTATACACCGTCATCTCATTAAACGCTTCTAAATCTGTGTTCTTCTGGCGCTCAGCTGACCTGCAGGCGACAAATCCTGATCCTCAGCCACCCGCCCAAACCCTCCCCACCACCCACCCGTCCAGCCCTCCCCCCCACACTTGGGCGCATGTGACCAGTGACAGCTTGGGGGCCAGCATGAGCTTTCCAGACAGGCCCAGCTGACCAAACTGGCATAATTACTGAAACACATACTTACACATACATACACACACACACACACACACACATACACACACACACATCACACACACACACACACACACACACACACACACACACACACACACACACACACACACACACACCATCCTGAGTGCTCTCTTGTTTTAGCCCCTCTTGCTTATTTCATGAGCGGCTTCTTCTGTAGTGTTCTTTCACATTTTATCCCAAAGACACAACAGGAGGCAGGTAAGACTCACACACTCACCTGAGACAGGTAAGACTCACACACTCACCTGAGGCAGGTAAGACTCACACACTCACCTGAGACAGGTAAGACGCATACACTCACCTGAAGCACACAGCGTGCCAGTCGCTGCCGAGCGCCTGGAGATATTGATCATCGTAGATGCTCAGTCTGCATCCAGAACACACTGGCAACCTCCCATCTGCTGCAGTACACACACACACACACACAGGGGGCGTTACACTTCAGCTGCAGTACACACACACACACACACACTACACTCACATTTTAACAATTTATTTATGTCCACACAAAGAAACACACATACAAGGACACAAATACACTGACATTTTAACAATTTATTTATGTCCACATAAAGAAAAATACAGGACACAAATACTGAAGGTCTTCAAGATTCACAAAATCACATCACTTATGGGTATAAGTAGCAGCGTCTCCACCATATATGGCGGCTGCCAATGATAGCACTTTCACACACACACACACACACACACACACACACACACACACACACACACACACACACACACACACACACAAAAAAACACAAACGGATGGATGACGTCATGCAGCCCGCCAGACCTACGGTTGAGTAGGGCTGTGACAGTCGGTTCAGCTCCTGTATACCCTGACAAGGAAGTACAATTGTTGCTTGTCTTTCATACGGGAGTGATTCTGCACGCGTACACACCCAATGACCCAATGTGACATACGCTCATACGAACATCATTCATCCGAAGGGAAAAGCTGCTTTCACTCAAGCAATGTATCGATTACCACATTTGAACATATGTGAATATAGCTAGCTAAACATTCAAGGTTTAACTGGCCGCAAGGGCCCCTGGGACATATGGTAGCTTAGCCACCTTAGATGCTACAAACAAACAAGATGGAGGGCAGCTAGCATTCCTGTGGCTAGGCTAGCTGCCCGCCATTACAATATTGTATGTTTTTCTTCTAGTCTAAAAAACAGATTGTCTTTTGACGAGCTACTTCCCTCTCTCCTCTCTCCCCTCTCTCCCCCTCTCTCTCTCCCTCTCTCCCCCTCTCTCTCTCCCTCTCTCTTTTGACGAGCTACTTCACTTTTCCCCCTCCTCTTGACGCTTTCCATTCCTAAACGTCCCTGACAGTAGCCTACATTCAGAGAAGGCCGACCACAGGATATTGATTAAACACAAACACGTGATTTAGGTATGTGACGTCCATGGCCTTGCATTTCCCAAGGCCACTGGACTCAAAATGTTAACCAAGAGAAAACAGTCTTGGAACATTGTGTCAATTGTGGGAGTTTTTTAAATCTTTTTTAAAACTTTGCCCCCCTCAAAAAACAAAACAAAACAAAAACTCAGCAGATAGTAGTAGTGGTAGCAGCAGATAGCACACTGAGTTCTCAACAACTAACCAATTGTCATCACCACTGCTTACATGTTCAATACTGCTTCTCGTAATATGTGTCCTTGCTTAAAACTTTATATAAAAATATATAATAACCTTTCCTTCCCTGTGTTACAGGTATGGTATGCAGCTGCCAACAATGATGTCTATTACTGTATCAAATCACTGATCTCTTGTGCGAACAATGATTGATCTTACCATGTATTAATGCACATCTTGTAAATCGCTCTGGATAAGAGCGTCTATCAGGGGCGATTCTAGGATTTGACCTTCAGGGGGGCTCAGCCCCCAACGAGAATGAGAGATGTACACATGCAAAGCACAAGCCTACAGTTTTACTTAATTTACTGTTACATTCCCCAAAACAAAAACACCACAATGGTGGTCACTCTCAAAATTGAAATACCCACTCTCAATCTGTGCTATTTTAAAAAAAGAGATATTAAGTAAAAATGTTTTTTTTTAGAAAATGATGACTACAAATTTTCAGGGGGTTGAGATGAAAGACAGGGGGGCTACATTTTACATTTTAAGCATTTAGCAGACGCTCTTATCCAGAGCGACTTACAAGATGTGCATTAATACAAGGTAAGAACAATCATAGTTAGCGCACAAGATCAGTGCAGTAATACAGCGATAGACATCATTGCAGGCGTCTGCGTATCAGACCTGTAACACTGGGAAGGAAAGGGTTGGTGTTTGTTTTTTTATATATAAAAAAGCCCCCTAAATAGGGTCTAAACTCGCCACTGGCGTCTACTAAATGCTTAAAATGTTAAATGCAAATGCGCTAGCTAACTGAGGAGTTTAACTTGTGTGCAGGAGGCAGCCGCTGTCCCGGGGGAACGGTATCGATTCTCTTCGGCCGCCGTCAAAGCGGGCCGCCTGCCAATTAGCGAAAGTGCAAGTGCGATCCACCCAGCGCTGCGCCCCCTCGCATCTATTCCTCTCCTGCGCCGGCGTCGCTTCACGCGCCAGGACACCTCACGCGCCAGGACATAGGGAGACGTCCCCTCTCGCGCAGAAAGAAGCGCGCAAAAGAGTTTCAGTTCACCGCTGGCCTCGCGACGGCGTCGAGGCTTGTTTGTCTGTTCAGAACAAACAGGCAGAACGGCTAAAAAAAAAAAAATCGATGGTGAAATCAACGTTCGCGTCGTGGCGTGTATTGAATTATTCCCGTTCGATACTTACTCGGCATCAACATATCAATACCACAATAGCCTACATCATCGCAGGAGATTGGCCGAAATCCTTCCCTCCGTAATACTTCTTAAATTATTTTCCCTGAGTGCTGTGCGTGCCTTTATCAGGTGAAAAACAGGGTTTCCTGCACGGGTAAATTAATGAACTTACTTCAGACTTTTAATGCTTTCTTCTTTTTTTTTTTTTTTTTAATGCACAGTTGCGTGACCCGAAAAGGGGGACGGATTCGTCGCCGCGCGCCGCAAAACCGTAATGTTGTCCCGTTATTACCAGAACAAGACCGTACTCCCAACCCCCCCCGCCGAGTTCGGAATGCGCAGCTATTTCAGCGAGGGACGGGTTCCTTCTTCAACACCGACACAAATCAACGACGTAACCAGCTTAATAACGAGCGATATTATATGTGCACATTAAAAAAAAATTGAAGCTAAAAGTACGCGGCTCTATATTGCATTCAACCTTGATCCACATTCAACCTGCATCCTTCCATACATATATGTATGTATATGTGTGTATATATATATGTATATATTTTTTATTTGTATGCCTTATTTTTCCCTGTAAAGCACTTTGAGCTGCTGTTTGTATGAAAGGTGCTATACAAATAAAGCTATTATTATTATTATTATTATTATTCCCTGTCCCGTTTCCCTGGCGACTGTGTACAACGTCCCCTTCCAAAACACGAGGAGTTTAGGAGAAGCGACCAGGGACCCTGCCTCTTAAGATAACCACACCTCCGGGCGTCGAACCTGGCTCACCTTCCTCCTCCCCCATGCGCTCCTCCTTCCAGGTGCAACAGAGCAACATCAACCGCATCCACGCGCCGACCCCAGGAGCTCCACGAGAGAGAGCTCGCTATACGGTTAAGAGAAACTCCGGATAATCCGCTCCCTGATCCGCTCGCTTGTCTCCGCACTGAGTCTGCGGAAGAGCGGAGGGAGGGAGGGAGGAGGGAGGGAGGGAGGGAGGGAGGGAGGGATGCGGGCTACAGGAGACCGGAGCACACAGGCTGACAGCTGGACGGAGGCTCGCGGTTGGCCGAGCGAGATCTATCCCTGGGAAGCGAATGGGAAAAAAATGCTGTCTGTGCAAAAGGGGGGAGGCGCGCGCGCATGCGCACGAGAGAGAGAGAGGCCGGGCAGCACAGACAATGCGCGGTCTACACTTCGCTGTGGGATTATGTTTGTGTCAACTGTACTACAGGAATGGGGGCAAATACAACTATTTTAATGAAAAGCACCATTTAAAAAAATATATTGTAATTTGTACATCGCTTATTCAAATCAAATCAAATCAGCCTTTATTGTCATTGTACATGTACAACGAAATTTGAGATGCAGTCCTTGACTGTGCCGAAAGAAAGATACATAAAATAACTTATAAAACACTATATAAAAATAAATAAATACACTGGAAGGAAAAGTTAACATAAAACCCACATCCACATTCTGCTGTCATTCACATTGCACAACAACCTTAATATTGCACTTAAAACCTATTGCATTTAAAAACGTATTATTAGACTGTATTATGTGTCCTTTCATTTCATACGTTCTGGTAGATTAATGCAATTTAGTACCAGTTATTCTACATCACAGCGCATTCTGTGTTCTTATCAAGAGTACTCGTGCGAGTAGAAAAATAGACAGCACACAAATATTTCGGTTTATAACTTTATTTACTGGAGTTGTTACAACACCGGCATTTCCCCCAGAAAGTACTGGAATGTGCATGGTGGAAAATGTGCCTCATTTATAAACAAGAACAACTCCCCCAGGAGAATGTTCTAATACAGCAACGAGAGACAACAACAACATAACCGGCTCATTCTACAAAAACGGTGGAAGTGCTGTCACTGGTGTTACATGGTTTTCAGTGATGTGATATTATAAATGCATTTTTTTAAAAACTTTCTAGCAATATTTTGTTTGTTGATTGGTGATGCAATCATTATTTGATATTTTAGAGTTTGTATCAAACACTTTTTGTTTGACTATTCTTCAATTGTTGTTGGTTTGACAGAAAAAAACTATGGTAAAAATCAAATATATTCGTAAAATGTTGTTTAAACGTGCAATTTTATTTAAAAAATGAAAATAATCAAATATTTTTAATGGTCTTATCATTCCACTACTCTGCCTTTAACTAAATATTCAGGTTGTGTTGAGAAAAAATATTTTTATAAACATTTAATGTTGTTTACATTATAGGTAACACCAATGACAAAGAAACGGCACACTAATTCTTTAATGAAATGTATAAAAATAATAAAAATACTTTAAGCTCTACTTATTGTGGATTCATCAAGTTAAGAAGTTAGTTATTGCTATTAAAGAGGTTTTAGGTATGTAAGAAGGAATGCATTTCAGCAGATTTGTATCACCCAGATTCCACCTTTTCTGTAGAATGACCCAACCGGTAAACGCAGCCGCTTGACTCCTGCACGGCCAGTCATGGCGCACACATACACATTCATTCATTCATTCATTCATGCATTCACATCTGTGATGACTTGATGAGCTTCATCCAGCATTCCCTGTCAAGCAAATACAAAGCGCGCTTAAAATACGCCATTTTCAGGGAGATAATCACACATATCCACATTAGGTGAATACATACACTGTTAGGGAAAAAGTACACAAAATTAAACAAAATAACAAAAACTCAGCTTACTCATCCCTCACAGTAACTACAAATGCGTGAGCAAATATCAAACGTTACCTTATTTTCTCAATTACAATGTTCATTCAAATCCAAGAGCCTGGAGGCCCTGCTGTAAGCGGAGACAGGAGCGATCACCTTCAGCGCCCGCTCCATTTAATAAGAAAACAATCCTTTTGAAAACACATTTATTTTACCTTTCTGTGCATATAATAATACTACATAATAGTACATAATAATACTGTAATAATAATAATAATAATAATACTGTAATATTAATAATAATACAGTAATAATAAAAGTAACTATGTACATACAGTACTGTACTGTAAAAAACCATTAAAGAAAGGCTTCGAGCCTTCTCTTGCACTAAAGAAAGGCTAATAGGCATATTACGCTGATTTTGGTCTTCTATCCAAATTATCAATAGCCTTTCCATCTTAATAATTAAACCACTGCGTTGCTTGGTAATAATAGTGCCATTCGTCGGGGCATGGCCTTTCACATGCTCCATTATTCTCCCTTTGTCTTAAAAAAATTCTGATCGTAAAACAAAGGATTACAAGCATTTAGCAGACGCTCTTATCCAGAGCGACTTACAAGATGTGCATTAATACATGGTAGGAACAATCATAGTTCGCGCACGAGATCAGTGCAGTAATACAGCGATAGACATCATTGTAGGCGTCTGCGTACCATACCTGTAACACTGGGAAGGAAAAGGTTAGTAATTTATTTTTATTTTATTAAATGAGAAGGCAGGGATACATATAGCCTACAAGAAGTGTTGAGCAGGTCGGCAGTGGTGATGACAATTGGCTAGATGTGCAGAATTCAGTGGTAGTGGAGTCTGAAAAGGTGGGTCTCTTTTGAGTCTCTTGCGGAAGGTCGTTCCACCACCGAGGGGTCAGGACAGAGAAGAGGCGAGACCGCGAGGAGCGGCTGCCAGGCGCCCGGAGGTATGGGACAGATACATCAATAATGCATAGGTCTGAAATGTGCTATTGTTGTCCAAATGTGTATTTTAGCGCCTCGCGCGCTTAATACAAGCTAGATAGATGAGAACAACAACAACAACAACAACAAAAACTCTTATGTGGAGCTTATCAAATTGCTAGCCTATATTTGCTAGTTGTCTAGAGAAGTTTCATAACTCCGTTTTATGTCACCTGTTTGCGATTCTGCTCGTGAAATTCACAGCACGGCGCAAATTTTATATTTTTAAAGAAAGTGTATAAATGCAAAAACAAACGTAAAAAAAAGGCAAACCAAGAAACCAAAACCAAGCAGCAGCGTTTCTTGATGTCACTTCATTCTTTTTCGGGGCCGCTCACTTCCGCCCCCTGCCGCATCCTTGCCTTGGCTTCCGGCGCCCCCTAGTGGATGTACAAAAACACAGCATTGATGTCACAGTGTGCGGTAGACCGCGTGTAAATCGGGACTCCTGCAAGGACACGGTTGTCACAGCTCCTGCTTGCCACCAGAGGGCAGCATTGGACTAATAATGCTCTTGATTGTTTGATTGTGTAAGGGCGGGGGGAAGTCCACACAGATAATAATATACGCCATTCAGCAGACGCTTTTATCCAAAGCGACTTACAGTAGTGAATGCATACATTTTCAGTATATGTGGCCCCAGTAGGGATTGAACCCACAACCTAAGGGTCCTGATTAGTTTACTTTTAATCTCGAACAGGAATACAACTTGTCTCCTTCCTTACATAATGAAATAGGCTACTAAGTATGAACTTATGATGAGTGTCTATGCATAATTATTTCATGTTGTATATGTAAGTCACTTTGGATAAAAGTGTCTGCTTAACAAAAAGGCTACATGTAATGTAGGCCTAATCAATAAGGCTAATTTTCAGATTTTAGACAATAGCCCTGGGCTATAGCCACCATAGTCAGTATGTCTGTTATTAGATTAACTTGTCTCATCAGACCATAGAGTGTTGTGATTTTAAAAGTCTGCTGGTCCTCCTCCAATATTCAATAAGTGGCTACAGCCTGGTCGAGTAGAAAAGCGCTATATAAGCACAACCATAATTATTTTAAATTTTTTGGTGTGTGTGTGATTATTAGGCTAATTGCCCCTTCCCTTAGCCTAATGAGGATTAATTGGCACATTGAATTGATAATTTCCTCCTTTTTTCCACATGTGCAGGAAGGTACAAAGGAGCTGGATCTGAGCAACATGCTCTCTCTGTCAATGGATGGGCCCAATGTTAATTGGAAATGTGTTGAGCTCTTACAAGAGGAACACGGAGAGCAGTGTGGTGGAGCCCAACTAGAGATTGTTGGGAGTTGTGGCCTTCACACGATGCACAACTCGTTCAGGAATGGCTTCGCGGTGTGTCCTCAGAGCCCTCCACTACCTTTTGCACTGTGCACTTGCAAGGAGGGAAGACTTCACATTGGTGACCAAGTGTGGCACATTTCCTCAGTCATTTTATGGGCATCTGTGGAAGGCGTCGGTCTCGGCAGCTAATCAGGACGATTAGCGGCCACGCCTACTGGCAGAGCAGTAAGCGCACACACCGGTCCTGTGTATAATAATCACATCTGTGTGCTTTAAGACGGCTCTGTTCCCTTCAGTAGGTGGCTGGAACCAGGAGGGAGAGGCGTTTGAGACCGAGGAGCGAGAAAGAGCAACGAAAGAAGAACGAAAGAAGAACGAAAGAAAAGCGAAAGAAAAGCGAAAGAAAAGCGAAAGTGAATATCGAACGAACTGAAAAGTGCCGGTTCGATATTGTTTAATTTGGTTTTGTTATTTTCAGTTAGTTACCCGAAAGCTTCGTGGCAACTAGGATAACGTGTTTGTTTGTGTTTATTAGTGTTTATTATTGTACGCTCCCGGTGCTCGTTCTCTGCCCAGTGTGGGAACAGAGAACGCGCCGTCAACAAAATAAATAAAAATCCGGTCCGTAGACCGGAAAACTCCACTCCGTGTCTGGACTGCTCTGTCCTCGTCCACGGTTTGTCACGTGGCGTGTGACGGCATCGTTGGCTGGAAAACCTGCCAGCAGTGGAGAGGGCCATTGAAATTTGGCCATATACACTATATGGCCAAAAGTCAGTGGACACCCCTACTAACTATTGAGTTTCTCAGGGTTTGGGATAGGCCCCTTAGTTCCAGTGAAGGGTATTCTTAATGCTACAGGATAAAAATACATCTTAGCCAATTGGACGCTTCCAACTTTGTGGCAATAGGTTGGGGAAGGCCCTTTGCTGTTCCAACATGACTGTGCCCCTGTGCACAAAGCGAGGTCCATAAAGACATGGTTAGACGAGTTTGGTGTGGAGGAACTCGATTGGCCTGCACCGAGCCCTGACCTCAACCCCACTGAACAGGTTTGGGAGGAATTAGAATGCTGATTGCGAGCCAGGCCTTCTCGTCCAACATCAGTGCCTGACCTCACAGATGCTCTTTTGGCTGAATGGGCACAAATTCCCACAGACACATTCCAAAATCTTGTGGAAAGCCTTCCCAGAAGATTGGCAGCTGTCATAGCCGCAAGGGGGGGTCCAACTCCATATTAATGCCCATGGTTTTAGAATGGGATGTCCAAAAAGCTCATATAGGTGTGATGGTCAGGTGTCCACTGTAGACACCACGCTACCTCACTTCTCTCCTCCATATAGCCTACAATGCACACAACACTAGGTAAAGCGAGTACATCAAGCTTTCCATCCCCAGTTCAGCCAGATACAGAACTGACTTCGGCCGCACCTCCTTCCGCTTTGCAGCAGCAAACGACTGGAACACTTGCCAAAGCACTCTTAAACTCGCAACCTTGACATCACTTTCCATCTTCAAGCAGAATCTCAATCAATTTTTTGTTGACTGCTGTACCTGCTGATTAGCTCCGGATCTCACACACACACACACACATACACACACACATACACACACACACACACACTACCCCCTCTACAGTTTAGTAGTAGTGTAGTACCTCCCAGCCCTCTCTTCGCATTTCAGCTTTCCACTGCTTCCCCATGACTTAGTTATGTGCCCCATATGATCAGTGGATTCCTGCTTTTGTACATTCTGTGTATAATTGTACATATGTTGTTACTTGTTTATATGTTTATTCGTTGTTTTTTATTTTTTATTTTATTTACTAGACTATGACAAATTAACTATTCTTACCTGGCCCTTCTTGGCCAGGTCATGAGAGTCTACATTGCCCTATAGGTGTGAGTGTGTGAGTGAATGGTGTATGTACCCAGGTATGTACCCAGGCCGCCATTGTAAATAAGAACTTGTTCTTAATGGCTTGCCTGGTTAAATAAAGGTTAAATTAAAAATTTAAAAAAGCCATATAGTGTATCGTCACCTTTGTGGATCCGGTCAGAGCCAAGAAGCTCCCCAACCCAAGGTCCTCATATGACACCATCGCCGAAGCCCGGATGGATCCCCTTATTCTGGCGAAGTTACTCTTCTTCATGAGCGTGTCAAGAAGCTTTCAGCCATTTCTCACACAGTACCAGACCGATGCCCCGATGATTCCCTTCCTCGGCAAAGATTTGGAGGATCTGATCAGGGTGGGCCTAATGACTACTACAAATGTATTAAAATGGTTTAGTCGTTCAAGCTCCATTAATTACAGAGGAGACAAAGAAATTAGTTTTCAGCATGTTGAATTGGCTTGTAGTTAGTATTGTAAATACCGTAATACCTTTTTCCAATTATAAATTTAAGCCTATGCTATTCTATTTTCAGAGCCTTCTCAGACGCTTCATAAAGCGAGACGTCCTTGATGTTTCCCCAGTAAAGCTGGTCAAGCTTGATGTGACGGACCAAAAGCTTTGGGTCAGTCCAACGCAAGTGGACACTGGCATGGGAGCCACAGCTGCCCTCAAGGTAACTCTTGATACATTTATCACCTTAGATGACTTCGACATTGTGATATAGCAGCTGCAAAGTCACTTGAGCAGTGAAGTAATTATGTTGAAAAAGTAAGAGATAATATGATTTGTTTATCATAGAGCAGTTGATATATTAACTAGATCTGTCCAATTTTGTGTAGTGTAAGTTACATATAGGAAGAGTTTATTTGGTGTTTTAGATTACTTTTGTGCTTTTGTCAGGGAATGTCAGGCAGTCAGAGTGGTGGAAGTGAGCGCGATGCTTTACTGTTCATGTGAGACAGCGAGAGTGCTCTTATGGAGCTTACAGCTTACGGACAACTCGTAATTACGAACGGACTTCCATAAGGCCTATTATGTTTAAAAAGTTTCGTTAAATACAATGGTTCGTAATAACGAATGCACGCACTACTTTGTGATGCTCATGAAAACATTGCGTGGTTTCAGCGGTTTGTCGGCTCAAGGAAAAGAGATCACCATCCGTTATTTAAAGTCAGATCACGGTCACGTTTTTCTCTTTCGCTTAACCTTACAACGATGCCTTCAAAGCATAAATCCGATGCAAGTGCTGGTGATGCATCCATGGAAAGTAAAGTTGAAATAATAAAGAGATCGGAGAGAGGTGAAACGCCATCAGCCATTGGGAAAGCATTAGGCTACAGCCGGTCAATGATCAGAAAATGTTTAAGACAAAGGGAGAATAATGGAGCATGTGAAAGGCCATGCCCCGACGAATGCCACGATTATTACCAAGCAACACAGTGGTTTAATTATTGAGACGGAAAGGCTATTGATAATTTGGATAGAAGACCAAAATCAGCGTAATATGCCTATTAGTCTTTCTTTAGTGCAAGAAAGGGCTCGAAGCCTTTCTTTAATGGTTTTTTACAGTACAGTACTGTATGTACATAGTTACTTTTATTATTACTGTATTATTATTAATATTACAGTATTATTATTATTATGTACTGAATGTTATGTTTAAGATGTTTTATTGTATTTGAAAGTTGTTCTTAAGTGTTTTATATGCACAGAAAGGTAAAATAAATACTATACTAAGACAAACAATTGACTAAGTGATGATTAATAAGAACTGTATGTACCTGTTCGACTTACATACAAATTTGACTTAAAGACAGACTTAAGAACGGATCTTGTTCATAACCCGGGGACTGCCTGTATATGTAAACATAAGAAATGAACATAGATGAACAACTAGCCTAGTGTTTAGGGAATCTTTGGGCACCTTCTCTAAACATTATCATGCTGCTCTCCTCAATGTCTTTGACTAAGGCACCTTCTCTAAATGTTATTGACCTGCTCTCAATGTCTTTGACTAAGATATTATTTTAATCAACAAATTGCAATATTTTAGTTATACTGGCCTATTATTTTGCAGTTCAGCATTTTATCATTGGAAGCATAGCCTAGTATAAGTCATAACAAATGTCCATAGCCCTAATAATTGTCCTTAGACATAATTTAAATATAGTTGGAAATCTGCGATTCATTTTCCAGAGTATATTACAAATAAATCTTATGTGATTTCCACAGGATATAATTTTAATTGGAAAATATTACAAATGTATTTTATTTTTATTTTGCAGGGACAATGCATATTTCTGTAAATGTTAGCCAAAAGGCTAGTTTACATCTGTAGTCCCTGGCCAGATGTTACAATAGGAAAAAATAACAAATGATTTGTTTATCATAGAGCAGTTGATATATTAACTAGATCTGTCCAATTTTGTGTAGTGTAAGTTACATATAGGAAGAGTTTATTTGGTGTTTTAGATTACTTTTGTGCTTTTGTCAGGGAATGTCAGGCAGTCAGAGTGGTGTAAGTGAGCACGATGCTTTACTGTTCATGCGAGACAGCGAGAGTTGTCTGTCAAAGATTTGTCAGAACATTCTTTTAAAGTGCCCACTGAAGTACCCCACTGTCCAAAACATGATGTCCCTGGACCCAAATTGCAATATTTTAGTTATACTGGCCTATTATTTTGCAGTTCAGCATTTTATCATTGGAAGCATAGCCTAGTATAAGTCATAACAAATGTCCATAGCCCTAATAATTGTCCTTAGACATAATTTAAATATAGTTGGAAATCTGCGATTCATTTTCCAGAGTATATTACAAATAAATCTTATGTGATTTCCACAGGATATAATTTTAATTGGAAAATATTACAAATGTATTTTATTTTTATTTTGCAGGGACAATGCATATTTCTGTAAATGTTAGCCAAAAGGCTAGTTTACATCTGTAGTCCCTGGCCAGATGTTACAATAGGAAAAAATAACAAATGATTTGTTTATCATAGAGCAGTTGATATATTAACTAGATCTGTCCAATTTTGTGTAGTGTAAGTTACATATAGGAAGAGTTTATTTGGTGTTTTAGATTACTTTTGTGCTTTTGTCAGGGAATGTCAGGCAGTCAGAGTGGTGTAAGTGAGCACGATGCTTTACTGTTCATGCGAGACAGCGAGAGTTGTCTGTCAAAGATTTGTCAGAACATTCTTTTAAAGTGCCCACTGAAGTACCCCACTGTCCAAAACATGATGTCCCTGGACCCCTCGAAGATGCACTCTGA
This sequence comes from Aldrovandia affinis, assembly GCA_029706075.1. Taxonomy (NCBI): domain Eukaryota; kingdom Metazoa; phylum Chordata; class Actinopteri; order Notacanthiformes; family Halosauridae; genus Aldrovandia; species Aldrovandia affinis. The sequence continues at coordinate 96,496 of JAINUG010000347.1, read as the reverse complement.
GCCAGACGTGTGCCTGCAGAAAACGAAGGCCCAAATTGCAATATTTTAGTTATACTGGCCTATTATTTTGCAGTTCAGCATTTTATAAGTGTTGTATTTTATCATTGGAAACAGCCTAGTATAAGTCATAACAAATGTCCATAGCCCTAATAATTGTCCTTAGACATAATAATTTAAATATAGTTGGAAATCTGCGATTCATTTTCCAGAGTATATTACAAATAAATCTTATGTGATTTCCACAGGATATAATTTTAATTGGAAAATATTACACATTTATTTTATTTTTATTTTGCAGGGACAATGCATATTAATGAACATTTCTGTAAATGTTAGCCAAAAGGCTAGTTTACATCTGTAGTCCCTGGCCAGATGTTACAATAGGAAAAAAATAACAAAACAGCTTGTAAAAAACATCTACAATCTACATATTAAAAAAAAGAGTCATAATAGTGTTGGAGCAAGAAGGTTAGCAGCCAGAAGCATAAAATACATGAAGCATGCAGGACAAACAGTAAACAGCATTAGCCAAGTATTAATACAGGCATCCAGGCTTGTCTTTATCTAAATGCAGGTGATGAGATTGCACATCAATTTGAGAAGTTCCTCTTCAGTGAGGCCAGAGGCCTTCAGTGTGTCGGATGGATGGAGAGGGGACATCTTCCTGCACAAGGCCATGAATGGATATGCAGAACTATGGAGCTTTGTGGGACAGCTGTTACATTTACATTGTATTTTAGGCATTTAGCAGACGCTCTTATCCAGAGTGACTTACACAGTTTACATTTCTTAACATACAATCCATTTATGCAGCTGGATATTTTACTGAAGCAATTCAGGTTAAGTACCTTGCTCAAGGGTACAACACAAACTGCCCCCCCCCCCTCCAATGCAACACATTCTGCTGTGTGACCCCCTCCCAAAAAGCAACATTGGAACAAATTAAAAAAGGAAATGCACATTATATTCATATAATATTTTAAAAATGTTTGTTTAATGCGTTTGTTTGTCATTTTAGGAATATTGTTTATTTTCTTTAAAACATTGTCTCATTGGTGTTTTCCCCTCTTTGATTTCTCTCTCCCTCATTCCAGATCACACAGTTTTACAGAAGAGTCATAATAAACCCGAAATCCAGGATAGAGGGGCTGAGTGAATGTGATTGGGACTCTGTAAAGGAGGGCCATTTTGAAGACGCTGTAGAAGGACAGAGTTCCTGCCAAGTGATCCAGATACACTCCTATTCTGGAGGAGGGGGGGGCAGGGAGTTCAATGATCTCATTATTGTGCCTGTAATAACAACTGGAATCAGAGCAGAACAAACTCCAGGACTTATCATTATGTCCCAGAGCACAGTCAACAGCCCCTCCTTCCCTGTTGATCTCTTTATATGAGACTGCTATAGAAACCCCAAACCCCCCACTCCACTCAGCCTCCCAGTAAGAGCGTTCAAACAGACCCTCTGTGCACAGCACTTGGGCCCAGCCTTTAAATCTCTCTGGGTGATAATTATATGACTGGATCTGTCCCACACGTGCAATCTTTCTGTTCCCCTCAGACAGATGGAGGAGTCTATTCGCTGTGTTGATGTCCAGTATGAGCTGACGGGAATCTGATGGAGGAGAATTAGGAGAGAAGAGAGCTGGGTAATCACCATCATCACTTTCATATTTTACACACGTTTAAATTAAATATTTTCTTTCATTCACACACCTTTGTATTGAATTTTCTATTAATATTATCATTGTTTTCCTAACATATCATTCTTAGTAACTTTCTTCACACAGTGTGTTACTGTAGGACATGTATGATGGTATTCGTATTTGATCCATGTGATTAATGCCAGAATCACTGCAGCTGAATTAACAGGGATCTGGAGGAGTCAGTCATGAATATACATATTTTTATTCATATCTTCATCTTATTCTCATGTTACCTTATTGTTTTCATTTAGTTTTAATTACAGACTCACATTTTAAGAAGTCCTCTCTGGTCCTGGGCTCTCGAATATGGACTTTCACTGTAGAGAGATCACAAGAAGGATGAGCTCCTAAAGATGAACTTTTTATCATATTTCCTGGGGAAATGGGAAGATATTTTAAGCAATAAAATGCATGTAAATGCAAACTGAGCTCATCCAGGGTTAATAACAATATGAAATAAAAGTGTGAGGAATATATCGTGCTGAGCGCAGGAGGCTCAGTAGTTTTGGCAGTTTACTTTTAAACAGCAGTGACAGTTTGAAAGTTTGAAACTGCAACAATTGCTCATTGCAGTTGCTCATTTCCCCAGTTACCATTGCGGGCAAACAGAGAGCAGGAAGCAGGAGATGTAATGAAAAGACCTCACTGCGCTCAAAAACAACCCAGAGGGCCTGTACTCTGACTACACTCATACTGAGTTACCACTACCTAGGGCTGAAAATCAGTGCGGCAGGGAGCTATGGCCTGCCACTGAATCCATTAAAAGCTTCAGAGAGAGGATGCAAAATAAGGTGCTATAGATTCAATACAACACACTTATTAGAATTTGTGGTGGAAATGTGAAGTGCATCCCTGATCCCCAGCATTCAAAAATGTAGATTTGAATTTTAGAATGTTCAAGCTGGTACTCATCCACTAAATGCTGGCCTGCTGAGAGACATGGACAGATTCTGTATAAATTAGCTGCTATATACACACATTTCATCCACAGCTCAGGTGGACTGACAGTGAATTTTGAAAAGCTGATGGGCATTTATTATAGTTGCTAGTTTTCTTAAAGGTTTAGAGTTGATAAGTGGAGGTGCTCTCGGAGTGTACGCCTGAGTGTGTGGTTGACGAGACCTTCCAAATTGTCAGTATGACAGAATTCATGTGCCCAGGTCCATGGGATGTGGGAATATTCTGGAAATAATGTTAAATAGTCAGTCTGACTTAGAAAGAGTTTCAGTGAAGCTGTACACATGCAGATTTGTTTTTCACCCCCTACCCTCCGTCTGTGTGAAGCTGGAGTCCGAGGATCTTCCTCCGGCGTTCCCCGCCCCAACCGGGCTCGATGCTCCCTGACCTAAAACAGAGCGGGCCATCATTTGCACTGGGCTTCTTTAAAACGGAAAACATAGGTTATCAGTGTATTAAAGGTGGTTTAGATACATTATGGAAGAATCAAGTTGCGCACATAGACAAAGTGCTGAAAGTCAGGCTACACACAACTTCTTGTAATTGAGAAAAATCAAAAAGATAAAGCAATTGAGGTATTTTCCATACTTATCTTTAATTACTTACGAGCATTTGCCTTTTCTAATTCTTCCGCTTGATTGTGTAGGTCAAGTGCTCTTAACACCTCGGCGGTGCGTGCAATTGCGTCCTTTCTCGTGAACTTGCTAATTATCCTTCCCGTAATAGCTATGTTCGACTTCTTTTCAATCAGACCATAGCCGATTTTATGTTGTGTACTCAGTTTGTGCTTAAATCTATCCAACTGCTCAGCAGAGAGATTGTCCAGCGCATCAAGAATAAAATCATCTACAGTTTTTGCCATACTGTACTAAAAGTTCAGCCGTGCTTCAGCTCAAAGACGTTGTCGGTGTACACCTGCGGGAAGAAAAACTACTTCAGGGGAAGTGACTCAACCAAGTGCAAATCAGAGGTGGTAGGGGCCCTTGGATGGCTGTGTTTTTATTCTGGTCAGATGCAGGGGCGTGGCTATTGGGCTACAGCCCCCGACCATTTTAATTTAATTTTTTTTAGTATATTATTGACTGTGTTTGACATTGAGCATTACTGATACAAGCATGAAAACTGCACTGCAAGTGTTAAATGTAGCCCACCCCCTACTTTTCACTTTATTTCAACTTTGTTGCAAGTGCTTAATGTCATAAATATAAGAACATAACTATAATGAATGTTATGTCCATACAGATATCAGCCTTTTCCAGGCCCAGGGAAATGTGCTGCTGTGTGGAGATTTCAATGCAAGAACAGGAACAGAGCCAGACTGTATTAACACATAGCAATTACCACATATTTGGACGCACCCCCCTACATCTAATACCAATTACAACACAGAGAAACAACCCAGACCGTGCTGTAAACAAAAATGGTAGGGAGTTAAGGTGGGCTGTCCATCTTTGAAACAGCATTTGCCCAACACTGCCCAAAGCTATATTCCTCACCCCCCACCTTACATTTATTTGGTATTCCAGTCATGCAAATCTGACAAAAGTAAATAATAACTTAATTATTTATGAAATAAGCTATATTCACATCAAAGTGTGTTTGTATTAGAGGTCAGTGTATGAAGATTATGCATTAGCTAAAATTTTCTGACAACCTGATTATCAATTACTTTTTGTTTTAAAAAATTGTTTCAGATTCCCCCCTAATTATACTCTCTATTTCTTTCGATTTACTCGCCTGCCCCCACGGCACAAGCTAATACCTCGAGGCAATGATCCGCCTCCTCCAAGACTGGACTCGCCCAACTATGTTTACCAGGTCGCCTCTGCGTTCTAACAGCGGGCAATACTAGGTGATGAAATCGCCCAGTGGGCGTTCACCACGCTTGAATGGCCTCAAAGTGCTTCCGACGTGCTTACGAAATTTTTGGATGGTAAACAAATAGTTCATCATAGATTTTGAGAATCTTTATTATAAATATGAGTTGGCTAGCAGTATTGTTTCCTTCAATTATGAACCGCAAACTCAAACTCAGAAGGCTTTTTGCAATTACGGCCATTTACTTGCGCTGGAAACAGCTCGCAATTTCTCTCCGGTGCGTTTTCCAAACGTACCCATGCGATAAAAAATAGCCTTTTAACCAACACAAACATTACATAAGATGTATGTAGGCCATATAAGTTTAGCTAGCTATAAATATTTATGCTTTTAGGATTAAATAAAGTATGAGGGTACTGCAGACCGCTGTTAACAGTTTCTCCTCACTCATGTTGAAGTATCAGAACTAGGAATAAAATTTCGGTGTTGTGTTGGTTTCCGCGTGGAAGGTAAAAAGAGCAAGACATGGGCGATATCGCCCAAAAGTTCAGAATTTTCAACTTTTCTGTGTCGCCGCCACGCCCACAAATCGGCCAATCGGCCAGGTGTCGGAAGTCGCTCACTCTCATAGAGAATCAATGCATTTCCGGCAGCTCGTCGCCGAATCGCCCCCTGTTAGAATGCGGGGTTAGACCGCTACGCCACCCGGTTTGGACAAGAGTACTCCTTTCTGAATTTCTCAGCTCAATTTGTTCAGTTAATTGAGATGAGATCATTTTTATTGACAGCTAAAGGTCAATAGACAGCTGAATGTGCAGAAGCTACAGATTAATTAGGCTTCGAGACCAAAACAGGGTGGTCTTACTGCCATCGTGCGCGGTCAAACAATGAGAAGTGAGCCAGGATTACAGCCTAGAAGAACAGACGGCAGCAAAGCTCCGTGCCCGCTGGCCTGACTTGTCATGCCCATAACCCAGTGTACTTGAAAAAGAGATGCAAATCTCAATGTCGACTCCCTGGTTAAATAAAGGATAAATAAAATAAAAACTATGAGCGTACTATAAGTGGTACGCCAGTACTCATGTGCGTCCTCAAACATCAATTGTGTACCAAGGAAGACGACAAACCTTTGAAACATACGTGACTTTTAAGTTTGATCAGTTCATCACTGGTATGGTAGTTAACTTAATTAGTTAACCTCTTACATGTTTAAGTGAATTTATCAAAAACGCCCAAAAACGACATACCCAAAAGTAAATTAAAGCTGCTCTTCAACCGCTTGCAGTATATGCATGGTTTTGGTCTCATTCAAAAGATAACACTCTGAATTTTTGAATTGCAAAACAGTCAGAATCACTAAGTGCCTCTGGCACTGTGTAATAGTGGTCTGAATGTGCTGAATTTGAAGGAAATAAATTCCGCCTGGAATTTTTGTAGAAACAGATGCCTGCAGGTGACTATAGCTGGTAGGTATAAGCTGGAAAACACCATAGGAACATAGCATGAAGTGTTACCAAGTTCAGGTTCAAATTTCAGAACAAAACCTCAAAAAATGAACATATTACACAGTTTTTTTGAAGGGTACCACCAGGCGTTCCCAAACTGTGCCATTTGGAGACTCCAAAGGGGCCTTTTCTTTCTTGTCTGAACAAATACAATTTTGAAATAAAAATAAAATTTGCATTCAAAAAAGTATAGAGCATAAATAAAACACAGCAAACATGAACTATTTACAAAATCCCTGAGTGAGGTTATAGTGTCCTTTCTGTATTCTTTTTTTTACAGCTCATCTCACATCAGCAGTTCAGTCACACAATGAAACACAAAGGGGGGAAGACACACATACACTTTCACACTTCCCTAGTCAAACAAAAGAGCGAGGGCACAAAGGGGGGACACACAGCACACACATACAATTCACACTTCACAGTCAAACAAAAGACAAACACAGGCACAGACTAATTTATAAGAAACTACCTTTTAGAAGTTAGTTTCACTTCACAGTCAAACAAAAGACTAAACTATAGTTTATTTATGTCAAAATATACAACAATATATGTTATAATATAATGAAATACTTGAATATTTCAAATTTTCACTCCGTTTCGCCATTACTAGATTATTCGCATAGCTGCGTAATCATAGGGATGCGCAATTACGCGTGGCCACTGGTACAATAAACCTATCCAGAAGTGAGTTTATATAGGACCGCTCAACCAACCAAATGTCGTTAGCTCATTGGATTAGCTAAACAATGATATGTGTCAGTTATCAGCTAAATCGGCTTCGATTTGATAAGGCTATCGTAAATCAAAGATAAGAAGGTAATGCCGGTGAACACGGACACGCATTGGCTATTGACGGCTATTGAGGCCGCTTTGGAGCTCCTATTTGGTCAAATGAGGTGTCATTCAAAAGGTCAGACCTGTCAGACATTTTTGTAGTAAAATATGGTAATTCTGAGATCCTGACCCGGAGTTAGAAGCTGAAAACTTGCAAGATTACGCATGTCTGTAGTGAAAAGCGTATTTTTGCTCCAGCGGTTCCTGCGTGTTTTTGAAGGAAAAATGAGGTTTGGACTGTATATTTTACTGGATTGGATCGCCTGGACTCTTTGCCAATGTCACATAAGCGTTTTTAGTCGGATTGTAATCGATCGGTGGATTACAATATGAATTTGTAGGTGAGTTGACTAGAATTTTTTTCGTTTGTTGGTTTGTTGTAGGTCTGACATAGCGGCTGATTGTACCTGCTGTTGTGATCTTATCTTGGAATAGTTTATATCATTCGAATCACAAGAATCGTAGCTTTCTAGCCATATAAGGCATGTGCACTTTTGTTAACGTAACTTTTCTGTATTTGGCCGAATTCGCGCAGATCGTATCTATGTCCCGCCGGCGGGACGTCCGAATTTTAAAATTACCAGTGATGGACTGACCAAACTTAAAAGTCACGTATGTTTCAAACGCTAACTGCTAGCTAGCTGTAACGTTAAGCAGCCCCGTCAACACCATGCGTTTTCTGATCTAAGATTATACACTTCGTTTCATAATGCCATACATTTTCAATACCTGACTGTGTTAGAAGTATACAACTAACGTAGTACGCAGGGATAAGCAGAGTAGTTTTAAAACATTTTGTTCACCTTTATCTCTTCTTGGTTGAAGAAACACAGGACACCCCTCTCGCGGTCTTTCTTGATTCTTTCTTTCGGTTTCGGTCTCGGTCTTCGCGCTCAAATTATTTTCTAGGGAGACTCCCCCACCTTAAGGGGTCCGACTAGAAAATATGTTGGGCTACTTTTGTGTTCCGCGTTGCCACCGCCAAAAAGTGATTCTGTAATAACACTGGTCTACAAAAAATGTTTTTCTTTCTTGCATGGACTTTGGCTAATTTAGGGCTGCTGAATCCAAATTTGAGCTCAGATTTGCTCTATCACATCAAGTTTTTGTGCTATCTATGCTCCATATTCATGGATTTTACAAAAGTTGACCACCCAGTCTGGCAATCTTGGTGGGCTTGATTATTGATTATTGATTATTCTCACCAAAACTACTTCATTTAGGGCCTTAAAATAATTTGACAAATGTTTTAAGTCATAAAAACATGTTTTACATAAGTTTATGTTTTTTGTGATTTGCAGCTGTGAAGACTCTACCTAATCTGCTGTTAAGACTCTACCTAATCTAAGTTTTACAATTAAATATTGTAATTGAAGTAGGTACCTTTCATTGTAAAAATTTTTGCATCTATCGATCTTCTAATGCAACAGTGTTTTTCAACTTCGAGTGTAAAATTGCTGTTTTCTCAAAACTAATGATTTTTCATAGCTCAAAAACCTGATGTGATAGGCAAAAACTAATGCCAGATTTGGATTCGGCACCCAAAAGTTAGCTAGAATCCGTTGAAAAACCCCATGCAAGAAAAATCGTGTTGACCAGTGTAATCATTCCAGATTTCTCATTCAGGGGGGGGCACGGGGGTCAAAGCTTGTATTCACAAGCCCCCGTTGGCCCCTCCCCAGAACCGCCACTGATTACAGAAATGGAGCAAATACTACTATTTTAATAAAAAACAACTTAAACTGTATTATATGTCCTTTCTTTGATAAATTCTGGTAGATTAATGTAACTTAATCCCAGCCATTCTACATCACAGCACACAGTCTTCATGACCACAAACATGACCATACTGTAGCAACCCTGAGATGGATAGTGGCCCAGGCCCGCCCAATTCTCCGTTAATGATTGTGATTAATTAGTTCCATGGGGTGGTGGCACTATAGAGTTTTGTCTAAAAGCACATGTAATTAGCGGCTAGCTCTCTTCTTCTTCCGGTAGTCCAGGTGCGAGACGTGTGTGTTCATGTCCGCTGCTACCTAGAACGCTGTAGCCCTCCGTTTATTGTTTTGGCGCCTCTCCCCATTGCCCCCCAACTATCATAATAAAACGCCTTCCCGAGCTGTTCAACGTGACCGTTCTTGTCCGCCTGTATTTCTCCGACCCTGTTGGCGACCAGCTGGCTAGGAACTTACCTCGCTGGGAGCATCGCTACAATTCTGTATTCTTATCAAGAGTAGGGCTGTGTTCGAAACCGCTCACTCATTCACTCGTTCCCTATTCCCTATATTGTTCTTGAGGCATAAACGGAGGCGTATGTATGACGGTATGACACGACCGCATTGCATTGTGGTACACGGGAGAAATTGTAGGGTACATTAGCTGTTCACTACAAATCACGGTGAATTGTGGGTATTTTCTCGTTCACTATATAGTGAACGAAATTAACAGTTTAGAATTCGTTGCACACTACAAAATGGCGTACACACTATATAGTGAATAGGGAGCGGTTTCGAACACAGCCTAGGCCTATGGATTAAAGCAATTAGGCGAATGTGGGGTGAATTTGTCATATGTGGCCTAGTGCGGGTAGAAAAATAGACACGTTTGCTAGTTGTCTAGAGAAGTTTCATAACTCCGTTTTATGTCACCTGTTTGCGATTCTGCTCGTGAAATTCACAGCACGGCGCAAATTTTATATTTTTAAAGAAAGTGTATAAATGCAAAAACAAACGTAAAAAAAGGCAAACCAAGAGACCAAAACCAAGCTGAAGAGGCAGCAGCATTTCCTGATGTCACTTCATTCTTTTTCGGGGCCGCTCACTTCCGCCCCCTGCCGCATCCTTGCCTTGGCTTCCGGCGCCCCCTAGTGGATGTACAAAAACACAGCATTAATGTCACAGTCTGCGGTAGACCGCGTGTAAATCGGGACTCCTGCAAGGACACGGTTGTCACAGCTCCTGCTTGCCACCAGAGGGCAGCATTGGACTAATAATGCTCTTGATTGTTTGATTGTTTGATTGTGTAAGGGCGGGGGGAGTCCACACAGATAATAATATACGCCATTCAGCAGACGCTTTTATCCAAAGCAACTTACAGTAGTGAATGCATACATTTTCAGTATATGTGGCCCCAGTAGGGATTGAACCCACAACCTAAGCGTCCTGATTAGTTTACTTTTAATCTCGAACAGGAATACAACATGTCTCCTTCCTTACATAATGAAATAGGCTACTAAGTATGAACTTATGATGAGTGTCTATGCATAATTATTTCATGTTGTATATGTAAGTCACTTTGGATAAAGGTGTCTGCTTAACAAAAAGGCTACATGTAATGTAGGCCTAATCAATAAGGCTAATTTTCAGATTTTAGACAATAGCCCTGGGCTATAGCCACCATAGTCAGTATGTCTGTTATTAGATTAACTTGTCCCATCAGACCATAGAGTGTTGTGATTTTAAAGGTCTGCTGGTCCTCCTCCAATATTCAATAAGTTTACAGCCTGGTCGAGTAGAAAAGCGCTATATAAGCACAACCATAATAATAATTATTTTTTTGGTGTGTGTGTTTGTGTGATTATTAGGCTAATTGCCCCTTCCCTTAGCCTAATGAGGATTAATTGGCACATTGAATTGATAATTTCCTCCTTTTTTCCACATGTGCAGGAAGGTACAAAGGAGCTGGATCTGAGCAACATGCTCTCTCTGTCAATGGATGGGCCCAATGTTAATTGGAAATGTGTTGAGCTCTTACAAGAGGAACACAGAGAGCAGTGTGGTGGAGCCCAACTAGAGATTGTTGGGAGTTGTGGCCTTCACACGATGCACAACTCGTTCAGGAATGGCTTCGCGGTGTGTCCTCCACTACCTTTTGCACTGTGCACCTGCAAGGAGGGAAGACTTCACATTGGTGACCAAGTGTGGCACATTTCCTCAGTCATTTTATGGGCATCTGTGGAAGGCGTCTGTCTCGGCAGCTAATCAGGACGATTAGCGGCCACGCCTACTGGCAGAGCAGTAAGCGCACACACCGGTCCTGTGTATAATAATCACATCTGTGTGCTTTAAGACGGCTCTGCTCCCTTCAGTAGGTGGCTGGAACCAGGAGGGAGAGGCGTTTGAGACCGAGGAGCGAGAAAGAGAAACGAAAGAAGAACGAGAGAAAAGCGAGAGAAAAGCGAAAGTGAATATCGAACGAACTGAAAAGTGCCGGTTCGATATTGTTTAATTTGGTTTTGTTATTTTCAGTTAGTTACCCGAAAGCTTCGCGGCAACTAGGGTGACGTGTTTGTTTGTGTTTATTAGTGTTTATTATTGTACGCTCCCGGTGCTCGTTCTCTGCCCAGTGTGGGAACAGAGAACGCGCCGTCAACAAAATAAATAAAAATCCGGTCCGTAGACCGGAAAACTCCACTCCGTGTCTGGACTGCTCTGTCCCCGTCCAGGGTGTGTCACGTGGCGTTTGACGGCATCAATGGCTGGAAAACCTGCCAGCAGTGGAGAGGGCTATTGACATTTGGCCATATACACTATATGGCCCAAAGTCAGTGGACACCCCTACTAATTATTGAGTTTCTCAGGGTTTGGGATAGGCCCCTTAGTTCCAGTGAAGGGTATTCTTAATGCTACAGGATACGAAGACATCTTAGCCAATTGGGCGCTTCCAACTTTGTGGCAACAGTTTGGGGAAGGCCCTTTGCTGTTCCAGCATGACTGTGCCCCTGTGCACAAAGCAAGGTCCATAAAGACATGGTTAGACGAGTTTGGTGTGGAGGAACCTGATTGGCCTGCACAGAGCCCTGACCTCAACCCCACTGAACAGGTTTGGGAGGAATTAGAACGCTGATTGCGAGCCAGGCCTTCTCGTCCAACATCAGTGCCTGACCTCACAGATGGCTCTTTTGGCTGAATGGGCACAAATTCCCACAGACACATTCCAAAATCTTGTGGAAAGCCTTCCCAGAAGACTGGCAGCTGTCATAGCCGCAAAGGGGGGTCCAACTCCATAGTAATGCCCATGGTTTTAGAATGGGATGTCCAACAAGCTCATATAGGTGTGATGGTCAGGTGTCCACTGTAGCCATATAGTGTATCGTCACCTTTGTGGATCAGGTCAGAGCCAAGAAGCTCCCCAACCCAAGGTCCTCATATGACACCATCGCAGAAGCCCGGATGGATCCCCTTATTCTGGCGAAGTTACTCTTCTTCATGAGTGTGTCAAGAAGCTTTCAGCCATTTCTCGCACAGTACCAGACCGATGCCCCGATGATTCCCTTCCTCGGAAAAGATTTGGAGGATCTGATCAGGGTGGGCCTAATGACTACTACAAATGTATTAAAATGGTTTAGTCGTTCAAGCTCCATTAATTACAGAGGAGACGAACAATTAAACAAAGAAATTAGTTTTCAGCATGTTGAATTGGCTTGTAGTTAGTATTGTAAATACCGCAATACCTTTTTCCAATTATAAATTTAAGCCTATGCTATTCTATTTTCAGAGCCTTCTCAGACGCTTCATAAAGCGAGACGTCCTTGATGTTTCCCCAGTAAAGCTGGTCAAGCTTGATGTGACAGACCAAAAGCTTTGGGTCAGTCCAACGCAAGTGGACACTGGCACAGCCACAGCTGCCCTCAAGGTAACTCTTGATACATTTATTACCTTAGATGACTTCGACATTGTGATATAGCAGCTGCAAAGTCACTTGAGCAGTGAAGCAATTATGTTGAAAAAGTAAGAGATAATATGATTTGTTTATCATAGAGCAGTTGATATATTAACTAGATCTGTCCAATTTTGTGTAGTGTAAGTTACATATAGGAAGAGTTTATTTGGTGTTTTAGATTACTTTTGTGCTTTTGTCAGGGAATGTCAGGCAGTCAGAGTGGTGGAAGTGAGCACGATGCTTTACTGTTCATGCGAGACAGCGAGAGTTGTCTGTCAAAGATTTGTCAGAACATTCTTTTAAAGTGCCCACTGAAGTACCCCACTGTCCGAAACATGATGTCCCTGGACCCCTCAAAGATGCACTCTGAGCCAGACGTGTGCCTGCAGAAAACGAAGGCCCAAATTGCAATATTTTAGTTATACTGGCCTATTATTTTGCAGTTCAGCATTTTATAAGTGTTGTATTTTATCATTGGAAACAGCCTAGTATAAGTCATAACAAATGTCCATAGCCCTAATAATTGTCCTTAGACATAATAATTTAAATATAGTTGGAAATCTGCGATTCATTTTCCAGAGTATATTACAAATAAATCTTATGTGATTTCCACAGGATATAATTTTAATTGGAAAATATTACACATTTATTTTATTTTTATTTTGCAGGGACAATGCATATTAATGAACATTTCTGTAAATGTTAGCCAAAAGGCTAGTTTACATCTGTAGTCCCTGGCCAGATGTTACAATAGGAAAAAAATAACAAAACAGCTTGTAAAAAACATCTACAATCTACATATTAAAAAAAAGAGTCATAATAGTGTTGGAGCAAGAAGGTTAGCAGCCAGAAGCATAAAATACATGAAGCATGCAGGACAAACAGTAAACAGCATTAGCCAAGTATTAATACAGGCATCCAGGCTTGTCTTTATCTAAATGCAGGTGATGAGATTGCACATCAATTTGAGAAGTTCCTTTCAGTGAGGCCAGAGGCCTTCAGTGTGTCGGATGGATGGAGAGGGGACATCTTCCTGCACAAGGCCATGAATGGATATGCAGAACTATGGAGCTTTGTGGGACAGCTGTTACATTTACATTGTATTTTAGGCATTTAGCAGACGCTCTTATCCAGAGTGACTTACACAGTTTACATTTCTTAACATACAATCCATTTATGCAGCTGGATATTTTACTGAAGCAATTCAGGTTAAGTACCTTGCTCAAGGGTACAACACAAACTGCCCCCCTCCAATGCAACACATTCTGCTGTGTGACCCCCTCCCAAAAAGCAACATTGGAACAAATTAAAAAGGAAATGCACATTATATTCATATAATATTTTAAAAATGTTTGTTTAATGCGTTTGTTTGTCATTTTAGGAATATTGTTTATTTTCTTTAAAACATTGTCTCATTGGTGTTTTCCCCTCTTTGATTTCTCTCCCCTCATTCCAGATCACACAGTTTTACAGAAGAGTCATAATAAACCCGAAATCCAGGATAGAGGGGCTGAGTGAATGTGATTGGGACTCTGTAAAGGAGGGCCATTTTGAAGACGCTGTAGAAGGACAGAGTTCCTGCCAAGTGATCCAGATACACTCCTATTCTGGAGGAGGGGGCAGGGAGTTCAATGATCTCATTATTGTGCCTGTAATAACAACTGAATCAGAGCAGAACAAACTCCAGGACTTATCATTATGTCCCAGAGCACAGTCAACAGCCCCTCCTTCCCTGTTGATCTCTTTATATGAGACTGCTATAGAAACCCCAAACCCCCCACTCCACTCAGCCTCCCAGTAAGAGCGTTCAAACAGACCCTCTGTGCACAGCACTTGGGCCCAGCCTTTAAATCTCTCTGGGTGATAATTATATGACTGGATCTGTCCCACACGCAATCTTTCTGTTCCCCTCAGACAGATGGAGGAGTCTATTCGCTGTGTTGATGTCCAGTATGAGCTGACGGGAATCTGATGGAGGAGAATTAGGAGAGAAGAGAGCTGGGTAATCACCATCATCACTTTCATATTTTACACACGTTTAAATTAAATATTTTCTTTCATTCACACACCTTTGTATTGAATTTTCTATTAATATTATCATTGTTTTCCTAACATATCATTCTTAGTAACTTTCTTCACACAGTGTGTTACTGTAGGACATGTATGATGGTATTCGTATTTGATCCATGTGATTAATGCCAGAATCACTGCAGCTGAATTAACAGGGATCTGGAGGAGTCAGTCATGAATATACATATTTTTATTCATATCTTCATCTTATTCTCATGTTACCTTATTGTTTTCATTTAGTTTTAATTACAGACTCACATTTTAAGAAGTCCTCTCTGGTCCTGGCTCGAATATGGACTTTCACTGTAGAGAGATCACAAGAAGGATGAGCTCCTAAAGATGAACTTTTTTATCATATTTCCTGGGGAAATGGGAAGATATTTTAAGCAATAAAATGCATGTAAATGCAAACTGAGCTCATCCAGGGTTAATAACAATATGAAATAAAAGTGTGAGGAATATATCGTGCTGAGCGCAGGAGGCTCAGTAGTTTTGGCAGTTTACTTTTAAACAGCAGTGACAGTTTGAAAGTTTGAAACTGCAACAATTGCTCATTGCAGTTGCTCATTTCCCCAGTTACCATTGCGGGCAAACAGAGAGCAGGAAGCAGGAGATGTAATGAAAAGACCTCACTGCGCTCAAAACAACCCAGAGGGCCTGTACTCTGACTACACTCATACTGAGTTACCACTACCTAGGGCTGAAAATCAGTGCGGCAGGGAGCTATGGCCTGCCACTGAATCCATTAAAAGCTTCAGAGAGAGGATGCAAAATAAGGTGCTATAGATTCAATACAACACACTTATTAGAATTTGTGGTGGAAATGTGAAGTGCATCCCTGATCCCCAGCATTCAAAAATGTAGATTTGAATTTTAGAATGTTCAAGCTGGTACTCATCCACTAAATGCTGGCCTGCTGAGAGACATGGACAGATTCTGTATAAATTAGCTGCTATATACACACATTTCATCCACAGCTCAGGTGGACTGACAGTGAATTTTGAAAAAGCTGATGGGCATTTATTATAGTTGCTAGTTTTCTTAAAGGTTTAGAGTTGATAAGTGGAGGTGCTCTCGAGTGTACGCCTGAGTGTGTGGTTGACGAGACCTTCCAAATTGTCAGTATGACAGAATTCATGTGCCCAGGTCCATGGGATGTGGGAATATTCTGGAAATAATGTTAAATAGTCGGTCTGACTTAGAAAGAGTTTCAGTGAAGTTGTACACATGCAGATTTGTTTTTCACCCCTACCCTCCTTCTGTGTGAAGCTGGAGTCCGAGGATCTTCCTCCGGCGTTCCCCGCCCCAGCCGGGCTCGATGCTCCCTGACCTAAAACAGAGCGGGCCATCATTTGCACTGGGCTTCTTTAAACGGAAAACATAGGTTATCAGTGTATTAAAGGTGGTTTAGATACATTATGGAAGAAATCAAGTTGTGCACATAGACAAAGTGCTGAAAGTCAGGCTACACACAACTTCTTGTAATTGAGAAGAATCATAAAGATAAAGCAATTGAGGTATTTTCCATACTTCTCTTTAATTACTTACGAGCATTTGCCTTTTCTAAATCTTCCGCTTGACCGCGTAGGTCAATTTCTCTTAACACCTCGGCGGTGCGTGCAATGGCATCCTTTTTCGTGAACTTGTTAATTATCCTTTGCGTAATAGCACTGTTCGTCTCCTTTTCAATCAGACCATAGCCGATTTTATGTAGTCTACTCAGTTTGTGCTTGAATATATCCAACTTCTCAGCAGGGAGATTGTCCAGCGCATCAAGAATACGATCATTTACAGTTTTTTCCATACTGTACTAAAAGTTCAGCCGTGCTTCAGCTCAAAGACGTTGTCGGTGTACACCTGCGGGAAGAAAAAATACTTCAGGAGAAGTGACTCAACCAAGTGCAAATCAGAGGTGGGAGGGGCCCTTGGATGGCTGTGTTTTTATTCTGGTCAGATGCAGGGGCGTGGCTATTGGGCTACAGCCCCGACCATTTTAATTCATTTTTTTGAGTATATTATTGACCTTGTTTGACATTGAGCATTACTGATACAAGCATGAAAACTGCACTGCAAGTGTTAAATGTAGCCCACCCCCTACTTTTCACTTTATTTCAACTTTGTTGCAAGTGCTTACTGTCATAAATATAAGAACATAACTATAATGATATGTTAGTTTCATTTTTTACATTCAATGTCGGTTTAGTAAGTACAATTATTGGGTGAAGGTTGAAAGGGAGAGTGTGTGTGAGGGAGAACATTGAACATACACTAAATTATAATTATCTAGGATTGCAAATCAGTGCGTCAGGGAGCTTTCGTTTGGCAGTCAATGCATTGAGAGAAAGCCCGTAGAGCTTTCTACGCAATCAAAAGAAGATTCCATCACATACAGTCAAGCCGGAAAGTCTGCACACCCCTTTCACCCTCTCCACGTTTCATTGCGTTACTTATTCTACAATAGATTAAGTTAATTTTTTGTCTCAAAATTCTACACAAAATAGCCCATAATGACAAAGTGAAAACAGGTTTTTAGACATTTGTGCTAATTTATTAAAAATCTCAATGTAAAATATAATATGTACACAAGTGTGCACACCCTTTGATATGACACCCAAAAGTGAGCTGAGGTGCAGCAAATTTGTTTCCACTGATACTGCTTGAGATGTTTCTACAACTTGATTCTAGTCCACCTGTGGTAAATTCAGTTGATTGGACATGATTTGGAAAGGCACACACCTCTATATAAGGCCCCACAGTTGACAGTGCATGTCAGAGTAAAAACCAAGCCATGAAGTCCTAGGAACTCTCCATAGACTTCCGAGATAGAATTATGTTGAGGCATAGATCTGGGGAAGGGTATAAAAACATTGCTATAGCATTGAAAGCACCTAGGAGAACAGTGGGCTCCATCATTGTGAAATGGAAGAAGTTAACAAATATTCCTGTTCGAATTTTGCAACAAACAGGGGAAACAAAACAAGTAAAACTGTAAATACAAAACGTATTCCGGGACACTGAATAACTAAACACTGCGATACTAGAAACAAATGAGAACAAGATTTTCAGGACGGCGAGAACACAAACACAACCGGTAACTCTAAGCTAATGGCAGTGAATGTTCAAGCAAAGAGTTGTGGCAGGCCAGGAGGTTAAATACCCTCCAGGGCTCACAGCTGCCAGTCATTGTCTTGATTGAGTTATTGCATTCCTTTCACTTCTCCTGCTAATTGGGGCGTGGAGGAAATGTCAGTTTGCCGGTCAAGTCGTTACAATATCTCAATGCATAAAATTTAAACAGACAAAAGCTAGTTAGCTATTGAATATTCCGCTGCTCTTGGATTTGTGAGCGAGAGAGAGAGAGAGAGACATTAATACTGCAGTGAGAGAGAGAGAGAGAGAGAGAGAGAGAGAGAGACATTAATACTGCACTGAGAGAGAGAGAGAGAGAGAGAGAGAGAGAGAGAGACATTAATACTGCACTGAGAGAGGGAGAGAGAGAGAGAGACATTAATACTGCAGTGAGAGAGCGAGAAAGAGAGACATTAACACTGCAGTGAGAGAGAGAGAGAGAGAGAGAGAGAGAGAGAGAGAGAGAGAGAGAGAGAGAGAGAGAGAGAGAGAGAGAGAGAGAGAGAGAGAGAGAGAGAGAGAGAGAGAGAGAGAGAGAGAAAAGGGGCGGTCTTCTTTTCAAACTTTGTGCTCTGTATTTTTTTTTTTTTTTTTAAAGCATAACGTCTGAAATGAAGTTGTCAGTTTTATATGTGCGTGTGTGCGTACCGCGTGCAAGTGTGTGCACACACTCACACATAAATATAGAGAGAGACATTAACACTGTACTGAGAGAGAAAGACACATTAATACTGCACTGAGAGAGAAAGAGAGAGAGAGAGAGAGAGAGACATTAACACTACACTGAGAGAGAGAGAGAGAGAGACATTAATACTGCACTGAGAGAGAGAGAGAGAGACATTAACACTGCACTGAGAGAGAAAGACACTTTAATACTGCACTGAGAGAGAGAGAGAGAGAGAGAGAGAGAGAGAGACATTAACACTACACTGAGAGAGCGAGAGAGAGAGACATTAATACTGCACTGAGAGAGAGAGAGAGAGAGAGAGCGAGAGAGAGAGATGGGAGATTCGAAGGGAGATTCGTTCTCAACATCAAGGCCATTGTTTTCTAAATCATGCTGTCACACCCCTACTTCAAATGCAAACACACGCAGCCGAGGTGTGAGCTGGAACCAGATCTCTCAAGAAAGCAGGAATGTTGTAGGATTACAACATTGAATTGCTAGCTCCTCTAAAACTGCCAAAACCTGAACTGAACTCAAGCCATCAACAGGTCATGTTGAAGTGTTTGGAGGGGGGGTTGGTGGAGCGGATATTTGGAGAGACATCTCCGTTTTCAATCTGATGGGACATAATTATTTTCTCCATGATCCATAATTTCCAGCTCAAAGGTAAAACCCTGAAACTGTGATGTGTGACATAAGCGTGTACGTTTTGTGTGCTGATCTAATATGGACTGCACTGGCTGCCAAAGTCACATACCTTAGTGCCCTGGTTTCACTCAAAGAGTAATAAACTTGCCAACGATGGCTCCACACTTTTGAGCATTTAGGTTAGGCTGGGCCATATTCTGTTTGCCTGCGCAGGATGACCAATATGTACCTCCCCGACACCTTGTGGTTTGTAATGTTAGCTGCTAGGACCCAGGAAATGTGAGGTTATTCTTTTGTGGGTGAAAACGGCACAAAACCCTGAATAAACATCAATTAACAAGCAAAACAAAACAAAGAAACTCCAACCAAAAAGCCCCCCAGATTTAAACTGAGCACAATATAGCTTGCGACCAGGAAGATAGAATGGCATTCTTTTTACATTCTTTCCACAATCGGTGAGGACCGCGGAATCACTTGCGATCTTCCGCAAGAGTCTGAAAACCCACCTTTTCAGACTCCGCTACCAGTGAACTCTGTACATCTAGCTAATTGTCATCACCACCACCTACTTGCTCAACACTATGTATCCCTACTTACTCCTCATTTAATAAAAATAATAATAAGAACTAACCTTTTCCTTCCCAGTGTTACAGGTATGGTACGCAGCTGCCTGCAATGATGTCTATCGCTGTATTACTGCACTGATCTCTTGCGCAAACTATGATTGTTCCTACCATGTATTAATGCACATCTTGTAAGTCGCTCTGGATAAGAGTGTCTGCGAAATGCATAAAATGTAAAAATGTAAATGTACAGAGAGGCGTTATACATCTGTGCTATACGTCTTCATTACATAACTCCTAAAATTATGCAGTCAATCATTCACTCGAAAAGATTCCAGAAGTAAAAATCTTCAAAAACTCTAAAACCATGGTCACTTTCAACTCAGTCTCAACACAAGAAAGAAAACCATGCTCATCCTGTGCCTTGTCTTGTGAAATATCTATTTCACAGGAACTTCTCAATTTAACTAAGGTCT
The DNA here is from genome assembly GCA_029706075.1 of Aldrovandia affinis. NCBI lineage: Eukaryota > Metazoa > Chordata > Actinopteri > Notacanthiformes > Halosauridae > Aldrovandia > Aldrovandia affinis. The sequence continues at coordinate 76,462 of JAINUG010000347.1, read as the reverse complement.
GTGCTTGCCTTTTTCAGAGTTTTCGATATTTACACAATTGCTTAAAAGGTTTAAAAACACAGGAGGCAGGTGCAGCGCGCCTTAAGGCAAACTGTGCCTGAGAAAATGCCTTACCTGTCCAGCTGAGGAATAAGTGTCCAGGACATATGAAGAGATATGGTCAAATAAAGAGCTGCACATACAACTGTGCGTGAAGTTTAGAATTAACTGCCAACACTGGGAACCCAGTAATGTATAATATTCAGCACTGAATGCCTTCGGCCTTCAAAATACCAGTAGTCAGATTAGCTCTATTCAATTGTGACGCCCCTTAGTGGGCTACTGACTACGCCACCCCTGGATTATACCGAGAGCAACAGGGGAGCTCTGAATACACCAAGAAAGCACTACAGTTCAATAACCAAGGCCAGAGATAAGAAAAATAGTAGATTAGCTCTATTCAAGTATACCTCTATTTAGACCATTGACTGCAATGCTGAGATATTCTTTGTTTCAATGTATGCTGCAATCAGCTCATAGTTGCAGAAAAATATGAGTAAAATACAAAAAAAACCATACAATTAGACCTACAGTGATGTTCCAGTCTGGTTGTTATTACTGCCACTAACACATGCATCCATCTTTATCATATTTCATGAATTAACTACCATTTAACTGTAAGGAAGAGCTAACTTTGAATGTTCCCCCTTAGTTATATTTAACTAAAGAGCCACAGCTCTAAGCAAGCAAACAACATGTACAGATATAATCTGTGTTACTGCTGACCCAGTAGGGGTAATCTAGCTCTTTTGACCAGATGGCTTTACTGTACCTATTGTTGTGGAAGATGTTCCCTCCAGTCCCTGCAGGCTTCAACAGTAGTGTGAAAATTAAACGAATGTGATTTTACTGACACAGATACAGGTCTTTACAAGTCCTCCTCCTGTACCTCTTCACTGGCTCCACCCCACAATTGTACATGAGAGCTTATCAGATCTGAGGACACTGCACACAGTCAGGAAGCATGCTCACTGCTAACTCCTGGTTACATTACATCTATCACTGTGTGTGTGTGGAACATTCTGTGAAGCAGCATTCTGTAAGTTAATCCATGTAAAATAACATGAGTCTATTTGACAAGGAAGGACAAACAGCATGATCAAATTTAGTGTTCATTCAGCAATTCTGGAGGTACAATTCTACACTAAAAACAACATCTATGGTGTTTCTACTTGAGTATACTACTAGACAGCATAAAAAAACAGACTTGAATTATTGAGTTTTGTTTATTTTATTCTCTTGCTAAAGATACTTATTTTATCATCTATGACGTAAGGTTAAGGTTTATAACTTTGCTCCTAAGGCATTATTGCTGAAGGACAAGCTTAAGTCTCTCTACCAGAGCTGGAGGGACACACATCGTTCTGCAGTGGATTGGGTAATGATTAGCTCATTATTTAGGTTAAGGTGGGCTGTCCATCTTTGAAACAGCATTTGCCCAACACTGCCCAAAGCTATATTCCTCACCCCCCACCTTACATTTATTTGGTATTCCAGTCGTGCAAATCTGACTAAAGTAAATAATAACTTAGTTATTATTTATGAAATAAGCTATATTCACATAAAAGTGTGTTGTATTAGAGGTCAGTGTATGCAGATTATGCATTAGCTACAATTTGCTGACAACCTGATTATCAATTACTTTTTGTTTTAAACCCCTGTTACGCCCCCGGTGTGTTTAGGGGTACTGGGGAGTTCATAACATAAAAGAATATAAATAGGATTGGGTCATGAACGAAAATGGGTGTAAATAATAGAGCCAAGGCAAAAGTGCAGTCGGTGTTTATATACGTATAAGTGACAGTAGTGAGGCTATTTACATATATACAAAGGTCAAATACAAACACAAAGACACAAGGCCGAAGGACACGGATGTTGCCAAAGAAATGAACTAAATAAAACAAAACAGGGCTAGCTACAAACAAAAACTAGGATAGGCTGACTATACAAAATAAAAGTCTACCTATCTAATCTATACTAGCTACCCGTAAACAAAGGTACACAGATGGCAACCACCCCTTTCCTAATGTGTCTATACACAGGATTGACCTACCAATGAAAATGTATAGAGGCCTCCCTCTTACCTATCCCAAGGCCTATGTGGGAACAAACAGGGAATACAACCATACACTTTCAGTCTTTCACACGTTTCAATCTCTCAGTCTCTCTCAAACAGCCGAAACAAAAAGGCAGGATCTTGCAGGAAGCAGTCACAGGGTTTTTATGGAGGGGCAGGTGATTGGTGGAGGCGGGACCAGGACATACAAATGACTGACAGTGGGGAAGGCGAATGGAATGGTGGAACAATGGCACTCCTGCAGAACACGGAGAACCAGAGAAGACAAAAACACATACACGTGGAACGTAACAACCCCCCACAATTTTCTCCCTATTTCTTTCGATTTACTTCGCCTGCCCCCACGGCACAAGCTAATACCTCGAGGCAATGATCCGCCTCCTCCAAGACTAGACTCGCCCAACTATGTTTACCAGGTCGCCTCTGCGTTCCTTGGGGCGCCCCCTCCCCCTCCCCTCCCCTCCCCTCCCCCTCCCCCCTGGGGCAGACAGCCAAACGCACCCCCGATCGGGGCTCCCGGCCAGAGCCAGACTGGTGTAGTCGGGTTTCAAACTGTGGCTGCAGCGGGCAGCTTGCATTCCGGGCGGAATGCTTAGACCGCTACGCCACCCAAGGCCCCTGATTATAAATGATTGAGTCAATGGTGCCTTGTGCCAGATGGCAAAGGACACATCAGTCTTGACAGATATACGCATCTCAGTTGTGGAGCCACCATGCTGTGTTTCTCTGCTGTTAAAGGGGCACTCCCATGGTTTTAAATTCAGCTGCTTTCTTTTTAATGAATGTGGAAAGTCAGGATTTGGACAAGAGTACTCCTTTCTGAATTTCTCAGTTCAGTTTGTTCAGTTGAGTTGAGATCATTTTTATTGACAGCTAAAGGTCAATAGACAGCTGAATGTGCAGAAGCTACGGATTCATTAGGCTTCGAGACCAAAACAGGGCGGTATTACTGCCATCGTGCGCTGTCAAACAATGAGAAGTGAGCCAGGATTACAGCCTAGAGCAGGGGTGTCAAACTCATTCCATCGAGGGCCGAGTGTGTGCAGGTTTCTGTTGCAACCAATGCACTACACCAGGTGATTTCACTAATTAGCTCACTTCTTCAACTAAGGAGGGAACCTAATTGAAATCACCTGGTGTAGTGCATTGGTTACAACAGAAACCTGCACACACTCGGCCCTCGATGGAATGAGTTTGACACCCCTGTGTTAGTGTGACCAATAAACAAGTGCCCCTTTAAAAAATATACAACTTTATTATCCGTTTTCAATATGGTGCAAACAACAATGTTACCACAGTTACAAGTGCTTAAACTAAATTAAAATGTTATTGCACACCTAGTGCACACAAATAGACCTACCCACAATGGTCCCTAATATTTTTGCAACTTCTTTTCTTTCTGTATTACGGCAGGTTACCTTAACCAGCTACCAGTAGCATGAATAAAGAAATGAGACAGCCTACCAGTCAATGTGACGAGTGTTGCCAGTCCACTTTGGCTACCGACCATGGCTGGTGCGCCGTCGGTTGTTATCCCTGCCATGTTTTCCCACGGTAGTTTGTATTGAGCTAACACTGTATCAAGGCACCCGAATAAGTCTGTTCCTTTCCTAGTTCCATGAAAGGTTTGCATGCTAGCCAATTCTTGTGTGACTTCGAAATTTTCATTTACTCCCCTCAAAAATATCAAAAGCTGTGCAGAATCTGATACATCCGTGCTCTCGTCTAATGCGACAGAATACTAACAAAAATCTTTGTTTTATTATGCGCTTTATTATGCACCTGCTCAGAGATGTCACGAGACAGGTCCTCAGCACGACGTGTAATCGTATTACGAGAAAGGCTGATGCTTTTGAACAGATCTTTTTTGGCACGGCACAATGTCAGCGGCCAACGTTAGACGTTCGTTTAACGAACGGTTGCAAATGCTTTTCCTCTATTTGCAATGAGTTCTGCAATCCCATAGCTGACTCGTGTGACACTCTCCTGGGCCCGTATTCACAAAGCATTTTAAGGGTAAAAGTTGGTCGTAACTCCGCAATTTAGGAGCAAGTCCGAAAAATAATGGGCGTGTCACTCATAAATTTAGGAGTCCTAAATTTTTGGGATAAGAGTATTTCACAAAGGGTTTGAGAGCTAAAAACAGCTCCTAAGTCCAGGAGAAGTTAAAAGCAGCCAAGAGGACTTCTAAGTCGCTAAAGACCTACTCACGGCGATCCGAAAATCTGCTGCGGCCGGCAATCGTTGTCGCAATCGCGTCAACACTGGAGATATTGAATGATACAGAGCTCATAAAAAGGTACCGCCTCAATCGCGAGGGTATTATATATGTTATATTATATATATTATATATAGATACCCGCTGATGTTTACGAGATGCAGACATGTAACCAATTGACTAGTCAGTATTCTTGGTTTCATGTTAAATCAGTGACACGTAGCCTACATTTGTATTTTAGAATCTTTATTAGAATATAATAGGGTGCATCGGATCATTTTTCGGATCAGCAAAAAATTATAACGGGCCAAAGGCGCGTTTAGAATGAATGATAATTTTAGTTTTCAATGTAAGTTATTTCACTAAATCTTTATTCGAAAATTTCACAAAATACATTTTTAGATTCAGTAGGCGATTTAACTAGGGTGGTTTTATGCCTGAATTAATTTAATAAAAAATGAAAAGATCGCTAATGTTTAAATTGTATTTAATTCGGTCGCGTTTCTAAAAACCTGCCTCCCAGAAAGGCAGTATGAAAAACAAAGCAAACCAAAACATACATGGTTGTCTATCTCTTCACTGTAACTCTGCATCGAGATTTAGGTAATTGTTACTGTAAAAACAGCGGCAGAAAAACTATTTCTCTATGATGACCCATCCCCTATATCAGCCAATCACTGTGGGCATTCTGAGTAAGCTCGTTCATGAGAAACAACATCATCCCTAGCAACGACATCAACCCCGCCCTCACTCTTAGCTAGGACTTCCTTAGTATGAGTTTGTCTTTGGAGCTTTGTGAATAGGTTTTAAGGTGGGACTCCTAACTAAAAGGGTTTAGTGCGATTTAGAAGTACTCCTAGTGGTAAGATAAAATGCTTTGTGAATACAGGCCCAGGAGAACATGTCGACCCCGGTCCAGGGAGGCAGTAGAGAAAGGGGTGGGGGGGGTGATCATTTTTCACAAAACAATGATCATTTTTCACATTTTCTCAACAGATAGATATTAAAGAGACTCATGACAATTTTAAAAATATCATTAGATCTCATATATAGCTTATTTTGTAGTCTCATTCACCCACGTCACCCCTCTCCTCTCCTCTCTGCACTGGCCCCCATCGCAGCATGCATCAGATTAGAATCACTGGTGCCTGCTTTTCAAACAGCTAGAGGTACTGCTCCCCCTTACCTCCAGACACTCATCACATCCTACACCCCTGCCAGACCCATCTCCTCTGCCTCCTCTGGCAAACTGACTGTCCCATCCCTCCAGGCGCCTGGCAGCCGCTCCTCGCGGTCTCACCTCTTCTCTGTCCTGACCCCTCGCTGATGGAACGACCTTCTGCAATTGGTCAGGACCGCAGAATCACTTATGATCTTCCGCAAGAGACTCAAAACCCACCTTTTCAGACTCCACTACCACTGAATTTTGTACATCTACCCAATTGTCATCACCACTGCCTACTTGCTCAACACTTCTAGTATATGTATCCCTGCCTACTCCTCATTTATATTATTACTAACCTTTTCCTTCCCAGTGTTACAGGTATGGTACGCAGCTGCCTACAACGATGTCATCGCTGCATTACTGCACTGATCTCTTGCGCGAACTAATTGTTCCTACCATGTATTAATGCACATCTTGTAAGTCGCTCTGGATAAGAGCATCTGCTAAATGCTTAAAATGTAAAAAAATTGTCAGCTCATTTACCAGAAAGTGGCCCATTCTAGCTGACTTCACCCTATGTTATATTTTATTGTAGACCATTGCATAAGAAGGAGTGGCCATATGTCTGTGCTTAATTAGGTACCTTAATAAAATACATGGTCATGCTCGTTCTGACCAAGACAATGAATTCATAGTTATTACCGAAAGAGTAAAGAGTAAGAGTAATGCTTCGCTGATATTTTCTGCCAGTTTTATGTTTACCACTAGATGGCGCAAATACGCTATTTATTCGGAAACGCAGATCGTGTCCAATCCAGTTTAGTCCGCCGAACACAAAGTACTAACGTGAGCTCTATCGTTGGGAGTACCTGCTTATCAATACATATTCAGCTTGGCCTTTGCAACGCTTAGGTTGTGGGTTGGTTTCCCACTGGGACCACATATACTGAAAAATGTATGCATTCATTACTGTAAGTCGCTTTGGATAAAAGCGTCTGCTAAATGGCATATATTATATTACTTTCCATGAAAATACAGTTTGACACATCTGCTATTCCAAACAGGAAATTAACAGTGATGGTTCTAGACCAGGGGTGGGCAATCTTACCCTGTGTGGGCCGGTGTGGGTGCAGGCTTTTGTTCCAGCCGAACAGTAGCTCACCTGATTTGACTAATCAGCTAATAAAAGTCTTCAATCAGGGCTTTGATTAGTGGAATCAGGTGTGTCACTGTTCAGTTGGAACAAAAGCCTGCACCCACACCGGCCCACACAGGGTATGATTGCCCACCCCTGTTCTAGACCATCTCAACTGGGGGACCAGGCTGGGGCTAGTTGTTCTGTTAGAGCAGTGTTTCTCAAATAGTGGGCGCGCCCCCTGGGGCGCGGTGCGATGCCAGGGGGCGCGTGTGACCAGAGGCGTAGCGTGGGGGGGTGGAAGAGGGGCGCAAAATTGAAGAAAACGTTAAAAAAACACACCTTTTTAGCACCGTGGACCGGTTCCGAGGGGCGCGTAGCACCCACGCCCCGGTCCGCGAAATACATAAACTGGTCTCAGCTTTTTTCAGCACCCCCCGGTCCGCGAAATAAACGAACTGGTCTCAGCTTTTTTTCGCGAAATGTTTTCTTCTTCCTAGGGGGGGCGTAACAGAAAATAATTGAGAAGCACTGTGTTAGAGGGACCAGTTACATTAGACCTTATTATTCTCCATACAAACAAATATTAAGCTGTTTTCCTCACTGCACTGCGGGCATTAAGAGATTTATTTTGCCCTTCATAAAGAGAGTATTTTTCAGGTTTTGATATAGGTAAAAAAAGATCTTATCTTGCCTATATAAAACCCCCAAAATAAAACATCTGATTCCGTCAGAACACATCCTCCAAACACATAAATAAATTATTAGCTTGTTGATTTCAGGTTTTTCAACAATCCACACTCAAACCCAAATACCCCCTCGTTTGCACATCTTGTAAGTCGCTCTGGATAAGAACGTCTGCTAAATGCTTAAAACGTCAAATGTAATGTAATGTAATGTTTGCATTTACTGTAAAAATACTTGTGTCTCTTTCAGTTCTCTTCCTGTGACATATTCCCAGATGTGAAGTTGTAACTGTATTCTGCTGAATTTATGGTTTCTTGCAAATACAGTAGGCTCCATTTTTATTCATAACCTTGATAAAGTTGAACTGAAAAAGAGATTGTATAAAATAAACTATATCAGTAATGAGGTATATTTTATGCTAAAACAATTCAGAAAATGTCAAACATTTGTACAATTCTTCTGAACTGATGTAGTTCATGCCCCAAGTCCTCAATATTTGATTCATACATTCTAGCAATTTAAAACAGAGCTTCCTCTTTGAGAAATGCATCACTTTTGGGGATTAGGGTTTGGATGCCCTTCATTATGTCACAGTTCTTGCTAGAGAACCATCTGTCAAGCTTGTTGAGCATGTGATCTAAGACAGGGTAGAAAAAGGCTGTACGAAAACTGTCTTTATCTAGTTCTGAATCGGACTTCCTCTTACCTACAGTAGTGAGTACACAGAGTCCACTAAGTTGAGAGCGTAGCTCTTTTTGTTTGTTTTGTAGCTGGCTGTATCACAGTATCACATCGCTCAGCAGTGTTCAACACTTCATTCCACAGGTTATCATAAAAAGACTCTTCCCTGTAGTCATTCAAAGTTTGAACTAAGGCTTCAACTACATCAACAGCCTTTGAGAGGTCAAGTGATGAAGACTGTAGCATATCTGAGAGAAGTTTTGTTTCTCCAAAACCTTTACGGAGTGTAACAAGATACAAGATGAATTCTAAATCTATCTGTTGCGAGGAGACCTCAACAGATCTGTCACCAGTGCGCTCTTGGGCTATCTCTTGCAGGACTCGCTGAATGGCAGGTAACCTATCCATAATATTTCATAGAGCCATACACCGACATGCCCACCGAGTGTCACTTAGCCTCTGGAGCTCTCTGGGTGCACCTTCGTACATCTCTCTTTGTACACACAGCCATTTTTGATGCACATATGACCCAGATGTGAACACATACACTCTTTCTAGTAAGGAGAAGAACCACTCTGCCTCAGAAACAGCTTTGGCTGTATCTACTAAAACTCAATGTAGACAGTGCGCACAGCAGTGGATGTAAAAGGCATGCTTTGCTTGCTCTTTAATACATGCCTGGACGCCAGAATGCTTACCACTCATGACGGAAGCATCGTCAACCTACTAGGTTGTCTCTGCATTCAAGACCATGACTTTCTAATATGTGTATAATTTTGTCAGTAAGCCCTGCTGCATCTAGCTGATAAGCAGATTCAAAATGGAGAAAACTCTCACGGGCAGCTCCATTGAAATATTACCAGAGTACTAGAGATATCTGTTCCTTTTATTTCGCCGGCCATAATGCTCAAGACCTCACCGTCTTTCACTTCTTCTATAATTTTTATTCGAACCATGGCTGTCAAACAACTCACAACCTCATTCTGAACGACTTAGCTTGGGGTATTTTGCATTATGAATGTTAGTCAACCTTTGTCATGCTTAGATAATTTCTCGGATTGCCATGAACTTCCCTGTATTATCTGAGTCACTGTGTCCTCTTTGTGCAATGTTTTGTGTGGTAAGTAGAAGCACTTCACCTATTGTTTTGATATAGTCCCGATTTTCTTGAACCTGTTTGTTGTGTACATTTACATTGACATTTTAGGCATTTAGCAGACGCTCTTATCCAGAGCGACTTACACAGTTTACATTTCTTTACAAACAATCCATTTATACAGCTGGATATTTTACTGAAGCAATTCAGGTTAACCCTCTGAGGTCCGTGCTAAGCTTTTAGATGTTTTTTGATTTTGGCATGGTCTGATATTTATCTCAATTTCATCAATTTAACACACACTTACTCCAAAGTGTTTGATATTTTTATTTGAAGGACAATCACAGCTACATTTGTATGCCATCAATAGTTTGGTCAGTATCATATGCAGCTTGTAAATAGATCTACAAACACACAAGTTAAAAATAGTAAATTTTTCTGCTGTCACAAAAGTTGTGAAAGCACACACTAAACTATAGTGACGAATTGTTTTGCCAATGTGCGTTTGTTCATCAAGGTCTTGGTTATGTAAGGGTGTGAAAACAGTTTAGCACATCTGAGATCTAAATAGCTAAAAACCTGTTTTTATCAGAACTGGTCACATTTATTTCAGGCTGTGGGAGGGCTAAATGCTAAATACCTGAATATTCATTATTCATTGTCCACACCTCTAAGATCTGTCAGATGGGCCATCTCACTGGGCCATCAGTGTTATATTCTGAGTTCCTGTTCTGTTGTTTTTTGGTCTTTGTTTATTTTTCATTCAGTCCTTATTCATTATTCTTTATCCAGTATTGCATTTTCCCTGTTCTGTCACGTTCTGCTCCCTGTCTGTCCTTGTTCCGTTTATTTCGAGATCCACTCTTTGTCTGTCATGCACTTCGGGAGTTTATACTTTTCGGGTTTTTTCCGCCTTCGCTTATTATCTCGTTTTCTTCCTTCTTACTTTCTAGATTGCACTTTGTATATATTAGGTAGATGTGTATAGTACTAACCAACTAATCTACTAACGTTAGGGATTTAGATTAAGTTACTAACACGCTGAATATGTTTGGCGTCACAAGACGCGGAATTCATATATTTTCACGAGTATTTGAAAACAAGCGAAATAAATAACATTTTAGGCTGTTTGAAAAGTATTCTTCCATAGATCTTGTGTGCATATTGCAATTTGTTACGTTGCAACACGCGGAATATGTAGTCACAAGACGCGGAATTCATATATTGAATATATATAGGCTACGAGTATTTGATAACATGGCAAATCAAATATAGTTACTTACTCTTCGTCAGTTATTGTCTTCGCTGCTTTTCATCAATACTCTCAAACACTGCAGCGCAGAAAATCTTTCCATCTTGAATAAAATTGTATGTCTGTATAAAATCTTGCTTCAAATTGTCGGGACAGTTTATATGTTTACGCCGGCGTTTTCACACATGGCCCCACGCCCCTCCCCACACACCTCCCCGAAAATCGCACCTAGTTACCATGTCAATAGAAGGGGGACGTTACTACCAGGTAAAAAAGAGAGTAAAAGGCAAGGTTTACTTTTGGTCTAATTAACCTAATTTAAAAAATCCCATTTGATTTGCCAGTGCTCAAATCGGAAAGTCGCGATTCTAAGGTTTCTGTCAATGTTTTTGTCGCGTGTGTATGATAAAATATCGCAAAGTTAGAAATAGTAATATACTTTTATTGCTGCTGGGAGCGGCGCCGCTCCCGTCGACCTCAGGGGGTTAAGTACCTTGTTCAAGGGTATAATGGCAGTGCCCCCACCTGGGAATTGAACCAGTGACTTCTGAGTTACAAGTCCAGTTCCCTAACCATTACACTACACTGCAAGGAACTGTGGCCCTTGTTTAGGGCATTTGCCAGGGTTGCGTTTCTACAGCTTTCTGATGGTCCCTCCATGCAATCATTGCTTGTTTGTGCTGCTCAGACCTTGCATTAATTGCAAGTCCACACTCTTTGTCAGATGCCTTCTTCCAGTTTTTGAATCTAGACTTTTTTTCCCCTTCTAAACCTATACATCAATCGACTGACCTAAACCTAAAGACCCCAGGTTTTACCTTTTTGGTTTCGATCACCTTATGAAGAAAACCAAGTTTTCGTCTTTCGGTTCTGAATCACCTTCCGAACTCTGCCACAGTTAGTCTGAATGCTGCCACAATTCAGGAATACATTTATTCACTTGAGACTACGACTTATCGTTACCGTGATTCGAAGGTGCTCTGTGGGATCACTGGAAAACACCTCCTAGTGTCCACACCTTCTTTTAACTCGACTGCGTCTTTTCCCAGGTCGTGATCATACAGTTTACCGTTTTTCCCTACCCTTTGCCTACCTTGATAACCTTGATTTTCATTCAGTCGGAAAAAAATGATTGCTTCAACGCTTAAGTTTCTGTACAGAAATATAACCAGCAAATATCAACAGACACTCTAATTGGGATTTAAAAAGTCCCTGACCTTTTTCTCATGCCGGCAGTGTCTGAAGCATCATCTGAAGCATCATCTGAAGCATCATCTGAAGCAGGTCCAGGCCTGTATGTCTGATGATTGATGAAGTCAAAGGGTTCTTTATTCAAGCAGCTGCAGGGAGCTCCGGTCCTTAGGCACAGAAGCAGTCTAAGCACAGATGTGCTAAAGTGTCAGGCATAGAACTAAAGAAAAACCAATGGTGATAACAATTTATTAAGGTCTGTTTGTTAAGGTCTCTCTCTCTCTCCCTCTGCAAATCAATATGATTTGGATTACAAAATACAAATAAAAAAAGAAAACACACAAGTATTGTATACATTTGGAGTGAACATGCCTCTTTTTTCTTTTTTACATAACATAAGAGCTTAGAAATGATAATAGAATGCATTAATTATGAATTTATGTTATTATAATTTCAATGTATTAATGATTATATCTCTATAGACACAGTCGGTGTTGGTTGGTTACTCACTGTCCCTCAGGTTGTGGCAGGCCAATACATATTGGGCTATGAGTGGGGCTACTGAAATATACTTTTCTGATTGCAGAATATTTCTCACAATGTAGGAGGAAGTGCATCTCCGTCTCTACGTCTCCTGTCCCACAGTGACCACGAATATGTTCTTCTTTTGGCAACCATGATGTTTTATGTCTACCTGGTCAGGATCTGTCTCTGCTTTGTATCTCTAACAGAGTAAAGATACTCTGATAGTGTGTATTCTCTGCTTAGGGTCTGGTAACAATTCAGTTTATTTTGTGATTTTGTACTCTTGTTCCAATGTTCCAAATAGGTGATTTTGATTTGTTTAATAATTTGGTTGACTGGTTGTGAAGCAGTGTTGAGCTGAAGCTGGTTTGTGTTAGTATATGTCAATGTACTGAGTTTCAGGACCAGCTGACTAAGGGGACACTTTTCTGGGCTGAGCTCTTGGGTTTGTAGAGCCTTGTACTGTAAAGAATTGTCTGGGCTTATTTTTGTCTGGGATTTGAATAAGAATTGGATACCTGCCTAATGTTTTTACTCGTGTGGCAATCACCTGCCTATCATTCACACACCCAATCACTCAACACCAAACTATTCACATACACCACACCCACTCACATTCTCACACACAAACACAATCAGCCAAGTGAATAATACATTAAGCATTTAGCAGACGCTCTTATCCAGAGCGTCTGCTAAATGCTGATTTAGAAGATGCAAATGCTCATAATTAAAGATAGGTATGGAAAATAAATCATAAAGATAAAGTGATTGTGGTTTCTCATTTACAAAAATAAATATGCAGCCTGACTTTCATCACTTTCTGTTTATGTGCGCAACCAACTTCCAAAATGTATCTAAACCACCAATGCTTGTCTGCTCAGCATGACAACCGTGGAAAATTAGCAACACTGCTGCAGTTTCAAACTTTTGGTTCCAACTGGCACAGAGAGGGAAGGCAGCAGGATATCTAGTGCTTTTGCACATCACAGTCAACAAATATTGATTTCCTCCTTGAGATATTGGAAGGGGGCCAACACAATCCAAAATCAGGTAATCAAAAGGATTTTCCTCCATCACACGGATGGGCTCAAGAAGTGCAGGGTGAATTTTACTATTTGGTTTACCAGAGACTTGGCAAACATGACACGTTTTAATATACGCTGAAATGTCTCGTTTCAATTTGGGCCAATAGAATTGACGGGAAAACACGGTCGTATGTTTTACAGACACCCAAATGCCCAGACGAACCAGCATGCGCCACACACATCACCTCACCTCTGAATTGTAAAGGCAGTACAATTTGCATGATTTGGACATCGTCTAACAGAGAGGGGTGTAACAGCCATTTGCGCAACAGTAAACCGTCCTGCATATAACAACCCGACTGAGTTTTCTCAAGTTCGGCGTCTGAACGAATCATGTCGAATAAAGTAGTCAAACTAGGGTCAGACTTCTGTTCAGCCATCAGCTCGTCACGGGAGACTGTGAGCAAGGGGGAGAGTGGAGCTCCATTTGGCTGTGGCTTAATGGGTACATCAGGGGATAGAGTAATCACCTTTACGTCAGAGGATTTACCCTCTGCGAGGATCGTATCCATAACACATGGCTGTTCCGCCTCGCGCTTGGCCATGGAGCGCGTCAGCACACAGGCTGTGAAAACCTGCGGGTGTTGGCCGGAAACCTCTTCCAGCTCCTCAGACGTTGTCGGCTCGGCTTTCAACCGCAGGGGTGGAGTAATGTCTTTCCAGACAAAACCCTTAACTGGATCATTCCCGAGGATAACGTGCACACCCTCTACATGTAGTGATGGTCTCACTCCTACAACGACGTTACCCTGTATACCCTTTTCTCCCCGGCTTCGTGGCACCTGCCCGGAGCTCACCTGCCCCTGCCATGTGTTAGCCGGATGCCGCTGGCCCGGACCATAGCTGCTGGTTCCATCCCCCGCCCTGCCCTGCCCTGGTATCTGGAGGGATGAGGTCCACCCCACCCCTACACTTAGAATGCCCTTCTGGTGGTCTGTTAAGCCTCATGAGCCTCAAGGACTATTTGTTTTGTTTTTCTTTGTATCCCACCCTTTTCCAGGAGTTCATCTCCACCGCCTTTTAAGGGGTCAGGGAATAATTTTCCAGTCTCCCACACTGGTCCCAATGGTTTTCTGGTTTTTTGATTCCCTCTGGAAAATGCCAATTGTGAAGCGCTGTGTGACAACCTGTTTGTAAATGGCGCTATACAAAAATAAAGATTGATTGATTGATTGATATTAGATCAGTACATAGGTGAATTTTATGCAAAGGAACATTCACTCTAGTCATTTCTATGCCATGAACCATCACGTCCTCTCTAGTTTCTCTCCTGACACCCCTGCAAAGACACAAAACCGTCAGTAACAGAAGGAGCTAAATCAGGGTCAGGAACACTGGGCCGACCTGGGACGTTTTGTATAAAACCAGTGACATGAACAGTGTCAGAACGTGGCTGTAGGCTACTGCCAAAATAGCAGGCTTGGAGAACACATGAGTATTTTTAGAGGGGGAGAATTTGTCTGATTTAAATATGGGACATTCTCCTTTCTAATGACCCTTGTTTTTACATGCATGACAAATTCAATTGCTATCGTATTTGCCATTGGTACCCGGGACAGGTCTCACAGCGGGAGGGTTGCCATATCGATTATTTTCCCGCTGGTCAAATGGTCCATTTCTTTTTTGACGGAGACCACTAAAAGTGTGCTTGTGAAGGAGCGCATAATTATCGGCCAAAATTTAGCAGCAAAAAAAATCGGATCAGACACTGCCCCAACCTTTTTGAGATGGAGTTCAGCAATTTGTTCCGGAATCGTTTATTTTTAACACCTCTAAAATTATTTAATTGCAAAGTTCGTCAAACTCAGTCACTTTGGAGGCCTTACGCCAGCGATCAAATTGAGCCATCAGATCTCTCATGAACTCGTAGGCATGCAAAATTGAATTTTTAACACGATAATAGGACTCGAGAGTGTTGGAATCCAACGCAGTAAAAACCTCTTGGGCCTTACCTGTCACAACACATTGGAGCAACAGAATCTGATCAGCTTCGGACCAGAGCCTATTTGCAGCAACTCTTTCAAATAGAGTAAAGAAAGTATCCATATCTCGGTCATTGAATCTAGGAACCAATTTTAAATTATGCACAACATTCCTACTGCCAGATGAATTGGGCTCATCTATATCACCACCACCAGATAACACAGATGATTCTAGCTTTCCAATTGAAATGAACTCCAAGCAGTGAGTTCAGTAGCCTACGCTTCTGCGTATTTTTGTTTGCTAACTTATAATTTCACTTTTTCCTCAGCCAAAGCCAATTATTTTTCTTTGAGCTTTTCATTGATCCTTGCAATTACAAGTTCCTTTGCGATTTCCAATTTCTTTAATTCTATTTCAGCGAGCTTCACGGCTTCGGATTCGGCCATATACGGCCATATATGACACTATAGTGTCAACTTTAAATAGCCCTCGCTCCACAGCGAGTCCCGACAAATACTCGCGAAGATCAGACGAGTTAAATTGTTTACTACACAGTGAGGCAGATTCACCCCAATGCTGAGCAAGCAACAATAATTCCTCCTTAACAAGGAAACGTAAAGAAATTGCTGACGGACGCAATAGAAACTCGTTAACACGCGGATTTGTATGTAGCTGAGAAAGCCCACGGCTTCGACTGGAATACCGATTAGAATCAGAAGACATTCAGTTACAACAAGAAAACACCTATTACCTTTACAGAACGGCAATCCTAAATGGATAACTTCACTGCGACGCAAACACACGTTGGACAACACACTACCAGATTGGTTAATGCAAGTCAAAGTGCACAGCAAAACAAGGAAGTAGACTTAAACGAACTCACGGTGGCACGAACTCTGTGAAGGACTATTCTTTAAAATCTTACAGAGTGGTGTAGGGGGTAAAGTCTATGACATCATAAAATTGATGTATACAGAGAATAGGTGCAGTATCAGAATTGAGACTACAAGAACTGAATTCTTCACTCAGGGGCGTGGAGTGAGACAGGCCTGCAGTCTGAGTCCAACACTCTTCAACATTTATATAAATGAATTGGCCACAGTGTTGGAACAGTCTGCTGCTCTTGGGCTCATTCTACATGTTAAATAAATTACATTCTTACTCTATGCGGATGACCTGGTTCTGTGTCACCCACAGAACAGGGGTTACAGCAGAGCCTGTCATACCTAGAGCAGTTCTGTCAGACCTGGGCACTGACAGTAAATCTGGATTAAAATGATGGTCTTCCAGAAAAAAGCCAGGTCTCAGGGAAACAGGTACCACTTCACCTGGGGAGCCAACACCCTGGACTTCAACATGACAGTAAATGCATTAAGGGACAAAGCATGCATAGCTTACTACACAATCAAAAAAACTATCTCTAGATTCAACCCCCCATTAAGGTTTTTTTATTTTTTATTTTTTATTCTTGTATACTATGATGTTCTGTATGTCTGTATAGCTGCTAGGTTTTTACTCAATTTAAAAAATATATATTTATCTTGTATTTATTATTCAGTATACTGTGTATGTCTTGTTCTTTCACTGCCTCCTGTATCATTGCTGCTGTGACAAACCAAATCCCCGGGATTAATAAAGGCTGTCTTATTTTATCTTAGATTTGTCTGAAATTATTTGATTGGGCGGCACGGTGGTGCAGTGGATAGCACTGTCGCCTCACAGCAAGAAGGTCTCAGGTTCGAATCCAGGCCGGGGGCCTTTCTGTGCGGAGTTTGCATGTTCTCCCCGTGTCCGCGTGGGTTTCCTCTGGGTACTCTGGTTTCCTCCCACAGTCCAAAGACATACACGTTAGGCTAATTGGAGAGTCTAAATTGCCCGTAGGTATGAGTGTGTGAGTGAATGGTGTGTGTGTGCCCTGTGATGGATTGGCGACCTGTCCAGGGTTTATTCCTGCCTCTCGCCCCAATGCATGCTGGGATAGGCTCCAGCCCCCCCGCGACCCTAACTAGGAATAAGCGTCTTAGACAATGAGATGAGATGAGATTATTTGATTGTATTATCCAGCCCATCCTCCTTTATGGAAGTGAAATATGGGGCCCCTTATTAAACACCAAATGATGGAATAAAAATTAAATTGAAAAATTCCACCTAGAATTGAGTAAAACTGTGCTACATATTCACAGAAATGCCCCATATAATGCGTGCAGGACCAAATTAGGCTGATTCCCCCTTCTTCTCCCTATTAAAAAAAGTTTCTGGGTTCATCTAAACTGGGCTGACCCACACTGCTTCCTGCACAAAGCACTGAAAACCAACCAGCTCTACCCAGAGAAAGACCCCCTGGGACAACTGGCCATGGAATACCAAAGTGTACACAATGTATACAAAATTACACCAGCAACATAAAGAAAACCACAGTGTGCACATTATTGTGCCAGAAAGAGTGACTGGGAGGAAAGCAGGTCAAACTCCAGGACTTGTCATTACGTCCCAGAGCACAATCACCACCCCCTCCTTTCCTGCTTATCTCTTTTTATGAGACTGCTATAGAAACTACAACCTACAAACTACAAACTGCCAACCCCCCACTCTACTCAGCCTCCCAATAAGAGCGTCCAGACAGACCCTCTCTGCACAGCACTTGGGGCCAGCTGCCAAATCTCTCTGGGTGATCAGGATGACTGAATCTGTCCCACACGTGTCACCTCTCTGTTCCCCTCAGACAGACGGAGGTATCTATACGCTGTGTTGGGGTCCAGTGTGATGTGACAGGAATCTGATGGAGGAGAAGGAGAGAAGAGAGCTCAGTAATCATAAGCATCACATTACATCACTCACATATTTTACACACGTTTAAATTAAATATTTTATTTCATTCACACATTTAGCTTTTATTTTTGTGGTACTCTTTCTTTTCTTTCGTTTTGTATTGCATCTTCTATTAATATTATCATTGTTTTTCTAACATATTGTAGCGAGCATGCGTGGTGGGGTGCAACAAGAAGACGGCTGGAGGCAAGCAGTAGGTTGAATGTGGCTACGTGCGTCATACACCGCAAAGCCCCATAGCCACTTATTGTTCATTAACAGCATGAACAATATTTGTTCCCCATACACCACACGAC
Source organism: Aldrovandia affinis (assembly GCA_029706075.1). Lineage (NCBI taxonomy): Eukaryota > Metazoa > Chordata > Actinopteri > Notacanthiformes > Halosauridae > Aldrovandia > Aldrovandia affinis. Next base: position 58,263 of record JAINUG010000347.1, on the reverse strand, counting down.
CCCAAATATTGTCTTTAAGTCTGACGTTTGACAGCAGGCGCGCAACGAGAGGGTCACGCAGAGTGCACATTGGCCACTTTAGAGTACGTCACGCAGGAAGTACAACAAACGATGAACACATTACAGATGAGAACACAGACAACCGCACTAAACAAGAAATAGCCATCGGTCACGCTGGCGTCACTCTTGGCTCACCGCGACCATCGGTTCAACACACACGTTCAAAACAGACACACAACAATGTTTTTAACACACAACAATAACTAACACCAAACACACAACAATGTTCCCCCACAATGCCCTGCACACATATTTGCATATAGCGGTGGATCGCTACATAACCCCCCCCATAAGGGGTCAGCCATCCCCCATAAAGTCTTTTAAATATGACGGTGCGTGCCGCCACCGCTGGGTTCATTTGGGGGTCACCCCAGGCTCACCTGGAGAGTCTCTGGGGGGAACATGGGACAGGCGCTTTGTCCGCCGTTTCTGCGGCAGGCCGGGCAAGGGGTCGATACGGGGCCAGCCGGTCCTGGTGCAGGACCACCACACCGCCCCCGGTACACGACCACCCCCAGCCGTTACAGAATCTCGCCAGCCCCCTGCCAATGACTCCGCAGGTTCGGGGACACGCCTTTGGTTCGGGAGGGGCAGTGGATCCATACCTGGTCGCCGGGTGTGAAGTCCTGCCCCCAGCAACGGGTGTCGTAGTTTCGCTTCTGCCGCACTCCCGAACTGGCTTGGGCCTGGCGAGCAAACTCGTGCGCCACCTGCAGGCGCTCCTGCAGCCGGTGGAGGTAGTCCATCTCGGGCCCATCTTCCACCTCACCCCCAGGTGCTTGCAAACTTCGCCAAACACAGCTTGGCAGGGTAATTCCACTACTCCCCAACACTGATCTGTATGCTATTAACCAAAATGCCTTACATATGTATCATATCTGTGTTTTATTAACCAAAATGCCTTACATATACACTACCAGTCAAAGGTTTTAGAACACCCCCATTTTTACAGTTTTTACTGAAATTTAAGCAGTTCAAGTCCAGTGAATAACCTGAAATGGTACAAAGGTAAGCGGTAAACTGCCAGAGGTTAAAAAAAATAACTTTAAGAAAAACATCAATTGTTCTTTCATTTATTTATTTATCTGTAAGAAAATGCATTGACATCCCCATATACACCACATCTTTCAACACTTCACCAAACTGCTACCAGATACAACTTGGGTTAAGACACGCTCCTCTCCTAATATGGTCACAGCACATGCAGCGTGTGAGGGAAATTTTCATTTTACAATGTTTTTTATTGTGAATCTGTGCATGTCCAGCTTAAACCTGACTAAGAAAGAACTTTGACTTCTGCTTTGCAGGCCAAAACTGACCTTTTGGCCTAGGCAAATGTACTTCTGCTTTCTAAATGACAAGACATTGCTATTCTTGCCAAAAGGCCGCTTCCTCTTTAAGAAACTGTCTCTAACGTATACCGCAGATCAAGAGATAGGAACCAGCAGCTGTGTCCGAAGATATGGAAGGGCGGGCCAAATGTTATGTTGTGTGTAGAAAAGCTTGTGATGTGTCACTGTTCAGGAGCGATCCCCGTTGCTCTCTCTGATAGGGAGTGGATCACTCCTTGCAAGTACAGTATAAACCTTCATATCTTTTTATTGCGTCTGAGTCATTGGCTTGACTGATTGCCTCACGAACTAGCGAATGTGTTATTCATGTGTGAATTTCCACGACAAGCGTTTGACCGCTCTCTTTGGACGTCCGGTCACGGCGAATTTGACAGTCAATTTGGCTAAGTGCGAATTCACGCGTGCCTCCGTTACCTATCTGGGGAAAGTGATAGGTAGCGGTTCGGTTGGGCCAGTTAAAGCCAAAGTGGAGGCCATCATCCGATATCCTGTTCCAACATCCAAGAAGGATTTAATGAGGTTCCTGGGCACGTTTACATATATACAAACCAAATATATTCCCATGAAAATATTTAAAAATGAAACACACTCTCTCTCCCTTTTCCCTCTCTCTCTCTCTCTCTCTCTCTCTCTCTCTCTCTCTCTCTCTCTCTCTCTCTCTCTCTCTCTCTCTCTCTCTCTCTCTCTCTCTCTCTCTCTCTCTCTCTCTCTCTCTCTCTCTCTCAAGTTAAACATTGCCACAGCCATCCAAGGGCCCCTCCCACCTCTGATTTGCACTTGGTTGAGTCACTTCTCAAAAGTTTTTCTTCCCGCAGGTGTACACCGACAACGTCTTTGAGCTGAAGCACGGCTGAACTTTTAGTACAGTATGGCAAAAACTGTAGATGATTTTATTCTTGATGCGCTGGACAATCTCTCTGCTGAGCAGTTGGATAGATTTAAGCACAAACTGAGTACACAACATAAAATCGGCTATGGTCTGATTGAAAAGGAGTCGAACAGTGCTATTACGGGAAGGATAATTAACAAGTTCACGAAAAAGCACGCCATTGCACGCACCGCTGAGGTGTTAAGAGCAATTGACCTACACAATCAAGCGGACGATTTAGAAGGGGCAAATGCTCGTAAGTAATACAACAATCGCTTTATCTTTATGATTTTTCTCATTTACGAAAAAGAAATATGCAGCCTGACTTTCAGCACTTTCTGTCTATGTGTGCAAACAACCAAAATGTATCTAAACCACCAATGCTTCCTGCTCTCTGTCTGCTCAGCATGACAATCATGGGAAATTAGCAACTCTGTTGCAGTTTCAAACTTTCGGTTCCAGCTGTCACTGCTGTTTAAAAGTAAACTCCCAAAAATTCCCCAGCGCTCAGCACGATATATTCCTCACACTTTTATTTCATATTGTTATTAACCCTGGATGAGATCAGTTTGCATTTACATGCATTTTATTGGTTAAAATATCTTCCCATTTCTCCAGGAAATATGATAAAAGTTCATCTTTAGGAGCTCATCTTTCTTGTGATCTCTTTACAGCGAAAGAAGTCCATATTCTAGAGCTAAGGACCAGAGAGGACTCCTTACAATGTGAGTTTATAATTAGAACTAAATTAAAACAATAAGGCAACATGAGAATAAGATGAAAATATGAATAAAAAGATGATTTAAAGTATTTTCTATATTCATGACTGACTCACTTTAGGGATCTCATACATCTCCTCCATCAGATCCCTGTTAATTCAGATGCAGTGATTCTGGCATTAATCACATGGATCAAATACAAATACCATCATACATGTCCTACAGACTGTGTGAAGAAAGTTACTAAGAATGATATGTTAGAAAAACAATGAGAATATTTATAGAATATTTAATACAAAGGGAAAGAAAAGAAAAATGTGTGAATGAAAGAAAACATTTAATTTAAATGTGTGTAAAATATGTAAGAGATGTAATGTGAAGTTTATGATTACTGAGCTCTCTTCTCTCCTTCTTCTCCTCCATTAGATTCCTGTCAGCTCACACTGGACCCCAACACAGCGAATAGATACCTCCGCCTGTCTGAGGGGAACAGAGAGGTGACATGGGTGGAAGAGATCCAGTCATATCCTGATCACCCAGAGAGATTCGACAGCTGTTTCCAAGTGCTGTGCAGAGAGGGTCTGTCTGGATGCTGTTATTGGGAGGCTGAGTGGAGTGGGGGGGTTGATATAGCACTCTCATATAAAGAGATCAGCAGGAAAGGCTTGAGTCATGACTGTGTTCTGGGATGTAATGACAAGTCCTGGAGACTGGACTGCTTTCCTTCCAGTTGCTGGTTCAGGCACAATAATAAGAGCACTAAACTCCCTGCCCCCCTCTCCTCCAGAATAGGAGTGTATCTGGATCACGGGGCAGGAACTCTGTCCTTCTACAGTGTCTCTGACACAATGACCCTCCTCCACAGAGTCCAGACCACATTCACTCAGCCCCTCTATCCTGGGTTTGGGATTTATGAGAACTCTTCTGTAAAACTGTGTGATCTGGGAAGAGGGAGAGAGAAATCAAAGAGGGGAAAACGCTCCAATGAGATAGAATGTTTTAAATAAAATAAAAAATATGCTTAAAATAACTTCTTAAAGATTAGATTAAAGATTAAAATTAGTAAAAAAGACTTTAAAAACACAAAAATGGGCAGTGGGGGTAGGGTGTCACACACAGCAGTGTATGGGTCTCCTCAGTTAGGTGGGGAAGGGGGGTCACACACAGCAGCTTTTAACATAAGTTATGGCAGATGGTCTACACTGGGTTTTTCAAGGATCAAATGTCAATTGCTGTTCCTGTTGCCTATGTCATTTTCATTGCTTGCTGATCACAGAACAGAAAGGTAGCTTGGTGCCCAAACAGGTTTAACAGGTGTTGGACTCCCTGCGCAGGTTAGATCTTTCTGATTATACTATAGCCATGTCTTAATATAGGTTCCATTAGGAGAGGAGCGTGTCTTAACCTAAGTTGTATCTGGTAGCAGTTTGGTGAAGTGTTGAAAGATGTGGTGTATATGGGGATGTCAATGCATTTTCTTACAGATAAATAAAAAAATAAAATAACAATTTATGTTTTTCTTAAACTTCTTTTTTAAATTTTTTTTTTACCTCTGGCAGTTTACCGCTTACCTTTGTACCATTTCAGGTTATTCACTGGACTTGAACTGCTTAAATTTCTGTAAAAACTGGAAAAATGGGGGTGTTTTAAAACCTTTGACCGGTAGTGTATATGTAAGGCATTTTGCTTAATAGCATACAGATCAGTGTTGGGGAGTAGTGGAATTACAAGTAGCGGAACTACTAATTTAACTACATTTCCCAGTAGCATGTGGTAGTTTAATTACTTCCAAAATCTAGTAGCTTTCAAGTAGTTCAATTATTTTACTCGTCAATAGGGGGGTAGCGTGGACAAAAGTTACAAGTTACATCTCCCCAGCAGCAGTATTATTAATATATATATACAGTATATACGTATATGCATAATACTGATGTTTAGCTGATGTTTTACCATGCAACTCTGGCTAACTACGTTAGCTAAAGGGTTCGCTAAGTAGAATGTTGAACTTGGGTTTTGGGATTTCTGTCCTCAAAACAGAGTTTTGTGCCCGACACTGTGCACAGACTTCTCTCTCTCACAGGAACTCTGGTTCACAGTGCAGGAAGTGACCTGACAATGGGACATGTCATGGGTGAATAAAACTATCTTTGATCTTACCTTTGTAGCCCCCCGCACCCAGGAAACCCTGGAGAGCAGCAGATTTGGCTGCCTTGGCTAAAACAGGAGAGAGAGAGAGAGAGAGAGAGAGAGAGAGAGAGATAGAGTATTCGTACTGATACTTTAAAAATAATTATTTATTAAAAATTTGTATTGTTGTTGTTGTCATCGCCACAATTATCCCTGTTGTGTAGCGTAGTTGTACATCTGTTACTGTGTTAATGTTTAAATGTATTTATGACACTGCGAAAGTTGGAGGGAGGAGTGGAGAGGGCTGCATCTCCCTTTTGGCTGCTGTCAGGTGTTCCTGTTCCCTCCCACAGCCTGGAGAGGACTACAGGACCTTGGATAGCAGCGGCCTCACTTACAGACACACAGGTGTGTGTGTCTGTGTCTGTGCGTGTGTGCGTGCGTGCATGCGTGCATGCGTGCGTGCGTGGGTGTGTGTGTGTGTGTGTGTCTGTGTGTGTGTGTGTCTCTGTGTGCGTGGGTGTGTGTGTGTGTATGTATGTGTGTGTGTGTGTGTCTGTGTGTGCATGTGTGTGTGTGTGTGTGTGTGTGCGTGCGTGCGTGTGTGTGTGTGCGTGTGTGCGTGCGTGCGTGTGTGTGTGTGTCTGTGTGTGCATGTGTGTGTGTCTGTGTGTGTGTGTGTGCGTGCGTGCGTGTGTGTGTCTGTGTGTGCGTGCGTGCGTGCGTGTGTGTGTGTGTCTGTGTGTGCATGTGTGTGTGTCTTGTGTGTGTGTGTGTGTGTGCGTGCGTGTGTGTGTGTGTCTGTGTGTGTGTGTGTGTGTGTGTCTGTGTGTGTGTGCGTGCGTGGGTGCGTGTGTGCAATTGGGCCAGAAAGTGGGGGATTGAATTCAATTACTGCACCGGCTACCCTGGCATACATGCACTGTATTTATATGCACCCCCAGGCTGTCAAAACGACCAGCTAGCGATTTCCCAGTTGACTTAAATGTCATGAAACATAACCAGCTACGTAGCCAGTGTCTCCTTCTCATAAACCATGCCCATGCATGTGCCATCCTCAGGGAAGGAGCTGAGTAAGGCATCCATCTCATCTAGGAAACTCCCCAGTGGACCTGGTGGGTGATAGAGAACAATAATGTGCAGTTCAGATGAAACAGTGACAGTGACGGCATGATATTCAAAAGAGGAGGGTGAGAAGTGAGGAAGAGGAACAATACCAAATCTCCACAGGGGGGAGATCAGTATACCTGTCCCTCCCCGGAGTGATCCATGTCTCCGTGAGCGACAGGAACTGCAGGGAGAGTAGGGAGGCCTGGGCCGAGATTAAATCAGCCTTCTGGACAGTGGACTGGCAGTTCCACAGGCCGCCTGTTACCATGACGTCAACACCGGTGGATCTAGGAGGGTGAATGAGATTGGAGGGGTTGCGCCTGTGAGTTGCATCTCTCCTTCTAGGAAATCCAGAAGAGAAGACACAGACTGGAAGGGAGGTTGCACGTGGTGTTAGATGTGGAAGAAGTAGTACAGGAAGAGACAACATTATGATACTTAGCGTGCGGCGAGCACTCCCTAGCTGGCCTCCCTCGGTGGACTCCTGCAGGTAGACTTCTTTGTCTCTGTCCACTGAGTTTTGACTCCTGCAGGTAGACTCCTTCGTCTCTGTACACTGAGTCTTGACTCCTGCAGGTAGACTCCTTCGTCTCTGTCCACCGAGTTTTGACTCCTGCAGGTAGACTCCTTCGTCTCTGTCCACTGAGTCTTGACTCCTGCAGGTAGACTCCTTCGTCTCTGTACACTGAGTCTTGACTCCTGCAGGTAGACTCCTTCGTCTCTGTCCACTGAGTCTTGGCTTCTGCAGGTAGACTCCTTCATCTCTGTCCACCGAGTCTTGACTCCTGCAGGTAGACTCCTTCGTCTCTGTACACTGAGTCTTGGTACGGTGAGGCTAGGAAAGTGAGGCTGCCGCAGAAAGCTGCCGCCTTCCAGAACTACAGTTACTGATATACCTACACGACGCTAATTACCAAGAGGCGATTGCAAGCTGTTTAAAATGGACACAAATTACTCGCTAATAGGTACCGCCCACTACTCAGGAAATGTGTGGCTACAGAGATTGATATTTAAACTTCTTCAAAGTGGTGTAGGGGGTAAAACATCTCATCTCATCTCATCTCATCTTCAGCCGCTTATTCCTAGTTAGGGTCGCGGGGGGGCTGGAGCCTATCCCAGCATGCATTGGGGCGAGAGGCAGGAATACACCCTGGACAGGTCGCCAATCCATCGCAGGGCACTACATACACCATTCACTCACACACTCATACCTACGGGCAATTTAGACTCTCCAATTAGCCTAGCGTGCATGTCTTTGGACTGTGGGAAGAAACCGGAGTACCCGGAGGAAACCCACGCGGACACGGGGAGAACATGCAAACTCCGCACAGAAAGGCCCCCGGCCTGGATTCGAACCCGAGACCTTCTTGCTGTGAGGCGACAGTGCTATCCACTAGTGATGGGATGAGCAACACTGGTGCGTCAGCACTGTGCCGAGAGCTCAAGAGTGAAACCCCGTATTGGTGCGTGTATTGCTTTAAGAAAGAATCACGTGACCGATACAGGAACTGTATCGTTTGGATGTGCCGTGCCAAAGTGTGTTTATAAGGAAACAAACTGTATCAACATGTCGTGGGTTTGTTGGATGGAGTTTTGCAGTTGTGTGATTATGGATCGTTCAAAGAAGTTTTCCCCAGTGTGGAATAATTTTGATCTTGTGACGCCAAACAAGGTAAATCTTTTTCTCCTTTGAGCATTGTTTACTGTTAGTTTTTCAATTATATACTATATGTTTTTTACGGTGGCGCATTGCATTCACTTTATCAAGTGAATGCAACGTGACCTGTGATACATATGATAGTCAGTGAAAGAGCCTTACAGTTGCTTTATTCATTTTATCTCGTGTCTATTTTTTGTTCCTCAATAAAAATGCATAAACAAATCACTTTTTAGTCTTTTATTTCATATGATTTAACAGTTCAGTTAACAAAATTGTGTACATAAGTTAAAAATTGTAACTCTGAATTGTAACTCAAATTTGCTATATTTTACATACCAACTCAGTTTAGCATTTACACAAACAAGGAATTTCTTTACCTGCAATGATTTTATAACTACTGCAGGGGTCACTATTGGGTGACCAACACAGTATCAATACAGTGCCGACACAGTTTGTGTAGTGTGTCAATACACTCCTTGAGGTATCATCATCCCATCACTACTATCCACTGCACCACCGTGACGCCGGGGTAAAACATATGAATGAAAAATTGACTAAATTTAAAAGGGTTATTGTAGATGTACAGTGTAAATTCATCCCAAAGGTAAGGAAAATAGGATGTAAAAACAGTCTCTGCAGTGGATGACTAAATATTTATGGGAGATTTTGAGGCAAAAGAAGCAACTGTATAGAGTATATAAAAAGGAAAACTCAGAGAGAAACAATGTAGATTATTGTAATATGCGGGCTAAGGCTAAAAAGGAAATAAGAGCAGCTTAAACAGGGTTTGAAATTAAAATTTCCTAAGGTGCAAAAATAAATCCTAAGAAGTTTTTTCAATATTGTAGTAGAAAAAAAAGGTAACAATGAGGTTAAGTGCATTAAGAATAAGGAAGGAACTTTGGTTTATAATAATAAAGATACTGCTAACACACTTTGCTAACCTTTGTTGAGAGCTTTACCAGAGAAGAGGTTATAAATATGCTTAAATATATAGCAGAATGTTTTGGAGGACTTTGAGATAAGGGATGTAGAAGTACTACAAAAAAGACAAATAAGGCAGCAGGCCCTACTGGCATATATCCCAGAGTACTCAAATAACTTATATACAGTATTATACTATTATATATTATCTTATATATAAACCACTGAAATATATTTTTATGCAATCCAAAACACTGGAGAAATACCAGATTACTAGAAGCAGGGTAATATAATTCCAATATTTAAAAAGGGGGACCGTACTGACCCAGGGAACTATATGCCTGTCAGTTTAACTTGCGTCTCATGTAAAATACTGGAATGTATTATTAGGGACAAGTTGGAATCATTCTTGAAAAATAATAGTATTTTAAGGGAGAGCCAACACGGTTTTCTCAAGGTGAGGTCATGCCTAACAAACCTCATGGACTATAAAGTGCCTTGACCTGAACCAGGCTTATGATATTATATATTTGGACTTTCAAAAAGAATTTAACAAGATACCACATGAGAGGATCATTGTTCAAATGAATTCAGTAGGAGTTGTGGGTTCATAATTGGCTGCAAGGTCAAATACAAAGAGTAACAGTAGTTTGGGTCGTATCTGACCTACGTGCTCTGGGGAGTGGAGTCCCGCAGCGATCGGTGCTGGGACCTCTGCTCTTCCTTATTTACATAAATTATCTTGATATGGACATTAGTAGCAAAATAGATGATACTAAACTTGGGGTTTGGCAAACAGTTTGGAATCGACTAAAGTAATCCAAGATGATTTAAACAAAATCCAAGAATGTGCAGAAATGTGGCAGATGACATTCAATATTGCTAAATGTAAAGTTATGCATGTGGGAAATAAAAATATAAGACAGGAGTATTTTATGGGAGGAGAAAAATTAGTAGGTGTTCAATCTGAAAAAGACTTAGGAATTGTAGTTGATCAAAGCCTATCTGCATCAAAGCAGTGTAAGTACGGCCAACAGGATGCTGGGATACATAAAAAGTACTGAGTATAAATCAAAGGAGGTTATATTAATGTTATACATATAATGCCTTTGTCAGACCTCACTTAGAGTACTGTGTGCAGTACTGGGCACCCCACTACAAGAAAGACATAGAAGCTCTTGAAAAAGTTCAAAGAAGGACAACTAAATTGATACCTGGTATGAAAAGTAAAGGTTATGAGGATAGACAGTCCTTCCCCCAACCTCTCCCTCTCCCATCCCGCTACCTAAACCTCCCACTCCTCTGTCCTCCTTCTCACCCCTCCCTGACTCGGACATCCTTCAACTTGTTCTCTCCCACCGTCCCACCACCTGCCCTCTTGATCCCATTCCTTCCCCCCTCTTCCAGTCCATTGCTATGGACATCCTCCCCTTGTCTCTAATGTCATTAACTCCTCTCTTTCCTCTGGCTCTGTCCCCTCCTCCCTCAAATGCGCTCAGGTTGTCCCCCTCCTCAAAAAACCCTCTCTGAATCCTGCTGCCATCTCTAACTACCGACCTGTCTCTCTCCTCCCTTTCCTCTCCAAAACGTTAGAGCGGGCTGTCTATAATCAACTGTCTGCTCATCTCTCACAGAACGACCTGCTTGATCCGAACCAATCTGGGTTCAGAGCAGGCCACTCCACAGAGACTGCTCTCCTTGCGGTCACAGAGGCTCTTCACGACGCTAAGTCCCGATCCCTTAGCTCCGTCCTCCGACCTGTCGGCGGCATTCGACACCGTGGACCACCGGATCCTGCTCTCATCTCTCGTCGAGATGGGAATCTCTGGATCTGTGTTGACATGGTTTGAGTCCTACCTGGCTGACCGGTCCTACCAGGTGGCCTGGAGAGGATCCCTCTCCTCTCCCGCACCCTCTCTACTGGTGTCCCGCAGGGCTCGGTGCTAGGCCCTGTCCTATTTTCTCTGTACACCAAGTCACTTGGCTCTGTTATTTCTGCTCATGGTTTTTCCTATCACTGTTATGCTGATGACACTCAACTGTTTCTCTCCTTCCCTCCATCTGATACCCAGGTCCCGGCACGGATCTCTGCATGCCTGGCTGACATCTCCGCATGGATGTCCACCCACCACCTGAAGCTGAACCTGGGGAAGACAGAGCTGCTCTTCCTCCCAGCGAAGGGCTCCCGATGATTGATGCGTCAATCACCGTGGAAGGCTCCATAGTGTCTCCGTCCCAGTCTGCCAGGAGTCTTGGGGTAACCCTGGACAACCAGCTGTGCTTCTCGAGCCATATTGCAGCGATCACTCGGACCTGCCGTTTCTCCCTCCACAACATCCGGAGGATCCGACCGTTCCTCACCCAAGAGGCCACTCAACTCCTGGTCCAGGCCCTGGTGATCTCACGGCTGGACTACTGCAATTCCTTGCTGGCAGGCCTTCCGGCCTGTGCCATCAAGCCACTGCAACTAGTCCAGAACGCTGCTGCTCGCCTGGTGTTCAACCAGCCGAAGTTCACCCACGTCACCCCTCTACTCTCCTCTCTGCACTGGCTCCCCATCGCAGCATGCATCAGATTCAAGTCACTGGTGCTTGCTTTTCAAGCAGCCAGAGGTACTGCTCCCCCATACCTCCAGACACTCATCACACCCTACACCCCGTCCAGACCTCTCCGCTCCGCCTCCGCTGGCAGACTGACTGCCCCATCCCTCCGGGCGCCTGGCAGCCGCTCCTCGCGGTCTCGCCTCTTCTCTGTCCTGGTCCCTCGTTGGTGGAACGACCTCCCGCAATTGGTCAGGACTGCGGAATCACTTCCAATCTTCCGCAAGAGACTCAAAACCCACCTCTTCAGACTCCACTACCCCTGATCTCTGTCCATCTAGCTAAATTGTCTTCACCACTGTCTAACTTGTTCAACACTATACTCTTTTTTTTATTATTTTTTAAAATAAAAAGTAAAATACCTTTTCCTTCCCGGTGTTACAGGTATGGTACGCAGATGCCTGCAATGATGTCTATTGCTGTATTCCTGCACTGATCTCGTGCGCTAACTGTGATTGTTCCTACCATGTATTGATGCACATCTTGTAAGTCGCTCTGGATAAGAGCGTCTGCTAAATGCTTAAAATGTAAAAATGTAAATGTACTTAAGGCGGTCAATCTATTTAAGCTCAGCAAACAGGGGGTATTTGATTGAGGTTTTTGAATTCCTAAAAGGGATTAACAAAGTGAACTACCAAAGATTTTTTTAAGATAAGTGGTCTCACTCTCCACGACACTGAAATGAAGTTCCTGCTCTATGCAGATGACTTGTTGTCTCTCACAGAACATGGGTTACAGCAGAGCTTATGACTCTCAGAGCTGTACTGTCAGAGACGGGCTCTGGCAGTCAATCTGGACCAGACCAGGGTTATGGTATACCAGAACAAAGCCAGATCTCAGGGAAACAGGTACCGCTTCACCCTGGGTGACTCTGTGTTGGAGCATTGTGCTCGTTATATGTACCTTGGACTAGTAATCAGTGCAACAGGAAGCTTCAGACTGACAATAAATGCACTAAAAGAAAAAGCTTGGCATAGCTTTCTATGCAATAAAAACTAGATTCGGACAAACTAAAATACCTATTAGAATTTGGCTCAAAATGTATAACTCAATTGTAACTTGCACATCTTGTAAGTCGCTCTGGATAAGAGCGTCTGCTAAATGCTTAAAATGTAAATTGTAACTCCCATATTATTATATGGCAGCAAAGCAGAGAGCCCCATTTCCAACCCAGACCGGACAAAACCCCAACAGAAATGTTTCAATTAGAATTAGCTAAAAACATACTCCATATTCACAGAAATGCATACAGTATATGATTGTTTATTATTGTTACTTTATTGTTTGTATTGTTATTGATTGTACAATGTGTACTATGGCTTTGGCAACACAATTGCAGTTGTCATGGCAATAAAGTACCATTTGAATTTGAGAGAGAGAGAATGATAGAGGGAAAGAGTTATAGACTTTTTTATAGAATCTTTCCACCATTCCATACACAACCCACAAAATCAAATCTGCACAGTTAAAAAGAGACGAGAAAAAAAAAAACCCTACCACAAACAAATCCCTCAATCCAAACACATCTCCAACCCTTCATTACCTGCCCCCACCCCCCAATGCACCACATTCGTTTTAATGTTTCCACATCATGCATCATTTTATAATATTCAAACTCTACCCTAAGGCACACAGAGCCCTCAAAACCGACAGTTCATCTGTGGACTGCAACCCCAAAGTCTGTAATCCATATTGCCAGTTTTGCCTGACCGTACAGAAAGTTACTTAAAAGATAAAATCACTCCTAACCACAAACCAACATTTCCAAGCAGGGCTGGGTGTAAAAAAAACAAAAAAACATTGAAACAAATTAAAAAAGGAAATGCACTTTATATTTATATAATATTTTTAAAATGTTTTATTAATTTATTTGTTTAGTCATTTTAATCATTATTTTCTTTAAAATATTTTGTCTCATTGGAGAGTTTTCCCCTCTTTGATTTCTCTCTCCCTCATCCCAGATCACACAGTTTTACAGGAGAGTTATCATAAACCCAAAACCCAGGATAGAGGGGCAGAGTGAATGTGGTCTGGAGTCATTGTGTCAGAGACATTGTAGAAGGACAGAGTTCCTGCCCTGTGATCCAGATACACTCCTATTCTGGAGGAGAGGGGGCAGGGAATTCAGTGCCCTCATTATTGTGCCAGAAAGAGCAACTAGAAGGAGAACAGAACAAACTCCAGGACTTGCCATTGTATCCCAGACCACAGTCATGACCCCCTCCTTTCCTGCTGATCTCATGATATGAGACTGCTATAGAAACCCATCCCCAAATCTCCCTGGGTGATCAGAATATGACTGGATCTGTCTCACACTTGTCACCTCTCTTTTCTCCTCAAACAAATGGACTTCTCTATGGGTTGTGTTGGTGTCCAATAAGAGCTGAGAGGAATCTGATTGAGGAGAAGAAGTAGAGAATAGAGCTCAGTAATCATAATCAAATTCTGTTAACATTTGATATAATTTTAATATTAAATTAAATATTTTCTTTTAAATGTTTAAGATATTTTTACTTTTGTTTTAATTACAGACTCACATTGTAATTTCTTTCCGGTCCTGCACTCTAGAATCTGGACTCCTTTGGGTGTAGAGAGATCAGAAGAAAGATGACCTCCTAAAGATAAACTTTTTATCATATTTCCTGGAGAAATGGAAAGATATTTTAAACAATAAAATGTACGTGAAAGCAAACTGAGCTCATCCACGTTAATAACAATATGAAATAAAAGTGTGAGGAATATATTGCGGTGAACGCTGGAGGCTCAGTAGTTTTGGCAGTTTACCTTTAAACAGCAGTGACAGTTGGAACTGAAAGTTTGACACAATGTTGCTCAGAGGAATAGAGAGAGAGAGAGGGAGATGGATAGAGACATAAAGAGAGAGAAAGACAGAGAGAGAGAGGGACCCTCCACCATCAGCAGAGCCCAACCCAGGATGCAGCCCCCTGCCACCGCTGGTCACCAGCCTCACACCCCACATCAGCCTCATCAGGCCCTCCAATGCCCTGTGTCCCCCCCCCCCACCACTCTGCAACCCTCAACCAGGCCCCCACCCCCCAGAGAGTACCCCCACCCCCTGCAACCCTCAACCAGGCCCCCACCCCCCAGAGAGTACCCCCACCACCCTGCAACCCTCAACCAGGCCCCCACCCCCCAGAGTGTACCCCCACCACCCTGCAACCCTCAACCAGGCCCCCACCCCCCAGAGTGTACCCCCACCCCCCTGCAACCCTCAACCAGGCCCCCACCCCCAGAGTGTACCCCCACCCCCTGCAGGCCCCCACCCCCCAGAGTGTACCCCCACCAGCAAAACCCAAGCTACGCCACAGCCCTTACAATGCCTCCTGCCCCAAACTACCCCTCCCTCCTCTGAGCTAGGTGCCAGACTGCTCAACTCAATGTGACTGTTAGTGTGTATTAGTTGTGTTATACATAGACATCTAAAGGCAAAATCATACACATGTACCATAAATGAAAAAGGAAAAAGTGTAAATAAGTTTGTTGTCAAATCTGTGTTTTGTTTCAGTTGGAATACTCTCAACTCGCACACACACAACACACACACACACAACACACACACACACACACACACACACACACACACCACACACCCACACACTCTATTTAAACTATATATACTACACACACACATACACACAGCCACACACACACACACAGCACACAGCACACACACACACATGCACACACACACACTGCTTACTTGCTTGCTTATGGTTGTCCATCGATTCGATGATGACCATCTTCTCTTATTTATGAGTCTTCTGGTGGCTGAATAGTCCGATTCTGGATCCACAGCTGCGGTTGCAGACCAGGCATGTGAAGGGGTGCTGGGGGAGCAGGGGTGGCTTTGCGAGCATGCCTCTTCGCACGCTTTGCTGCACAGTGTTGTGTGCGCTGTTCCTCCATATACTCCACTCCCTGTGAGGAGGAGAGCGCCAGAGGTCTCGGCAGGAAGCAAGTTCCTCCAGTGAAGAGGGGTTGATCTGGCATCTCTTCAGGTGGTCTTCATTTGGTCTTTGAACCGCTTCTTCTGCCCACCAGCACTGCGTTGGCCAAGATGTAACTGGCCATAGAGGATTTTACGTGGGAGTCTGTGGCTGGGCATTCGAATGACATGCCCCAACCACCTGAGTTGATGTTGGGTCAGGATGGACTCCACGCTGCAGCTGCCTGCCCTCTCCAGCACCTCTGTGTGCGGCACTCTGTCCTGCCATGTGATGCCAAGGATCTTCTGGAGACATCTAACATGGAAGGTCTCCAGGCTTCTGAGATGACGGCTGTAGATAGTCCATGCCTCACATCCATACAGTAATGCAGTGATGCATACTGCTCTGTATACCAGCACTTTGGTATGGAGTTTGAGGTTGCTGTTCTGAAAACCCTTCTCCTTAGACGGCCAAAAGATACTGAGGCTTGTTTGAGGCGGTTCTGGATCTCGTCATCCATTTCGCAGGTGTCGGACATAATGCTTCCCAGGTATTTAAAGGTGGGCACAGTGAGCAGCTGTTGCCCTGCTGCTGTGAGGGTTATTGGGTGTTGTGGGAGGCCAGCACTGGTCTGACAGAGTACCTCTGTTTTCTGGGTGTTGATAGTCAGTCCCATTCTGGTGTATGCCGTTACAGCTGCTGCTAGGATGTTTTGCAGGGCCTCTGGTGTATGAGCAGCCAGGGCACAGTCATCAGCGTACTGTAGCTCGATGATGGTCTCCGAGGTCAGCTTGGTGGTTGCCTGTAGCCTCCTGATGTTAAACAGGTTCCCATCAAGCCTGAAGTCGATGGTGACTCCAGCCTGCTTCTCCATCTTCTCACGAGCAGTGATGTAACGCAGACGAGGAAGATATTGAAGAGAACTGGAGCCAGTACACAGCCTTGCCTCACTCCAGTTTCCACACCAAAGGGCTCTGAGCTGTGCCTCCCCACTACCACTCGGGCCATCATCCCAGAGTGGAACTGTCCAAGGATGGTGAGAAACTTGGGTGGACACCCAAATCTCTTCAGGACTTTCCACAGTAGGTCTCTGTTTACTGTGTCAAAAGCCTTTGAGAGGTCAACGAAAGCTATGAACAAGTCCTTGTGCTGTTCCCGGCATTTCTCTTGGAGCTGGCGTGTTACAAAGATCATGTCGACTGTCCCCCTATCCTTTCGAAACCGCATTGCGACTCTGGTGTGACCCGTTCGGCTATTGCTGAGGTGAGTCTGCGGAGCATGACCTTGGCTAAGACCTTTCCAACAATGGCCAACAGAGAGATTCCCCTACTATTGGAGCAGATGGATTTGTCTCCTTTGTTCTTGTAGATGGTCACAATGTTGGCATCTTTCCACTGCTGCGGGACACACTCTCGTCTCCACACCTCTGAAATGTAGAGATGCAGTGTCCGTGTACAGAGGTAGCCTCCATCCTTGAGGATTTCAGCTGGGATGCTGTCAGGTCCAGGGATTTATTGTTTTTAAGGGTTTTGACTGCGTGCAGGATTTCTTTGAAGGTTGGAGGGAGGTCGAGATCTGGCAAGGTAGGGTGTTCAGGGAGCTCTGCAAGGACAGTTAGGTCCACAGGGGTGGGCTGGTTGAGCAGGGTGTTGAAATGCTCAGCCCACCGCTCCACTATCAGAGCCTGGTCCTTGATGAGAGTTGTTCCGTCAGCAGATCTAACAGGTGCCAGGGAGCAGTTTCTGGGGCCGTAGATGGTCTTCACTGCGTCATAGAAACTATGCATATCGTTCCTATCTGCATGAGTCTGGATTTCATTGGCTTTTGAGATCCACCACTCATCTTGCAGGTTCCGGAGAGTTGTTTGGGCCTCAGAACGAAGGGCTTGCCATTGCTTCTTAAGGAGTTGGGATTGTGGATTGTTCAGGGTGGCTCTGTGTGCCTTGTGCATTTTGTCCAAGAGGGTGGAGATCTCTCCAGCATTCTGGTCAAACCAGTCCTGATGTTTTTGGTTTTGAAGCCAATGGCTTGGGCTGCAGTGTCAAAGAGGGTGGAGGACAGAGAGGTCCACTTCTCATCCATCCCAGACTCTGAGTTGACAAGCTGTTCAATATCTGCCAGCTTGTCAGCTAAGGAGCGACGGAAGTTGTTTCGGTGTCGCTGCTGGAGAGTCTGGCACAGTGGAGTTGTTTCCTCCCGGGCCACCTTGGCGTGCTAGGGGGCCGGACATGCATTCTGATCTTTGTCAGAATCATCCGATGGTCGGTCCAGCAGTCTGCCCCTCGCATAGCTCTTGTAATGAGCACATCTTTGAGGTCAGCCCTCCTCACGATCGCATAATCGATCAGGTGCCAGTGTTTGGATCTGGGATGCATCCAGGATGCCTTGTATTTATTCTTTTGTTGGAAAATGGTATTGGTGATGGTAAGATCATGTTCCGAGCAAAGACTAAGAAGTCTTATGCCATTGGAGTTGACTTTTCCAATGCCATGGGTGCCAATCACTCCGTTCCAGTTTTGCGTGCTCTTTCCAACTCTTGCATTAAAGTCCCCTAGCAGAATGACTTTGTCACTTCTTGGGATGTGACTGAGTATGTCATCGAGCGCCTGATAGAAGCATTCCTTCTCTTCATCGTTAGATGGTAAAGTTGGTGCATAGGCACTTATCAAGGTGACATATCTGCATTTTGCAAGAGGGATGCGGAGAGTCATAAGCCTTTCGCTAATGCCCACTGGTGTTTCTGTGAGCTTGGGCAGGAGGCTGTTCTTGATTGCGAAACCCACTCCATGGAGGTGTTGTCCGCCCACAGGGTATCCTTTCCAAAAGAACGTAGCCCTCTCCTACTTCATTGAGGGAACCTTCCTCAAGGAGTCTGGTCTCACTGAGTGCTGCCACATCCACATTGTAGCGCTTCAGCTCGCTGGCAATAAGTGCTGTTCTGCGCTGTGGTCTGTCTGTGCCACGACTGGCATCCAGGAGTGTCCTTATGTTCCATGCTACAATTCTAAAAGGTATAGTTTTTCTTATTTTTCGACCGCAGTAGTGGAATGTCCCGACAGGTGCGGTTTCCTGTCCGGGTACAGTAATGAGTGGGCAATTTTTAGGCCACCTTTTCTAGGCCTTTCCCCAATTGGGGTGAGCAGTGTGGTCCCTAAATAGGGGCTGCTCAGACACACAGGGGTCTGCCGGAAACAGCTGCCACTCAATCCCAGCTGCTAACGACCATAAATAGCCCTGTGTCGCTGACGTGCAGAGTTCCAGCTAAGAGCTTCCAGCTCATTCAGACCTGCCCCCGTCACTGGACGCTCCAACGCCGCCAGACTTTTTGAGGTCGGGGACTCAGGTAGCAAGAGAAGATACCTGCGCGCTGATGGTTTTTAAAGTGGCATGGGGGGTGCGCTTTACCCAACGCCACTAACTTGATTGTAGAGGAGATGGTTCCAATGGCAAGGGGGACCCTAGACGACCGGCATCTTCTCACAACTGCAGGAGGCTGCCGGGAATCCAATTTTTCTGAAACCGCCTCAAAGCGTGCCGCCACCAGCTTGCTTTTCTGTCGGGGTGCTCCTTAGCCTTCTTCCGCCTTTGCAGCCATTGTGGTGCTTCTCACTGCTACCATCTTCCGCCTGCTCCGCCGTTGAGGACTTGAGGGATCACTCTTAGTCTGGCCTCTACACACACACACACACACACACACACACACACACACACACACACATGCACACACACACACACACACACACATGCACACACACACATCTGCACTACACAAAAACACACCTACACACACACTCTATATAAACAATATATACTACACACACAAACACACACACACACACACTTGTGCATGTGGCACAGACATACACCCATGCACACACACAAACCTACACACACACACAGTATATAAACAATATATATGACACACAAACACACACATACACACTACATACACACAAATACACACACACCTGCACTACCCACACAAACACACACACACACACTACATACACACACAGACCTGCACTACTCACACACACACACACCACACACATGAACACACACTACCCACACCACACACATACACTCACACACAACTGATACACCACATATATGCTAATTGCCTATCACCGCACGTTTATGTTAGAGTGCCTATATCAGGTACACTTACACCATAGCATCTACTACACCACACCGCTAACGCAATACACACATTCTAAACATTTCCACCATAGATAGCCACTAATACACCACACTGCTAAGGGAGGCATTATAAAGATGGAGGGATGGAACTATATCTCTACCAGCCAGCAGGCCTCCAGCACCAGGAACAAGGCCAGCCCCGCCCACTCCAGGCCAGTCTCCGCCCACTCCTCCAGGCCAGTCTCCGCCCACTCCTCCAGGCCAGACTCCGCCCACTCCACTGCCCATTCCACTGAGTCCACCCACTCCTCCTGAACTAACCACGCCCTCTAGACTGTATCTGCCCACTCCTCCTGAACCGAGTCCACCCACTCCACTGACTCCGCCCACTCCTCCTGAACTAACCACGCCCTCTCGACTGTATCTGCCCACACCTCCTGAACCGAGTCCACCCACTCCACTGACTCCGCCCACTCCACCTGAACTAACCACGCCCTCTCGACTGTATCTGCCCACTCCTCCTGAACCGAGTCCACCCACTCCACTGACTCCGCCCACCCACCTGAACTGACCACGCCCTCTCGACTGTATCTGCCCACTCCTCCTGAACCGAGTCCACCCACTCCACTGACTCCGCCCACTCCTCCTGAACTGACCACGCCTCTCGACTGTATCTGCCCACTCCTCCTGAACCGAGTCCACCCACTCCACTGACTCCGCCCACTCCTCCTGAACTGACCACGCCCTCTCGACTGTATCTGCCCACTCCTCCTGAACCGAGTCCACCCACTCCACTGACTCCGCCCACTCCTCCTGAACTGACCACGCCCTCTCGACTGTATCTGCCCACTCCTCCTGAACCGAGTCCACCCACTCCACTGACTCCGCCCACTCCTCCTGAACTAACCACGCCCTCTCGACTGTATCTGCCTACTGCTCCTGAACCGACTCCGCCTACTCCACTGACTCCGCCCACTCCACCGACTCCGCCCACTCCTCCGTAACCTGAAGTAAACAGGAGAAGAACAGGGTGAGGCAAACACAGCCCAGTACAATATTACACACATGAATGCATCTCTTGTTCATTGTCTGGAGTCATACTGCACCTGGTTTAGGAGACGTTCCTGAGTACCTCACACCTGAAAAACACCAATAATTTCACTGTCAGTCATATGGTCTGAACCAGGGGTACAGGCCTCTACATGCTTCTGCGTAAGCAACGGGACTGCGACGCGACATTCCTCTGCAACATGTTGCAAAGCACTTGGCAATACATACTTCTGTGCAACTTCCTGAAGCTGCTTCATTTTATACCGTGTTGAACAAATTATGCTAGCTATCTATATCGTTAGCTACTGCTAGCGAGCTTTATTTGGCCATGATACCAGGTTGCTAGCTAGCGAGCTAGCTAGATATAGATAGTTTTGCTTAGCTAACGTTGACATAAATATATACAGTTGTTGTTGTATATATCGTTGTATGCAGCTTCCAACAACGATGTCTATCACTGTATTACTTCACTGATCTCTTGTGCGAACTATGATTGTTCTTACCATGTATTAATGCACCTCTAGTAAATCGCTCTGGATGAGAGCGTCTGCTAAATGCTTTAAAAAATGTATATGCACCCTGCTCTTTCTTTGTTTTGTTAGTTGAATATTCTGCGCATTAAGGTGTTGTAGTGACATGTTACATTTATATGTAATCTAAAGCACAACACAAAACATCTGGATATTTGCAACCTTAAATACATAATTTAGAATGGCGTGAAGACCACAGTCGATCGTTCGTTGTTTGCTGAATCTCTGAGTTGAATGTACTGTCAGTACAATAGACTTTAAAACCTTAAGGAAGTACGCCTGTCATGAAAGCAGCTTGTGCGCGAGCAACTCACCTTTATAGCATAAACATTATAGAGTAAATTCACGTGGAACAAAGGAACCAGCAGACGACTCTTGAAAATAATGTTAATGTATTAAGGGAAATGAAGGATGGTCTTTTCACAGAATAAAAAAAAATCGCTGCTTTTATCTTTCTCCCCTAATCTGGATGTCGCTCTGGATAAAAGCGTCTGCTAAATGCTTAAAATGTTAAAAAATGATGTACTAGCTCGATGAACTATGACCATGACAGCTCCGCCTCCATTCGCTAACCAACCAATCAATGCTGTGCAGCATCTACGGGTTGCGAGTTAGATTTTTGTGCTAGGTACGCAACATCCCCTCCAACACCCTCTGCAACATCAACGCAACCTGCAACGTGTTGCAGAGGATGTTGCGCTGCAGTTGCACGAGCATGTATAGGCCTTAAGGCAGGTATAAAGGAAAATAATTCAAATCAGTTGTCAGTGATCAGACAATTCCTTTAAATTATTATTAAAAGTTTAAACTTGGATGGAACTATACCTCCACCAGGCAGCAGGCCTCCAGCACCAGGAACAAGGCCAGCCCCGCCCACTCCTCCTGATCTGTTTGACTCCGCCCACTCCCCCTGGTATAACTCTGCCGACTCCGCCTTCTAGGCCAGGATATCCACGGCTATCGGCTTAGTTTTGTGCAGATGATACCCAAATATATATTAAATTAATACCTGATATACTCAAAATATTTCCCAACCGACAAACTGTCTCACAGAAATCTAACCCTGGATGATAGCTTTCTGGAACTGAACTATGATAATACAGAGCCCTTGTTTGGCCCCACTTTATGGGAAAAGTCCATGTTATGGTTCTAACACAAACATTATAATAGTGGTCTTGTGAGCCACCTGTCATTCTGCAGTTTAATACAGTGTTAACTTACCAGTGGATTGGGCTCCTGCAGGAACTGAAAGAGAGAGAAAGAGGGAGTGGGAGAGAGAGAGGGAGAAAGAGAGAGAGAGAGAGAGAGAGAGAGAGAGAGAGAGGAGATTATCGTCATCACAGCTCCAGTTATGTTGTATTTATATTAGTATTTCTAATGAATAGTCTATAAAAGGTTGTGTTTGACTGCGTATCACTTGTATTCTGTGCATGTATGCCTCCTCTCGTATTGTGGTGCTGTGACTACAGCTTCGTGTTGGGGGGAGTTTGCTGAATGCCTAAAGAGTCTTAATTGTTGCTTAAACTGTTGAAGTATTCACTGAAAGGGCCTCCTCCTACTGCAACCTCATTTTGCACTCTTACTGTCATGGACCGGCTCAGATGAGCAACAGAGAGGAATGTGACATCATCATTCAGCGCTGTGACCAGCTCAGACAAGCAGGAAGGAGAGGCAGGTGACATCATCATTCAGCGCTGTGACCAGCTCAGACAAGCTGGAAGGAGAGGCATGTGACATCATCATTCAGCGCTGTGACCAGCTCAGACAAGCTGGAAGGAGAGGCATGTGACATCATCATTCAGCGCTGTGACCAGCTCAGACAAGTAGGAAGGAGAGGCATGTGACATCATCATTCAGCGACATGACCAGCTCAGACAAGCAGGAAGGAGAGGCATGTGACATCATCATTCAGCGCTATGACCACCTCAAAAGAACAGCAGAAAGGTATGACATCATTATTCAGCCCTGTGGCCAGCTCGGAAGAACGACAGGGACATTATCAGTCAACACCAGTGGTTGGTGGCTGAACTGGGAACAGAGGAGGCTGAAATCTTACCTTTAAACCGACCATGGGTCTCAACCTGTTTTCATTTACTTTGCTTAATTAACAAGTGAGCCAATTAAATGAATAATCCATTGGCGAGTAATCACAAATCTTCCTCTTAATTATGTCTCACACTGTAGCTTAACATCATGTTAGAAAATGTAAATGAAGAAAATGTGAAGCTATTGGTGTTTATTATTCAGCGAATGGATTGCTTGATAATAAAGGAATGTAAATGGAAACAGGTTGAGACTAACATCAGCGCTGTGACCAGGACGGAAGAAGAGTAGGGAGAGGCATGTGACATCATCATTCAGCGCTGTGACCAGGATGGAAGAAGAGTTGAGACCAGGACAGAAGAACAGTAGGGAGAGGCATGTGACAACGATCGGTTTAAAGGGGAGAGGCATGTATGCGGGACCAGGCATCCTTTATGTCAAGCTGATGAACCACTACTCATCAGGCATGTGACATCATCATTCAGCGCTGTGACCAGGACAGGAAGAAGAGTAGGGAGAGGCATGTGACATCATCATTCAGCGCTGTGACCAGGACAGAAGAAGAGTAGGGAGAGGCATGTGGAGAAGAACATGCAGAGGACATTTACTGCCACTGGGCAGAGCTTGTGACATCATAACTGAGAGACTTGGAGAAGGACCATTACCGCCACTGGGTAGAGCTTGGCCAATGCCAACTGCAAACAGAATATCATCACACACTGAGTAATACTGAATAACACCAACACTTACTATATGCTGCATCACAAAAGGTGCAATAATACTGTGTGTGTGTGTGTGTGTGTGTGTGTGTGTGTGTGTGTGTGTGTGTGTTGTGTGTGTGTGTGTGTGTGTGTATGTGTGTGTGTGTGTGTGTTGTGTGTATGTGTGTATGTGTGAGCGTGTTTGTGTATGTGTGTGTGTGAGCGTGTGTGTGTGTGTGTGTGTGTGAGTGTGTGTGTATGCGTGTGTGTGTGTGTGTGTGTGTGTGTGTGTGTGTGTGTGTGTGTGTGCATGCTCACCGGCAGTAGAAGCAGCCTTTCCACTCCCCAGTGATGTCATGACTTGGTGGAGGGCATCTTTAATTCCAGGCTTGTGCAGCTCAAATACCTTCTCTGTCACTGGGAGGCAGTCTGAGCACACAACACAACACAACAGCATGACACCGGCACAACACCAACAAAACACAACACAGCACAAGACCACATAATACAAGATCCAAATTAATACACCATCTCTCTGTCTCCTCCAAATATACCAGGATATTCCATTCATCCTTCCAGCTGCTCTACCACTGACTGACACACTGACTCTGACCAACTCACTGACTGGCTGACTCTGACTGGCTCTGAGTGAGTGACTCACTGACTGACTGACTCTCTGACTGGCTCTAAGTGAGTGACTCACTGACTGACTGACTCACTGACTGACTGACTCTCTGACTGGCTCTGAGTGAGTGACTCACCAGAGATTGACTGACTGACTGACTCTCTGACTGGCTCTGAGTGAGGTCCTGCCTCTGACAGCGTGAGCAGGTGCCAGGTGGCCCTCCTCTCTCACCGTGGAAGGAAGGCCGCTTTTGGGGGTTGTGGTCCCAGCACTTCACCATGAGATCAATGATCTCTCCGAGACCCTCGACTCTGCTCCTGTCCAGCTGACCCAGGCTGGGCCTCTCTCCTTTTGGGACCATGAGCCTTATGACTTCAGAGCGAGTGCCTGAGGGAGGAGAGAGAGAGAGAGAGAGGGAGGGAGGGAGGAGGAGGGAGAGAGAGGAGAGGAGGGAGGAGGGAGGGAGAGAAGGGAGAGAGAGGGAGAGGGGAGGGAGGGGAGGGAGGGAAGGGGAGGGAGGGAGAGAGAGAGAGAGAGAGAGAGAGAGAGAGAGAGAGAAAGGGAGGGAGGGTGGGAGGGAGAGAGAGACAGAGAGAGAGAGAGAGAGGGAAAGAGGGAGAAGGGAGAGAGAGGGAGAGGGGGAGGGAGGAGAAAGGGAGGGAGGGTGGGAGGGAGGAGAAAGGGACCCAAAATACATCAATTGATTTATTGTCAGGTCGCAAGCCCCACTATCTGACCACTGTCAAACCGTGCTTTACTTGAAAGAGAGAGACCAACACAGCACTGACCAAAACCCCACTGAAAAACTGACACCCTTGAGACCAAGGTATATACGGGAAACAACTAGCAAAGAAAATGACAAAACAAGCATGACTAGCACAAACATTATCAATCTCTTAGAACATTTTCAAATAACCAATTATCCAATTGGCTCAAATGGAATAAATTCTGCCACTAACCAATTAAATTATATATTTGAAACATTGGCTTTTATATGAAATTTAAAAAAACAACAATAAAACAATCCAAAGGAGACGCCAAAATTAGAATTGGTTCGACCAAGAATATGTTTCCACTAGAAAAAATCTACGAGAGTTCTCCGACAAAAAACACAGAGAACCTCCCAGTCAAGAGCTACGCCTCAAATATTCACTGGCCCTGAAAGAATATAAACATAATTTTATATTAATATCCCGTGCAAATTGGCAATTGACCAAACTTCTTTCTGGGATTTATATGAAAAAAATAGAAAATTTTGAAAATGATTTTGACTGCCTTTACAAGATTAATTTGGATATATTTGAAAAAAGTATAAAAATAATCAAAACCCACTTGATTTCAAGTTCAGGTTTGAGTTCAGGAAATTAAAAGCACATCCAGGCCCTTAAAAACGATAAAGCATGTGGGCTGGACAGCATCAGCAATTAAATGCTAAGTCCTAAGCTACAAGAGGATAGCACTTGCAAGCTATGCACTAGCCATGTAAGTTACAGCTCTCAACAGAGGCTAATGTTATTCAGCCACAGTAACCCATGAAATAAGCAATTCCCAGTCAGATTATATACTAGCTTCCATTTTGTTGACTTTGGCTTGTGCACCACTGTAGAGAGAATTCGGTTTTATACAGTAGACATTGCTTTCAAAAATAAATAAGTTTCCTGACCTGGGTTTTTAATAGATGCTCCGATAGCATATTTGTTTAGCTTAGTTGAATAATAGCAAATCTCCAACAGGAGGCATCCAATCCTTCAATATCAGTTTCCATCCCAGCTGCTATCAGAGTTTCTTATCTCAGCAGCCCTAAGTGGCACTACTGAAGCTCTTCAACATGATATTGAAAGCCGGGCCTTTCCCGCTTACAGCAAAACATCAAAATGAATAAAGGAAAATATTTGCCATGAAGGCTTACTATTTACATTTTCAACTTCTTCAAAGTGGTATAGGGGGTAAAATGCAAGATATTATCAAATCAACATACGATGAAAACAAATGTGGTGTAAACATTGGTCAGAAGGACAGAATTGTATTAACAAGGGCGTGGAGTGAGACAGGGATGCAATCTGAGTCCTACATTGATCAATATTTATATTAATGAATTGGCAACAATGTTGGAAAAATCTGCTTACCCTGACCTCACTCTCCACGACACTGAAATTAAGTTGCTGCTCTATGCAGATGACTTGTTGTCTCTCACAGAACAGGGGTTACAGCAGAGCTTATGACTCTCAGAGTTGTACTGTCAGAGACGGGCACTGGCAGTCAATCTGGACAAGACCAAGGTTATGGTATACCAGAAAAAAGCCAGATTTCAGGGAAACAGGTACTAGTAATCAGTGCAACAGGGAGCTTCAGACTGACAATAAATCGAATAAATCTCTGAGGAATGTTTCCAGCACCTTGTTGTATCCATGCCACAAATAATTCAGGCTGTTCTGGGGGCAAAGGGGGTCCTACCCAGTACTAGAAAGGTGTACCTAATAAAGAGACCACTGAGTGTATACATATAGTAGGCTCCATTTTTATTCATACCCTTAATAAAGATGAACAAAAGAGATTGTATAAAATAGACTATATAAGCAATGAGGTATATTTTCTGCTCAAAATTCTGAAACCTTCTTGCAACTCTGCCATAAGGCCATTGTCATGTAGGCATCATCGAATGGTAGCTTTAGACACCTTATAACCCCAAGATAAGAGGTTGTTTTGGAGATCTTGAACTGTGCCCCTTGGATTTCTTTCTGCCTCTCGAACCATCCCTCTCACTACACGTGGGGGCAAGATAGACTTGCGTCCTCTACCTGGCAGGTCAGCCACTGTTCCAGTGGCCTTAAACTTCCTAATAATTGACACAACAATGGAAAGCGGTATCTTGTGATTTTTTTGTAGCCATATCCTGATATGTAGAGGTCAATAACCTTTTGTCTGATGCTTTCAGGGAGTTCTTTGCCTTTCACCATGATGGCTGACCACAGTATTTCAAACATGTGTTCCCTACTTTTTACACCCAAGGGAAGCAGGAAACCATTCTAGGCCACTGTATAGTTTCATAACCTTCCAATGAACTTCAAATAAGATTTGTTTTTGTTGGATTCAATTTAAAAGAATAGTTAGGGATATGAATAATTGTGATCCAGATGTTTTCTGGAAAAACAATATTATTAATAAAACAAAATATGTTTTTCTGAACAATTGTATTAGTAATGTAGGTTTATAA
The DNA here is from genome assembly GCA_029706075.1 of Aldrovandia affinis. NCBI lineage: Eukaryota > Metazoa > Chordata > Actinopteri > Notacanthiformes > Halosauridae > Aldrovandia > Aldrovandia affinis. The sequence continues at coordinate 30,593 of JAINUG010000347.1, read as the reverse complement.
TTTGGCCAATGCCATAAAGAGGTATATTTAATTGAGAATAAAATATACCTCATTACTTATATAGTTTATTTTATACAATCTATTTTGGTAATCTTTATCAAGGGTATGAATAGAAATGGATCCTACTGTGTATGCACATACAATACATGCACATACATATATAATTACACACAATTTAATTATCATTTTATTTTGTATTCATCTACCCACTGTCCCTCATGATATGATAGGATGACACATATTTAGCTGCCAGATTCATAATTATTTCATCCTCTCCTAATAGAATATAATTTTTTGTATGTTAGGAAAGAGTATGAACTCTGAAATAGTTTTTTCAAGTTACATAAAATATGTGTCACGTAATTTGGGGTATTTTGAGCAGGATAACAGGAAGTGCATCTCTGTCTCGGTCTCTTGCAGCTCACAATGGCTGCACAGTCTCTGATCTTTAGGCATCCAAGATTTGTTGTATCTGCCTTTCTCAAGACTGTGGTCCCTGAGTCTGTACTTTGTTAAAATTTGTCTTCCTTTTGAAGTTTTCAGGTATGCTGCCAATGTACTGGTTCTGTTCAGGGCCTGATAGCACTGAAGTTTGTTTATACATTTGAATTAATCTTTCCAATTGTCAGTGTATTGGTTTTTTCAAATATAGATCTATTTTTTTCATTGTTGTTTTGGGAATTATTTTGTCTGTATTTTGGTTCTGAGGGTCATTGATTTCGGTGTGGCCCTGTTCAGTGAGCCACAGAGCCACTTGGCCCAGAGGGTCCTTATGCTGGGAGGTCTGGTTGCTCAGTGGAGCTTTGTATTTTAGTGAGTACTGGTCTGCCTGGTTTAAGTGGCACCAGAACTTAGTCGCTCTTTTTTTAATTTGGATTTGCAGAGGGAATAGGCCCAGTTCTGCTCTGCACGCATTATTTGGTGCATTTCTGTGAATATGGAGGATGTTTTTATCTCATTCCCATTTAAACATTTCTGTTGGGGTTTTGTCCAAATTTTTGAAGTCCAGGTTGGAAATGGGTTGGAAATGGAGCCCCACACTTCGCTGCTATATAATAATATGAGAGTTATAAATGAGTTATACATTTTGAGCCAAATTCTTATAGGTATTTTAGTTTGTCCTAATGTTTTATTGCATAGAAAGCCCTCCAAACTTTTTCTTTTAGTGCATTTTCTGGTCCACGTTGAAGGAATGTGTATTCTGTCTGTAACTGTGCCATTTTGGGAGGTCATCTGTATAGGAATGAGTGAGTTGATTAGACAGTAAGTTTCTGTCTAATCACTAATGCTTTGTCAGCAAACAGTGTCTCTTCTATTCAATGAGCTTCCTGACTTCCTTGCTGGTGCTTTGTTAGCAACACAAAGGCTATGCATATATTCAGGTGAGAGACTCACTCAATGGGGGTGTGTCACTTACTGACTTCCTTGCTGGTGCCTTGTTAGCAACACAAAGGCTATGCATATATTCAGGTGAGAGACTCATGCATGTGTCACTATTCTGGTGCCTTGTTAGCAACACAAAGGCTATGCATATATTCAGGTGAGAGACTCACTCAATGGGGTGTGTCACTTACTGACTTGCTTGCTGGTGCCTTATTAGCAACACAAAGCTACAACTCTTCTGTCCCTATGTATATATTCAGGTGAGACACTGATTTACTTTAGACTCTGTACCAACTCGCTGTGGACTGCTGTGTGTAATAAACTTGCATTTCAAGTCAGACTGCTGAGTCTCCTGGTCGTCTCTTCGGAAGAAGCTAACAACGTTGACATGATAGCATTACGCAGTTGCTGCAGATTTGTCGGCTGCACATTCATGTTCCACCACATCCCAAAGGTGCTCTATTGGTCACATGGCACATGGTCAGCAACAAGACTCAGGTGGGCTGTGGCATTTAAACGATGCTTAATTGGTATTAAGCGGTCTAATGTGTGCCAAGAAAACTTTCCCCACACCATTACACCACCACCACCAGCCTGAACCATTGACACAAGGCAGGATGGATGCATAGATTCATGCTGTTTATGCCAAATTCTGACCCTACTATATGCATGTCACAACAGAAATCGAGATTTCGTCAGACCAGGCGACATTTTTCCAATATTCAACTGTGCAGCTTTGGTGAGCCTGTGCCAACTGTAGCCTCACTTTCCTGTTCTTAGCTGAGAGGAGTGGAACCTAGTGTGGTCTTCTGCTGCTGTAGCCCATCCACTTCAAGGTTCGACGTGTTGTGCATTCAGAGATGCTCTTCTGCATACCACTGTTGTAACGCGTGGTTATTTCAGTTACTGTCACCTTTTTATCAGCTTGAACCAGTCTGGCCATTCTCCTCTCACCTCTCTCATTAACAAGGCATTTTCGCCCACAGAACTGCTGCTCACTGGATGTTTTTGGTTTTTCTCACCATTCTCTGTAAACTCTAGAGACTGTTGTGTGTGAAAATCCCATGATATACACCACCATTTAGCAGACGCTTTTATCAAAGCGACTTACAGTAGCGAATGTATACATTTTCAGTATATGTGGCCCCAGTGGGGATTGAACTCACAACCTAAGCGTTGCCAATGCTGTGCTCTACCAACTGAGCCACAGACAACCACATGAGGTCTGCAGTTTCTGAGATACTGACACCACCCTAAATTTAAAAAAATAACACTACCCCTTTAACATAACTATAAATCTAATGATTGAAAATAAATGACAACATAAGAAAATATGTCATTGCCTTGTCATTTTAAAATTGAAAAAAAATGTTCAACTTAAAAAAAGTGTTCAACTTTTAAAAAAAAAGTGTTCAATAGTTTCATGTTCACATTTAATGTAACACTTTGTAGTTGTCCAGGCTAGGACACAGTGTGTTGCAGAGCAGCAGTGAATATAAAGGGCTTTGTCTCTGACCAATGAATGCTGCATGTACATTATACAAAGCTATGTTTAACTCCAATAAAGCAATCAAATTAGATAGTAGAGAGAACAGCACTTGCACAACTTCTCCCACCATGTTGAATGTTTTGGCTACAGCCTGGATCACGTGACAATCATACATCAGTGTTTTCGAAAACCTCCATCTTCTCCATCTATACTATACTATAAAACCTGAGACTGGTGTTTTTTCAAATGTATGGCTCCACTTGAAACTAAGAATTACATCTTTCATGCGCGGGCCATATTCCTTAATTGTTCGGTTTTTGGACCGCGGGCCGTAGTTTGGAAATGTTGTCTTATAACATAAGACTGGTGTTTTCAAATGTATCCACTTGAAGGCCAAAAGTTCGGTTTTTGGTAAAAAATGTTGTCTTACTGTTTTTAAATGTTTTTATCCGCTATGGTGTGGATATGGCCAGAGAGAGAGAGAGAGAGAGAGAGACTCACACACAGAGAGAGAAAGAAGAGAGAGAGAGACACAGAGAGAGAGACACTCACACAGAGAGAGAGAGAGACTCACTCACTCACAGAGAGAGAGAGAGAGAGAGACTCACTCACACAGAGAGAGAGAGACTCACACAGGAAGAGAGGGTGCGTGTGTGTGTGTGTTAGAGTGTGTGAGTGTGTGTGCTAATGTGTGTTTGTGTGTGTGTGTGTGCGAGTGAGTGAGTATTATAGTGTGTGTGTGTGTGTGTGTGTGTGTGTGTGTGTGTGTGTGAGAGAGAGTGAGTATTAGAGTGTGTGTGTGTGTGTGACTGTGTGTGTGTGTGTGTGTGTGTGTGAGAGAGTGTGAGTGTGTGTGTGTGTGTGTGTGTGAGAGAGTGTCAGTGTGTATGTGTTAGAGTGTGTGTGTGTGTGTGTGTGAGTCACTCACCACTATAGGGCTGTTCTCCTGTCATGACAGACCAGAGGAAGATGGCGTAGCTGGGAGAGAGAGAGACAGAGAGAGAGAGACATTAACACTGCACTGAGAGAGACAGAGAGAGAGAGACATTAACACTGCACTGAGAGAGAGAGACAGGGTGTCATATTGTCCCAGCGTAGCTGTACTTCATCATATAGTGTGGTACTGTAGGGCAGTGGTTCTCAAACTTTTCAGCCCGCTACTCCCAATATAATGTTGGTAGAGACTCGCGACCCTCACCATCCCCTGAGGTGGTTTCCGACAATCTTGACAAGCACTTAATAACAACATGAAAAGAACACATGTAATAACAACCATATATCTGTTCTCTCGCCTGTTAATTAAGTTTAACATGTAGGCCTTCAACTTACTTGTTTTAATTAGATGGGTGGGCCTGCTGCTTTTTGGAGCACAATAAGTCTGATCTTGATTTGATGTGGGAGACGACCTTTCAGAGATCATCCTCCACATTGAGTCGTGATCGGTATTTGTTGTTTACGTTCCTTTCGACGGAAAAGGTCTACTCATTTATCAGCATGAGAATGATGCTTGGTTAGCATTTGGCGTTTTGTTTTTTTGGTGGTTCTGTGTGGCTCAGTAGGTAGAATGCAGCATTGACAACGCGTAGGTTGTGGGTTCAATTCCCATTGGGACCACATATACTATGCATTCATTACTGTATGTCACTTTGGATGAATAAATGTTATGTTATTTTTACAGACTTTAAGCTTTCGTGTGCAAGCCCTTCTGTACAAACAACACATTGGAGGTGTTGCAACTCACTGATGATAAAACAAGTGAAGAATCCATACTGGATGAATTAGTCTCAATATTTCTGACACTCGGACGATTGGTCAGGCTGGTGGTGGACGGCCTCACCAGTGCGTTTATCATGTCCCGTATCATTTGAAGTAGATTTCTGAATTAATTTCATGAATTGCTTCAGGGTGACGGTCGTAAATCTTAATATCTGTTGTGTCCTTGTTTTTACTGATTAACCACCGTTCCATTTTGCAGATTAATGTCAGCGTGGTTCTGTGTGGCTCAGTAGGTAGAGCACGGCGTTGGCAACGCTTAGGTTGTGGGTTCAATCCCCACTGGGACCACATGTACTGAAAAATGTATGCATTCACTACTGTAAGTCGCTTTGGATAAAAGCGTCTGCTAAATGGCATATATTAGCTTGCTCGCAAAAAACATTATGCAGACACAAGGCAGTTTGTAGGCTAGTACATTTAGTGTTGCGCTGTAAATGTACAGTAACTGGACAGGTCAGACGAGGAAAAATGTTTGTTAATGTTAATACATTTAGGCGCTACTCATATTGACTAGTCACTCTGAAGCCATCTATCCCTCTTGTGCTGATCTTATAAATAATCTAAAAATGATCTAAAAATAAAATGATGTGAGCTTGAAACAGAGCATTTGAACTGTGCCGGAGAAAACTTGTACAAGCAATTACATTTTCACAAAGCTGGACATCAAACGGGCGCGCTCGCCAATATTGGGTTAAAAAAAAAGGTTGCAAGTAGCACATCACATTCATTTCTCACACCGTCTTATATACAGATAGCTCTTGCAAGCAGAGTACTCCATCAAAATTGTCGTAAGCACCTCGGGGGAGGGGGGGGAGCACGGGAGTCACGTCTCTACTGGGAGTCATGGGCTGAAAAGTTTGAGAACCAAAATATTGTAGGCTACATACTCTGATTGTTAAAAGAAAACAAAGGTAGGCTGACACATGAATTGTGGGTCTATTATTTTTTTTAATGTTATGCATAAATGCAATTATGGTTAAAAAAAACAATTTTATTGAAATCATGTCGCAACCCCCAGGCCGTTTCATCTTGCCACTAACCCTGACCACTTTGAGAGCCACTGCTGCAGTGTACCTGTAGGAGTCGAAGGCAGGTCTGTGTTTGTAGGACAGGCTGAAGGCCTCAGGTGGCATGAAGCTCAGCGTTCCCCCTACCTCTCCCTGCCCCACACAGGTCACAGTGCGGACAAACTGGGCCAGGCCAAAATCTGTGAGCTACAGAGAGAGAGAAAAGAGAGATAGTGAGAGAGAGAGAGAGAGAGAAAGAGAGAAAGAGTGAGAGAGCTCAACTATGCTAAGAACAGACAACACAGACGAGTGATGCTAATCCAGGCCATGCTAGTGACAGGCTGCTGAAACTGAGGCCTGCTCAGATGACAAGGCCTTTGTAAGATATTGAACTGTAGGCAGACGGGTAAATCATATCACAATTACAAAGGATCTGTGCGGCCAAATGGAGACGGTCATTGACATATGAATAGGTGATTGAGAGGAAGAGACAGAGGAACTCCTGAAACCGGAATGGCCAGTAGAATACATGGATAGGTGATCAACCGGCTACTCAGGTCAACCATTTAGACTTGATTAACAATACAATAGACTGTTTCCTGGCTAGGCCCCAGGAACTGAATAAATCACACCCCCCCCTAGTGATGAGCAGACTGATCGATTTAGGGAGGCCAGACACTGGCTTCCCTAAATCAATCACATTATTTCCAAATACACATTTCTGTTTCCCCCTCAGAAGAACAAGGCCGAAAAAGAATATTTAAAGTCATTCAGTTGGGAGAAACACATTCAGACGAACTCCGCTGAGTCCAGAGTGCTTGCTGGTATTCTTGCATTACCTGTCATTTACTTTGTTACGGTCGCTACCGAAATAAAACCTTCTTCATCAAGATCAGAGTGCTGCCGTATTTCTTACACCTGGGACTTGCTAGTGACAGGCTGCTGAAGCTGAGGCTCAGACGGCGAGGCCTGGGACTTGCCTGGACACGGAGCCCATCGTCCAGCAGCACGTTGGGGGGCTTGAGGTCAAGGTGCAGCAGCTGGGGGGAGAGCTGGTGCAGGTAGTTCATGCCCAGGGCCACCTGGTGACACAGGCGGAAGGCCAGGGGCCACGGTGGGGGGCCCCCCAGTTTCTGGAGGAGGGACTCCACCGAGCCCGTCTCCATAAACTCCATCACCAGGCCGCACTGGGGCGGGCCACTGCTGCCTGGGGGAACCCCCTGGTACTCCCCCAAAAGACGCAGCACATACGGGTTGCCACCCTGCAGCATCATATCAGCCTCCTTCAACAAGGATGAGCTGGAGAGAAAGAGGGTGAGAGGGAGGGAGAGAGAGGGGGAGAGAGAGAGGGAGGGAAAGAGAAAGAGAGGGAGGGAGAGAGAGAAATACGTTTTGACTTTATTGATCACACTGTGGCATCCCAAGGGGCTGCACAGGAAAATGGCTGCCTGGCCCTTTAATTCTTGGGAGCCACTGGAGGAATAAAGACTACAGTTCCCAGCAGCCTGCAGTCCCACCTGATGACCAGCTGAAGCATGTAAAGGCATGAGGACTACCAGAAGCTGATGGCAATTTGGGGAGCTATTTAAAGGACTGTTTTATGTCACATTGGGTGGGGAAGTAGGGTGGAGCGGTGGTGAGAGAATTTTGGAATTGTTTTGGATTGTTTAGGTGGATTAAATTGGATTGTTTTGAGAACACTGTTTGTGTACCGAATATTGGATTGTTTGAGGAATTGAATTGGATGTGGACTTGTATTACGGACAAAGACAACGAGAAAAGGATTGTGGACTGTGTGTGTTTTTAATTCCCCAATTCCCCATCCTTTTGTGTGTTTTATCAAGAATTAGTGTAATAAAATTATTGTTTTGTTTGGAATACTGCCTCCTCTGGATTATTCAAGTGCCTACACCCTCTGAAAAGGTCTTTGAGTGTCACCCCACCCCAAGCGGCACTACAACACCGAAAGCTTTCCACCATTACATAAAACAGAACCGATGTGTGTGAGTGTGTGGGTGTGTGTGTGTGTGTATGTGTGTGTGTGAGTGAGTGGTAGTACCTGTCATCTTGATGCAGAAGTTTGATAGCCACGTCTATCCCCAAATCAATGGATTTGGCCTTATAGACCTGTCCAAAACCCCCAGAGCCAATCACACTCCAGGACTTTAGGCCACTGTTACCAATCAGCACTGGAGGCATTCTTCACTAGGAGGGGCAGAGAAGAGAGTGGTCACAACAGTACAGTACAGGTAAAAATAGTGCACTCACTTACAAGTGCAATTATGACACTTTCGATTCATAACGTCTCATGGAGACGGAATGGGTCGGAATCACCATTGAAAGGCCTCAGAACCTTCTGTGTACTGCATTGGGTGCCACATAGAACCATATGAATGAAGAATTCACTGATACGTTTTTGAGACATTCTAAATAAAAATGTAAAACCACAACAGCTCGTACAATTCATTACACGGCATTGTGGAATATGTGTTACTTATTTTGCTTACTTCTTGATAGCTAGCTAACTCCCTTGCTTACGTTGCTAGCTATGTTGATACAGATTTTGTGTTGCACGCCGATTAGTCGATTTTTCTTATGTTTGAAGTTTATTATTATTATTATTATTAGGATACAACCCCTTGAGATGTCGCATCTTGTTTTCGAGGGGTCCCAACATATATCACAACATTAATAGAACAACAAAAGTATGTCAAAAATAATATAATAAAATAAAATACATTATTAATATGACAAAAAGCAGACAGACAAAAGACAAAACACAACAAAGTCTACATCAACAGCATACATTGATTAATGAAGATATTGCAACCAAAAAGTTGCCAAAATGGCCAACAGTAGCTAGATAAACATAAAATAATGGATCTGTATATATATCAAATATATAAATCAATACATTATAATAATAATATATAACAACAATAATTACCAATAATAATAATAATTATTATTATTATATATATAATACATAATATAACAACAATATAACAAATACAATCAGTTATAAGTATCAAGTGACAGCTATATGTATATCCATCAATTTTGATGACTATCACTAGTAACAAGTGCATTCAGTCTCAAAGTAAGAGGACAAGGCATGTTTAAACAGACCGAAAGACGATATGGATCTAATATTCGCAGGTAAATTATTCCAATCTGCCGGGGCTTTGCACATAAATTCTCTTTTTGCCAATTATTTTCTTTGCATGTGGGACAGAAAAATAAAGTTGTGTGGAGTGCCTAATTTGGTAATTTGAAGTAAAAATACAAGATACTGTTTTAAATAAAGAGGATAATTTAAGTGAATGCATTTAAATATGAATTGAAGCCAGTGAATCTGTCTTCTTGCATTCAAAGGTGGATAATTAAGTGCCTGATACATTGTACAGTGATGAGTAAGAAATGGACATCCAAGAACAAATCTGCAAATTCTATTGTATGCTGTGGTAAGTGGAACCAGGTCAGATTTTGATATTTTGATAAACAACATCACAATAGTCAAGCATTGGCAGTATAAGTTGAGAAGCAATTTTCTTGCGAACACTGTGTGTAAAGCAGTTTCGTGATCAATATAAAACATTGATTTGAAAGTTGACATTACGAAGACCATGATCAATATGTGATTTGAATGTGAGACTGGAATCTAACCATACCCCAAGATATTTAATTTTGTCAGCTTTATGCAGAGGAGTGCCGTCATTACAGGTTATTACACATGGTTATAACCACAGGTTATTATGACATTTTTAAAGCTCCATTCAGCACAATTTCATGCCGATTATGACACACAAGTGCTGCAGCACCCCCACTTCCCGCGCGTATTATTTCTAGTAGGATATTGGACCATTCTTCAAGGGGAAAGCCTCCAGCTCTTTGAAGGATGAAGGAGGTTGGAATATGGGAACATCTTGAGGAAACAATGCTTGCATCATAGGGTGCACCTGGTTGCCTAAAATATCTTTGTCCTTGGCCGTAATTCTACCATACAGAGTAATACTGGGACCCAATGACTCCCACAAGATGGCTGCCCATACCATGACAGACGCACCAGCATGTTTAACAGTTGGGAACAGGCATGGTTGGTTGAAGGCTTCCTTTGGCTTTCCCCAAACATAAAACTGTCCAGATGTAGGAATCAGAGTACAGACGACTCATCAGACCACACCACTTTCCTCCACTGCTCAGAAGTCCAGGTTTTGTGCTCATTACACTGGGTTATGCGGTTGCCATAGTGTTAGCTGGCGGACTATGGAACTGCCAGTCCGCTGTCCGGAAGGCCGATTTCATCTCGGCCCAGGCCTCACTACTCTCCCTGCAGTTCCTGGCGCTTGCGGAGACCTGGATCACTCCGCAAACACGGCCACCCCTGCTGCTCTCTCTGCCGCCTACACCTCTCCCACACTCCACGACCCTCAGGTAGGTGGAGGGACAGGTATACTGATCTCCCCCTGTGGAGATTTGGCATTGTTCCTCTTCCTCACTTCTCCCCCCCCTCCTTTGAATTTCATGCTGTCACTGTCACTGTTCCATGTAAACTGCACATCATTGTTCTTTACGCCCTCCAGGTCCACTGGGGAGTTTCCTAGATGAGAGATGGATGCCCTACTCAGTGCCTTCCCTGAGGATGGCACTCCCGTCTTACCTCGGGACTTCAACCTGCAGCTAGAGTCCTCCCAGGCCTCTGCATTCCTCCCCTGCTTCAGTCCTTTGACTTCACCATGGCTGAATCCCCATCCACCCACAGGCCGGTACCAACTGGGCCTGACCTGGTCTTCACCAGGAACTGCGCCACCCAACATTACGGTATCGCCTCTACATGTGTCTGACCATTCCTTTCTGTCTTTCTCCCTCCCCCTCCTCTGTCCCTAAACCATCTTCACCTGCTCCCACTGTCCTTTGTCCGTCGCACCTCCGCACTCTCTCACCCGCTGCCCTGTCAGCTACTGTCCTATCTTCCTTCCCCTACTGATGCCTTCTCTCAGCTACCTGCTGAAGTAGCATCATCCACCCTACTTTCCTCTCTCCTCCTCCCTCCTTTGACTGTCCTCTATCCATGGAAACCCGCTCGTCTCCGCCCCGCCCCTGGCTAACCGATTCCATTCGGGCTAACTGTCTGAAGCTGCGTGCGGCAGAAAGGAAATGGAGAAAATCCAAATCCTGCAGCTCTGTCTGACTTCCACACACCTGGCTTCCTTCTCCGCTAACCTCTCCTCTGCTAAGTCTGCATTTTTCCTTTCTAAAATTCAATCTTCTGTTTCCAACCCACGTAAACTCTATGCTACGTTTTCCTCTCCCCTCACCCCTCCTCCTCCCCCACCCCCTCCTCTATAACCGCCGATGACTTCTCATCCTTTTTCACGAGAAGGTTGAGGTCATTCGCAACTCCTTCCCCCAACCTCTCCTCTCCCATCCCGCTACCTAAACCTCCCACCTCTCTGTCCTCCTTCTCACCCCTCCTGACTCTGACATCCTTCAACTTGTTCTCTCCCACCGTCCCCACCACCTGCCCTCTTGATCCCATTCCTTCCCCTCTTCCAGTCCATTGCTATGGACATCCTCCCCTTTGTCTCTAATGTCATTAACTCCTCTCTGTCCTCTGGCTCTGTCCCTCCTCCCTCAAATGCGCTCAGGTTGTCCCCTCCTCAAAAACCCCTCTCTGAATCCTGCTGTCATCTCTAACTACCGACCTGTCTCTCTCCTCCCATTCCTCTCCAAAACGTTAGAGCGGGCTGTCTATAATCAACTGTCTGCTCATCTCTCACAGAACGACTGCTTGATCCTAACCAATCTGGGTTCAGAGCAGGCCACTCCACAGAGACTGCTCTCCTCCTACGGTCACAGAGGCTCTTCACACGCCAAGTCCAGATCCCTTAGCTCCGTCCTCCTTCTCGACCTGTCGGCGGCATTCGACACCGTGGACCACCGGATCCTGCTCTCATCTCTCGTCGAGATGGGAATCTCTGGATCTGTGTTGACATGGTTTGAGTCCTACCTGGCTGACCGGTCCTACCAGGTGGCCTGAGAGGATCCTCTCTCTCCCCCACCCTCTCTACCGGTGTCCCGCAGGGCTCGGTGCTAGGCCCTGTCCTATTTTCTCTGTACACCAAGTCACTTGGTTCTGTTATTTCTGCTCATGGTTTTTCCTATCACTGTTATGCTGATGACACTCAACTGTTTCTCTCCTTCCCCATCTGATACCCGGGTCCCGGCACGGATCTCTGCATGCCTGGCTGACATCTCCGCTGATGTCCACCCACCACCTGAAGCTGAACCTGGGGAAGACAGAGCTGCTCTTCCTCCCAGCGAAGGGCTCCCCGATGATTGATGCGTCAATCACCGTGAAGGCCCCATAGTGTCTCCGTCCCCAGTCTGCCAGGAGTCTTGGGGGTAACCCTGGACAACCAGCTGTGCTTCTCGAGCCATATTGCAGCGATCACTGACCTGCCGTTTTCTCCCTCCACAACATCCGGAGGATCCGACCGTTCCTCACCCAAGAGGCCACTCAACTCCTGGTCCAGGCCCTGGTGATCTCACGCCTGACTACTGCAACTTCCTGCTGGCAGGCCTTCCGGCCTGTGCCATCAAGCCACTGCAACTAGTCCAGAACGCTGCTGCTCGCCTGGTGGTGTTCAACCAGCCGAAGTTCACACGCCACCCTCTACTCTCCTCTCTGCACTGGCTCCCCATCGCAGCACGCATCAGATTCAAGTCACTGGTGCTTGCTTTTCAAGCGGCCAGAGGTACTGCTCCCATACCTCCAGTCACTGTCACGCCCTACACCCCGTCCAGACCTCCGCTCCGCCTCCGCTGGCAGACTGACTGCCCCACCCTCCGGGCGCCTGGGCAGCTTCCCGCGGTCTCGCCTCTTCTCTGTCCTGGTCCTCGCTGGTGGAACGACCTCCCGCAATTGGTCAGGACTGCGGAATCACTTCCAATCTTCCGCAAGAGACTCAAAACCCACCTCTTCAGACTCCACTACCCCTGATCTCTGTCCATCTAGCTAAATTGTCTTCACCACTGTCTACTTGTTCAACACTATACTCTTTTAAAAAAAAAAAAAAAAAAAAAATTGTACATTTTGTAAACATTGTAAAATACCTTTTCCTTCCCGGTGTTACAGGTATGGTACGCAGATGCCTGCAATGATGTCTATTGCTGTATTCCTGCACTGATCTCGCGCGCTAACTGTGATTGCTCCTACCATGTATTGATGCACATCTTGTAAGTCGCCTGGATAAGAGCGCCTGCAAATGCTTAAAATGTAAATGTAATGTAAAATGTAAATGGGTGTAAGGCTGGGGAAAACGTAGCCTTCCCCGACATGGGCGGGCAATTTATATATGTATACAATTAAATACAAATATATATATATACAGTATATATAGACAATTAAATACAAATGCTAGTGATAGAGGATTTGAGGAGGAGTTAACTCACTCAATCCACTGCCTACTGCGGAGGACGTATTAAGTTGGCTGGCTGCAGCCGATCACTGCAGGGTTACTAGGCTACTAATGTTAGTTAGCTAGCTAGTTCAGTGCTCCAGTCTCATCCAACAACGTGTTGTCCTGTCACTGAAGTGGCAGTCAACAAGCTAGCCGATGTCACCCTGAAAGCTGAAGGATTCATCACAGACTCACAGAGCCATTCTCTGTTAATGTCAATAAAAAGTGTTGTAAATTATGTGTTTGAGAATTAATAAGCAAGCCTTATATTACACCTGGCATCGAATTGAATAAGTACACTGGTGGTAACGTTAGAGAAAGTTCATTCTTTTATTTTACTGAAGATTAGCACAGGCACAAAACTCTGACAACTTGACTGACTTAATTTACTTCAACCAGTGGGGTTCGGCAGTGCAAGGCAAACGTGACGTTATGTAGATATTAACCTCACTTTTTAGTATTTATACTTCCTTCATTAAGCAGTCTTTCAGAGATAATGTTGGATTGCAACAGCATATTCGCTTTCTCCAAACTCCAAATCAACTCATCTCTTCACTAAACCAGAGTTTCCTCTTCTATGATACATGACTTGCATCATAATTGCTTCACACTGCCATCTACTGGTCAAAATATAGTGCATGCGCAGAGAATGTGCATGAGCCTAGGATTTTCGACTTGCTAAAAAGTAGCTTTACCTCGGATTTTCGTGCAGTTGGTCGGCAAATTTTAATACTTCAAGATCACAATAATCTCCAATTGATACTTATGGTTGTTGCAGGAGCATGGACCTTTAGTTACAACTGGGTTGTCACATTGAATTACAACTGGTTTCAGCCCTACCATAAATACCAGTTTTTGTGAAGCTCGCGAGACACAGTTTTGTTGAGACTGGGTCACAGAGGTGTAGATTCAGTTCTGTTGTCATTTTTCAGGCCGTTGTTTTGAAGGTTTTACAACTATCCTGTTAAGTGTCCATCTTTCAACCACTGTTTTCCTTTCCTGATGCAGTTTTTCATTTTATTGGCGTATGCCTATGATTTTTAACACTTTTCCTTGACAAATTAAATAATTTAGCTGTTTCTGTGACTGACGCACCTGCAATTTGGGCGCAAACCTATTGGCCTCTTTCAACATCTGTTAGATCTCTCTCATCTTGCTTTAGAAACTCACATTTTACAGTGTGGATTTTAAAATGTGTTTTATAGCAGTAAAAATATTGGTAATTAGTATTAGACTCCCCTTTAATGGAGATTTAGTTACTCACAAAATACGAGTCCTTTTTCATTTGGTGTTTCCATTATTTTGTATATTTTGTGTGGCTCAGTAGGTAGAGCACGGTGTTGGCAACACTTAGTTTCACTTCCCACTGGGACTGAAAAAACCTGTGCATTCAGTACTGTAAGTTACTTTGGATAAAAGCATCTGCTAAGTGGCATATATATATTTTGTCTTAATGTATGTTCATATAGCTCAATAACAGTTTTGGACGACACGCTCGCTTTATGCCTAGATTCTAATATTCAGAGATGACTGCATTAATAGCCTTCATAATTTTCTTGAGGATCAGTACATGCTTGAAACTGTATTATTGCTATACGTTTGTCACCATGGAAACTCTCAATAATATTTTACTGTCAGCTCCTGCTAGGTTGTGAATGACCTGTAGTACCCATGAATGTCCACTAAGCGGCGTAAACTGCATTAAAATACATATGTACAGTGTGTGTGTGTGTGTGTGTGTGTGTGTGTGTGTGTGTGTAGTGGGGTTAAATACTTGTATATTATGCTCAATATTATCGATTATAAATGACCTAAAATGACACATTGATTATATTTAAAATTTTATGAACATTGCTTAAATTTGAGGGTTTTTTTTCTCCAAACCTCTCTTTTTACCTCAACTAACCACTTCTTCAATTTCTAATAAACACGTGATCGTATAGTTTAGCTTTTTTATCCCTACTCCTTTTCCTACCATACAACCTGATTACACATACAGTTCCAGCTCAGCTCCCATGGCAACGAGCACTGGGTATGTGTACGACACCCCAAAAAAGCACTCTTTATACTTTGAGATTATGTTTCATTTAACAGAGACTAAATGCATGTGTTTGAATTGGCCTGAATCTTTACCAAAACTGAAGTCAACAATTTCCTCTAGAAGTGTGGACTCGAGTTGATGTTACAACGACCGGGCAATTTGACATCTGATGTTTATCATTTTGATTTGATTTTACATTTCCTTAATTTTAAAACATAATTTGTTGCCCATATTGCTGTATGAAGACATCGTCCATTGGCTATGGTTAAAAATAAACCTGACATTCAAAAACGTATTTCAAAGAATGCATCAGTTGATGAATTGCCCAATTAATATGTTAACTCTTAGCCCTAGTTTAAATTATTAAATATAAAGAGTCTTGCCCAGGATTCAAATTATATAACATTCGAGTGGAGTGCTTATTTTTTTCCATGATGCACATTTCAAAATGTCTGAATCTTAGCGGAGGAATTTCTAAGCATCACGATGAGCCCTTGCCCTTAACCTGTCCTCCGTGATTCCAAAGCAAAGTTTCTTACAAAAACTGCCACACACAGCCAAATACACACACACACACACACACACACACACACACACACACACACACACAGCCAAACACACCCACACAACATTCCTTTACTTCTTTTCACCGTATGTTTCACTAAACAGGAATTCTGCTGGTACCATGTGCTCATAAAGGTAAGCAAAATTGTATGTGGTGATTTAACACATGGCTACAAACCTGGTGTAGGAAAGAGGGGTACAGGTTTATGCGGTACTGGAACAGAGGTGACCTGTACAAGCATGACGGGATACACCTGAACAGGAGGGTGCACACAGACCTACAAAAATCAACAAGGCAGACATCGAGCACTTAAAAAAGCTATTTCTGCCTGTTTTACCCTACTCTTAAATAAAGCTTAAAATGTATATAAAAGGAATATACATTTAAACAAATATGGCACTATAGAGAAGTTGTGCAATGAGCCCTGCTCTTACTGTAAACCACATGATAATGAATAAACTGAATTGATATTCACTATGTAAAGTTGGCTGCACATTGTTATCGGTTGCGGTCTTGTTTCTCCAGGCTAAAATACCCTATCAGTGGGTGTGTTCAGGATGTCATATGTGTGTGTAAACGCAGGTACACTTCTACTGCTGCTCATAACTCTACACACCTGCACAGCGTATTCACCTGCCCTGGTCTACCTACCATCAAGCAAACCTGAGCTACAAAAGTAAACTGACTTTGGTGAGTTTATGTATTTTATCACCAAAAAAAGTTTTTCATTATTATTCAAATGTTTATTGTAACAAAGAAAAACCATTGAGAAGGGAAGTTAAGATTTGTTGATATGATGGTGCAATAATAGCAAAGGTGGTGCACATTTTTTACATGTTTTTGTACATGCTTTATTTGAATGTAAAGTGTATTTGATTGTTCTGGTCTCTGTCTTATGTGTTGTATTGTCTCTTATTATTATTCTTATGTTTGATATGATGTTTTTACTTGTGCCTTGTAGCAGAGCCCCACTGCAAATGAGGCTTCGGTCTCAGTGGGGCTTCCCTGCATACATAAAGGTTTTGATTTGATTGATTGATTGATTGAAATTATGTTTTAATTATTGCCTAACTTCATAGTAAACACTTCTGCTCTAGCCTGACATTCTGTGTCTGGCTTAACCCTTTGTTAGAATGATTAGTCTGCATATTACTGTAGATAATATATATTGCATACTGAAAGTGTAGAATGAGGAAACAAAACTATGTTTATCTCAATTAATAAAATAAGTCAATGAATCATCTAATTATAAAATAAGCCAACTAATCATCTAAAATGGCAAAATATACCCATAAAATAATTTAAAGATCAAGATCCAGGGCAAGGAACCAGGGTTCAAACTATGGGGGGGGGGAGGGGCTCAATCACGTGATGCTTGAAATTCCTCCGCTAAGATTCAGACATTTTGAAATGTGCATCATGGAAAAAAATAGAGACCTCCCTCGAATGTTATATAATTTGAATCCTGGGCAAGACTCTTTATATTTAATCATTTAAACTAGGGCTGTAACGATTAACATATTAATTGGGGCAATTCATCAACTGATGCATTCTTTGAAATACAGTTTTTTTGAATGTCAGGTTTATTTTTAACCATAGCCAATGGACGATGTCTTCATCATACAGCAATATGGGCAACAAATTATGTTTTAAAATTAAGGAAATGTAAAATCAAATCAAAATGATAAACATCAGATGTCGTGCCCCGGTCGTTGGCAACATCAACTCAGAGTCCACACTTCTAAGAGGAAATTGTTGACTTCAGTTTTACGGTAGATTCAGGCCAGAATTCAAACACATGCATTTAGTCTCTGTTAAATGAGAAACATAATCTCAAAGTATAAAAAAGAGTGCTTTTTGGGGTGTCGTACACATACCCAGTGCTCGTTGCCATGGGAGCTGAGCTGGAGCTGTATGTGTAATCAAGGTTGTATGGTAGGAAAAGGGTAGGGATAAAAAGCTAAACTATACGATCACGTGTTTGTAGAAATTGAAGAAGTGGTTAGTTGAGGTAAAAGAAGGTTTGGAGAAAAAAACCCTCAAATTTAAAACGTGTTCATAAAATTTTAAATATAATCAATGTGTCATTTTAGGTCATTTATAATCGATAATATTGAGCATAATATACAAGTATTTAACCCACTACACACACACACACACACACACACACACACACACACACACACACACACACACTGTACATATGTATTTTAATGCAGTTTTACGCCGCTTAGTGGACATTCATGGGTACTACAGGTCATTCACAACCTAGCAGGAGCTGACAGTAAAATATTATTGAGAGTTTCCATGGTGACAAACGTATAGCAATAATACAGTTTCAAGCATGTACTGATCCTCCAAGAAAATTATGAAAGGCTATTAATGCAGTCATCTCTGAATATTAGAATCTAGGCATAAAAGCGAAGCGTGTCGTCCAAAACTGTTATTGAGCTATATGAACATACATTAAGACAAAATATATATATATGCCACTTAGCAGATGCTTTTATCCAAAGTAACTTACAGTACTGAATGCACAGGTTTTTTTTCAGTCCCAGTGGGAATTGAAACTAAGTGTTGCCAACACCGTGCTCTACCTACTGAGCCACACAAAATATACAAAATAATGGAAACACCAAATGAAAAAGGACTCGTATTTTGAAGTAACTAAATCTCCATTAAAGGGAGTCTAATACTAATTACCAATATTTTACTGCTATAAAACACATTTTAAAATCCACACTGTAAAATGTGAGTTTCTAAAGCAAGATGAGAGATCTAACAGATGTTGAAAGAGGCCAATAGGTTTGCGCCCAAATTGCAGGTGCGTCAGTCACAGAAACAGCTAAATTATTTAATTTGTCAAGGGGAAAAGTGTTAAAAATCATAACGGCATACGCCAATAAAATGAAAAACTGCATCAGGAAAGGAAAACAGTGGTTGAAAGATGGACACTTAACAGGATAGTTGCAAAACCTTCAAAACAACGGCCTGAAAAATGACAACAGAACTGAATCTACACCTCTGTGACCCAGTCTCAACAAAAACTGTGTCTCGCGAGCTTCACAAAACTGGTATTTATGGTAGGGCTGCCATTCAGAAACCAGTTGTAACTAAGGTCAATGTGCAAATAAATTATAAGTATCCATAGGCGGATCTTGGTATTAAAATTGAACCAACTGCAGGGTAAAGAACTTTTAAGTCTAGGCTCATCCACATTCTTGGTCTGCGCATGCACTATATTTTGACCAGTAGATGGCAGTGTGAAGCAATTATGATGCAAGTCATGTATCATAGAAGAGGAAACTCTGGTTTAGTGAAGAGATGAGTTGATTTGGAGTTTGGAGAGAAGCGAATACGCTGTTGCAATCCAACATTATCTCTGAAAGACTGTTTAATGAAGGAAGTATAAATACTAAAAGTGAGGTTAATATCTACATAACGTCACGTTTGCCTTGCACTGCCGAACCCCATTGGTTGAAGTAAATTAAGTCAGTCAAGTTGTCAGAGTTTTGTGCCTGTGCTAATCTTCAGTAAAATAAAAGAATGAACTTTCTCTAACGTTACCACCAGTGTACTTATTCAATTCGATGCCAGGTGTAATATAAGGCTTGCTTATTAATTCTCAAACACATAATTTACAACACTTTTTATTGACATTAACAGAGAATGGCTCTGTGAGTCTGTGATGAATCCTTCAGCTTTCAGGGTGACATCGGCTAGCTTGTTGACTGCCACTTCAGTGACAGGACAACACGTTGTTGGATGAGACTGGAGCACTGAACTAGCTAGCTAACTAACATTAGTAGCCTAGTAACCCTGCAGCGATCGGCTGCAGCCAGCCAGCTTAGTTACGTCCTCCGCAGTAGGCAGTGGATTGAGTGAGTTAACTCCTCCTCAAATCCTCTATCACTAGCATTTGTATTTAATTGTCTATATATACTGTATATATATATATTTGTATTTAATTGTATACATATATATAAATCGCCACGCCCATGTCCAGGGGAAGGCTACGTTTTCCCCAGCCTTACACACCCATTTACATTTACATTACATTTACATTTTAAGCATTTAGCAGACGCTCTTATCCAGAGCGACTTACAAGATGTGCATCAATACATGGTAGGAGCAATCACAGTTAGCGCACGAGATCAGTGCAGGAATACAGCAATAGACATCATTGCAGGCATCTGCGTACCATACCTGTAACACCGGGAAGGAAAAGGTATTTTGTTTACAATGTTTACAAAATTGTTTTTTTTTTTTTTTTTTTTTTTAAAAGAGTATAGTGTTGAACAAGTAGACAGTGGTGAAGACAATTTAGCTAGATGGACAGAGATCAGGGGTAGTGGAGTCTGAAGAGGTGGGTTTTGAGTCTCTTGCGGAAGATTGGAAGTGATTCCGCAGTCCTGACCAATTGCGGGAGGTCGTTCCACCAGCGAGGACCAGGACAGAGAAGAGGCGAGACCGCGCAGCGGCTGCCAGGCGCCCGGAGGGGTGGGGCAGTCAGTCTGCCAGCGGAGGCGGAGCGGAGAGGTCTGGACGGGGTGTAGGGCGTGACGAGTGACTGGAGGTATGGGGGAGCAGTACCTCTGGCCGCTTGAAAAGCAAGCACCAGTGACTTGAATCTGATGCGTGCTGCGATGGGGAGCCAGTGCAGAGAGGAGAGTAGAGGGGTGACGTGGTGAACTTCGGCTGGTTGAACACCAGGCGAGCAGCAGCGTTCTGGACTAGTTGCAGTGGCTTGATGGCACAGGCCGGAAGGCCTGCCAGCAAGGAGTTGCAGTAGTCCAGACGTGAGATCACCAGGGCCTGGACCAGGAGTTGAGTGGCCTCTTGGGTGAGGAACGGTCGGATCCTCCGGATGTTGTGGAGGGAGAAACGGCAGGTCCGGGAGTGATCGCTGCAATATGGCTCGAGAAGCACAGCTGGTTGTCCAGGGTTACCCCAAGACTCCTGGCAGACTGGGACGGAGACACTATGGAGCCTTCCACGGTGATTGACGCATCAATCATCGGGAGCCCTTCGCTGGGAGGAAGAGCAGCTCTGTCTTCCCCAGGTTCAGCTTCAGGTGGTGGGTGGACATCCAAGCGGAGATGTCAGCCAGGCATGCAGAGATCCGTGCCGGGACCCGGGTATCAGATGGGGGAAGGAGAGAAACAGTTGAGTGTCATCAGCATAACAGTGATAGGAAAACCATGAGCAGAAATAACAGAACCAAGTGACTTGGTGTACAGAGAAAATAGGACAGGGCCTAGCACCGAGCCCTGCGGGACACCGGTAGAGAGGGTGCGGGAGAGGAGAGGGATCCTCTCCAGGCCACCTGGTAGGACCGGTCAGCCAGGTAGGACTCAAACCATGTCAACACAGATCCAGAGATTCCCATCTCGACGAGAGATGAGAGCAGGATCCCGGTGGTCCACGGTGTCGAATGCCGCGACAGGTCGAGAGAAGGAGGACGGAGCTAAGGGATCTGGACTTGGCGATGTGAAGAGCCTCTGTGACCGCAAGGAGAGCAGTCTCTGTGGGAGTGGCCTGCTCTGAACCCAGATTGGTTAGGATCAAGCAGGTCGTTCTGTGAGAGATGAGCAGACAGTTGATTATAGACAGCCCGCTCTAACGTTTTGGAGAGGAATGGGAGGAGAGAGACAGGTCGGTAGTTAGAGATGACAGCAGGATTCAGAGAGGGTTTTTTGAGGAGGGGGACAACCTGAGCGCATTTGAGGGAGGAGGGGACAGAGCCAGAGGACAGAGAGGAGTTAATGACATTAGAGACAAGGGAGGATGTCCATAGCAATGGACTGGAAGAGGGGGAAGGAATGGGATCAAGAGGGCAGGTGGTGGGACGGTGGGAGAGAACAAGTTGAAGGATGTCAGAGTCAGGGGAGGGGTGAGAAGGAGGACAGAGGAGTGGGAGGTTTAGGTAGCGGGATGGGAGAGGGAGAGGTTGGGGGAAGGAGTTGCGAATGACCTCAACCTTCTCGTGAAAGAAGGATGAGAAGTCATCGGCGGTTATAGAGGAGGGGGTGGGGGAGGAGGAGGGGTGAGAGAGAGAAAACGTAGCATAGAGTTTACGGGGTTGGAAACAGAAGATTGAATTTTTAGAAAGGAAAATGCAGACTTAGCAGAGGAGAGGTTAGCGGAGAAGGAAGCCAGGAGTGTGTGGAAGTCAGACAGAGCTGCAGGGGATTTGGATTTTCTCCATTTCCCTTTCTGCCGCGCACGCAGCTTCAGACGGTTAGCCCGAATGGAATCGGTTAGCCAGGGGCGGGGGAGACGAGCGGGTTTAGCGGATAGAGGACAGAGTAAGTCAAAGGAGGAGGAGAGAGAGGAAAGTAGGGTGGATGATGCTACTTCAGCAGGTAGCTGAGAGAAGGCATCAGTAGGGGAAGGAAGATAGGACAGTAGCTGACAGGGCAGCGGGTGAGAGAGTGCGGAGGTTGCGACGGACAAGGACAGTGGGAGCAGGTGAAGATGGTTTAGGGACAGAGGGGAGGAGGGAGAAAGACAGAAAGGAATGGTCAGACACATGTAGAGGCGATACCGTAATGTTGGGTGAGGCGCAGTTCCTGGTGAAGACCAGGTCCAGTTGGTTACCGGCCTTGTGGGTGGATGGGGATTCAGCCATGGTGAAGTCAAAGGACTGAAGCAGGGGAGGAATGCAGAGGCCTGGGAGGACTCTAGCTGCAGGTTGAAGTCCCGAGGAGTAAGACGGGAGTGCCATCCTCAGGGAAGGCACTGAGTAGGGCATCCATCTCATCTAGGAAACTCCCCAGTGGACCTGGAGGGCGGTAAAGAACAATGATGTGCAGTTTACATGGAACAGTGACAGTGACAGCATGAAATTCAAAGGAGGAGGGGGAGAAGTGAGGAAGAGGAACAATACCAAATCTCCACAGGGGGGAGATCAGTATACCTGTCCCTCCACCTCTACCTGAGGGTCGTGGAGTGTGGGAGAAGGTGTAGGCGGCAGAGAGAGCAGCAGGGGTGGCCGTGTTTTGCGGAGTGATCCAGGTCTCCGTAAGCGCCAGGAACTGCAGGGAGAGTAGTGAGGCCTGGGCCGAGATGAAATCGGCCTTCCGGACAGCGGACTGGCAGTTCCATAGTCCGCCAGCTAACACCCCTATGGCAACCTTGCATAACCCAGTGTAATGAGCACAAAACCTGGACTTCTGAGCAGTGGAGGAAAGTGGTGTGGTCTGATGAGTCGTCTGTACTCTGAATCCTACATCTGGACAGTTTTATGTTTGGGGAAAGCCAAAGGAAGCCTTCAACCAACCATGCCTGTTCCCAACTGTTAAACATGCTGGTGCGTCTGTCATGGTATGGGCAGCCATCTTGTGGGAGTCATTGGGTCCCAGTATTACTCTGTATGGTAGAATTACGGCCAAGGACAAAGATATTTTAGGCAACCAGGTGCACCCTATGATGCAAGCATTGTTTCCTCAAGATGTTCCCATATTCCAACCTCCTTCATCCTTCAAAGAGCTGGAGGCTTTCCCCTTGAAGAATGGTCCAATATCCTACTAGAAATAATACGCGCGGGAAGTGGGGGTGCTGCAGCACTTGTGTGTCATAATCGGCATGAAATTGTGCTGAATGGAGCTTAAAAAATGTCATAATAACCTGTGGTTATAACCATGTGTAATAACCTGTAATGACGGCACTCCTCTGCATAAAGCTGACAAAATTAAATATCTTGGGGTATGGTTAGATTCCAGTCTCACATTCAAATCACATATTGATCATGGTCTTCGTAATGTCAACTTTCAAATCAATGTTTTATATCGATCACGAAACTGCTTTACACACAGTGTTCACAAGAAAATTGCTTCTCAACTTATACTGCCAATGCTTGACTATTGTGATGTTGTTTATCAAAATCTGACCTGGTTCCACTTACCACAGCATACAATAGAATTTGCAGATTTGTTCTTGGATGTCCATTTCTTACTCATCACTGTACAATGTATCAGGCACTTAATTATCCACCTTTGAATGCAAGAAGACAGATTCACTGGCTTCAATTCATATTTAAATGCATTCACTTAAATTATCCTCTTTATTTAAAACAGTATCTTGTATTTTTTACTTCAAATTACCAAATTAGGCACTCCACACAACTTTATTTTTCTGTCCCACATGCAAAGAAAATAATTGGCAAAAGAGAATTTATGTGCAAAGCCCCGGCAGATTGGAATAATTTACCTGCGAATATTAGATCCATATCGTCTTTCGGTCTGTTTAAACATGCCTTGTCCTCTTACTTTGAGACTGAATGCACTTGTTACTAGTGATAGTCATCAAAATTGATGGATATACATATAGCTGTCACTTGATACTTATAACTGATTGTATTTGTTATATTGTTGTTATATTATGTATTATATATAATAATAATAATTATTATTATTATTGGTAATTATTGTTGTTATATATTATTATTATAATGTATTGATTTATATATTTGATATATATACAGATCCATTATTTATGTTTATCTAGCTACTGTTGGCCATTTTGGCAACTTTTTGGTTGCAATATCTTCATTAATCAATGTATGCTGTTGATGTAGACTTTGTTGTGTTTTGTCTTTTGTCTGTCTGCTTTTTGTCATATTAATAATGTATTTTATTTTATTATATTATTTTTGACATACTTTTGTTGTTCTATTAATGTTGTGATATATGTTGGGACCCCCTCGAAAACAAGATGCGACATCTCAAGGGGTTGTATCCTAATAATAATAATAATAATAAACTTCAAACATAAGAAAAATCGACTAATCGGCGTGCAACACAAAATCTGTATCAACATAGCTAGCAACGTAAGCAAGGGAGTTAGCTAGCTATCAAGAAGTAAGCAAAATAAGTAACACATATTCCACAATGCCGTGTAATGAATTGTACGAGCTGTTGTGGTTTTACATTTTTATTTAGAATGTCTCAAAAACGTATCAGTGAATTCTTCATTCATATGGTTCTATGTGGCACCCAATGCAGTACACAGAAGGTTCTGAGGCCTTTCAATGGTGATTCCGACCCATTCCGTCTCCATGAGACGTTGCGGAATCGAGTGTCATAATTGCACTTGTAAGTGAGTGCACTATTTTTACCTGTACTGTACTGTTGTGACCACTCTCTTCTCTGCCCCTCCTAGTGAAGAATGCCTCCAGTGCTGATTGGTAACAGTGGCCTAAAGTCCTGGAGTGTGATTGGCTCTGGGGGTTTTGGACAGGTCTATAAGGCCAAATCCATTGATTTGGGGATAGACGTGGCTATCAAACTTCTGCATCAAGATGACAGGTACTACCACTCACTCACACACACACACACACACACACACACACACACACACTCACACACATCGGTTCTGTTTTATGTAATGGTGGAAAGCTTTTTGTGTTGTAGTGCCGCTTGGGGTGGGGTGACACTCAAAGACCTTTTCAGAGGGTGTAGGCACTTGAATAATCCAGAGGAGGCAGTATTCCAAACAAAACAATAATTTTATTACACTAATTCTTGATAAAACACACAAAAGGATGGGGAATTGGGAATTAAAAACACACACAGTCCACAATCCTTTTCTCGTTGTCTTTGTCCGTAATACAAGTCCACATCCAATTCAATTCCTCAAACAATCCAATATTCGGTACACAAACAGTGTTCTCAAAACAATCCAATTTAATCCACCTAAACAATCCAAAACAATTCCAAAATTCTCTCACCACCGCTCCACCCTACTTCCCCACCCAATGTGACATAAAACAGTCCTTTAAATAGCTCCCCAAATTGCCATCAGCTTCTAGTAGTCCTCATGCCTTTACATGCTTCAGCTGGTCATCAGGTGGGACTGCAGGCTGCTGGGAACTGTAGTCTTTTTTCCTCCAGTGGCTCCCAAGAATTAAAGGGCCAGGCAGCCATTTTCCTGTGCGGCCCCTTGGGATGCCACAGTGTGATCAATAAAGTCAAAACGTATTTCTCTCTCTCCCTCCCTCTCTTTCTCTTTCCCTCTCTTTCTCTCTCTCCCTCTCTCTCCTCCTCTCTCTCCCCCTCCCTCTCCCCTCACCCTTTCTCTCCAGCTCATCCTTGTTGAAGGAGGCTGAGATGATGCTGCAGGGTGGCAACCCGTATGTGCTGCGTCTTTTGGGGGAGTACCAGGGGGTTCCCTCAGGCAGCAGTGGCCCGCCCCAGCGCGGCCTGGTGATGGAGTTTATGGAGAGAGGCTCGGTGGAGTCCCTCCTCCAGAAACTGGGGGGCCCCCCACCGTGGCCCCTGGCCTTCCGCCTGTGTCACCAGGTGGCCCTGGGCATGAACTACCTGCACCAGCTCTCCCCCAGCTGCTGCACCTTGACCTCAAGCCCCCCAACGTGCTGCTGGACGATGGGCTCCGTGTCCAGGCAAGTCCCAGGCCTCGCCGTCTGAGCCTCAGCTTCAGCAGCCTGTCACTAGCAAGTCCCAGGTGTAAGAAATACGGCAGCACTCTGATCTTGATGAAGAAGGTTTTATTTCGGTAGCGACAGTAACAAAGTAAATGACAGGTAATGCAAGAATACCAGCAAGCACTCTGGACTCAGCGGAGTTCGTCTGAATGTATTTCTCCCAACTGAATGACTTTAAATACTCTTTTCGGCCTTGTTCTTCTGAGGCGGGAAACAGAAATGTGTATTTGGAAATAATGTGATTGATTTAGGGAAGCCAGTGTCTGGCCTCCCTTAATCGATCAGTCTGCTCATCACTAGGGGGGGGTGATTTATTCAGTTCCTGGGGCCTAGCCAGGAAACAGTCTATTGTATTGTTAATCAAGTCTAAATGGTTGACCTGAGCCAGTTGACCTGAGTAGCCAGTTGATCACTTATCCATGTATAGGTGATCTCTGATCACCTAGAGCACGGCATCCATTGTATTCTGGGACTGAAAAATGTATGCATTCATACTGTAAGTCGCTTTGGTAAAAGCGTTCAGGAGTTTATATATTATTATTATTATTATTCTCTTCCGGTTTCAGGAGTTCTCTTCTTCCTCTCAATCACCTATTCATATGTCAATGACTGTCTCCATTTGGCCGCACAGATCCTTTGTAATTGTGATATGATTTACCCGTCTGCCTACAGTTCAATACCTTACACAGGCCTTGCCGTCTGAGCAGGCCTCAGTTTCAGCAGCCTGTCACTAGCATGGCCTGGATTAGCATCACTCATCTGTGCTGTCTGTTCTTAGCATAGTTGAGCTCTCTCACTCTTTCTCTCTTTCTCTCTCTCTCTCTCTCACTCTCTCTTTTTCTCTCTCTGTAGCTCACAGATTTTGGCCTGGCCCAGTTTGTCCGCACTGTGACCTGTGTGGGGCAGGGAGGGGGGGAACGCTGAGCTTCATGCCACCTGAGGCCTTCAGCCTGTCCTACAAACCCAGACCTGCCTTCGACTCCTACAGGTACACTGCAGCAGTGGCTCTCAAAGTGGTCAGGGTTAGTGGCAAGATGAAACGGCCTGGGGGTTGCGAGATTATTTTTATAAAATGCTTTTTGCACCATAATTGCATTTATGCATAACATTAAAAATAATAGACCCACAATTCATGTGTCAGCCTACCTTTGTTTTCTTTTAACAATCAGAGTATGTAGCCTACAATATTTTGGTTCTCAAACTTTTCAGCCCATGACTCCCAGTAGAGACAATTTTGATGGAGTACTGCTTCCAAGAGCTATCTGTCTCCTGTGAGAAATGAATGTGATGTGCAGTCTTTTTTTTAACCCAAAAAGCACCGCCTGTTTGATGTCCAGCTTTGTGAAAATGTAATTGCTTGTACAAGTTTTCTCCAGTCCAGTTCAAACGCTCTGTTTCAAGCTCATTGTTTTATTTTTAGATCATTTTTAGAGGATTTATGGGATTTCTGCATGAGAGGGATAGATGGCTTCAGAGTGACTAGTCAATATGAGTAGCGCCTAAATGTATTAACATTAACAAACATTTTTCCAGTAGCCTTGTCTGACCTGTTGTAAATATATTTACAACATGTTACTGTACATTTACAGCGCAACACTAAATGTACTAGCCTACAAACTGCCTTGTGTCTGCATAATGTTTTTTGCGAAATATATGCTGCAGACTTGTGTGTAGTGAATGCATACATTTTTCAGTACATGCCCAGTGGGGAGAACCCACAACCTAGCTAACGCCGTGCTCTATACTAGCCACACAGAACCACGCTGACATTAATCTGCAAAATGGAACGGTGGTTAATCAGTAAAAACAAGGACACAACAGATATTAAGATTTACGACAGTAACCCTGAAGTAATTCATGAAATTAATTCAGAAATCTACTTCAAATGATACGGGACATGATAAACGCACTGGTGAGGCCTTCCACCACCAGTCTGACCAATCGTCCGAGTGTCAGAAATATCGAGACGAATTCATCCAGTATGGATTCACTTGTTTTATCATCAATGAGTTGCAACACCCCCAATGTGTTGTTTGTACAGAAGGGCTTGCACACGAAAGCTTAAAGTCCATAAAAATAGCATAAAATTTAGCAGATGCTTTCATCCAAAGTGACATACAGCAATGAATGCATAGTATATGTGGTCCCAATGGGAATTGAACCCACAACCTAAGTGTTGTCAATGCTGCATTCTACCTACTGAGCCACACAGAACCACCAAAAATTTAACGCCACTTGCTAACCAAGCATCATTCTCATGCTGATAAATGAGTAGACCTTTTTCCTTTTCGTAAACAACAAAAAGGAATGGGAGGATGATCTCTGAAAGGACCAGCCGCACTGATGTACTTATTGTGCTCCAACAACAAAATAAAACGATCACATGTTAAACAATGGCGAGAGATGATCTTATTACATGTGTTCACATGTTGTTATTAAGTGCTTGTCAAGATTGTCGGAAAGCACCTCAGCAGATGGTGGAGGTTGCGAGTCTCTACCAACATTATTTTGGGAGTAGCGGGCTGAAAAGTTTGACAACCACTGCCCTACAGTACCACACTATATGATGAAGTACAGCTACGCTGGGACAATATGACACCCTGTCTCTCTCTCTCAGTGCAGTGTTAATGTCTCTCTGTCTCTGTCTCTCTCTCTCAGTGCAGTGTTAATGTCTCTCTGTCTCTGTCTCTCTCTCTCAGTGCAGTGTTAATGTCTCTCTCTCTGTCTCTCTCTCTCCCAGCTACGCCATCTTCCTCTGGTCTGTCATGACAGGAGAACAACCCTATAGTGGTGAGTTACTCAGACACACACACACACACGCTCACACACATTCACACACACACACACACACACACACACACACACACACACACACACGACACCTCCCACACCACACACACAAACAAACACACATTAGCACACACACTCACACACTCTAACACACACACACACGCACCCTCTCTTCCTGTGTGAGTCTCTCTCTCTCTGTGTGAGTGAGTCTCTCTCTCTCTCTCTCTCTGTGAGTGAGTGAGTCTCTCTCTCTCTCTCTCTGTGTGAGTGTCTCTCTCTCTCTCTCTCTCTTTCTCTCTCTCTGTGTGTGAGTCTCTCTCTCTCTCTCTCTCTCTCTCTCTCTGGCCATATCCACACCATAGCGGATACATTTAAAAACGCATCTTTTCCGCTTTGGCCTTCTGTCCACAGTAAGACAACATTTTCGTTACCAAAAACCGAACTTTTCGAAGATGCTCTCCCAAGTGGATACATTTGAAAACACCAGTCTTATGTTATAGTATAGACGGAGAAGATGGAGGTTTTCGAAAACACTGATGTATGATTGTCACGTGATCCAGGCTGTAGCCAAAACATTCAACATGGTGGGAGAAGTTGTGCAAGCTGTTCTCTCTACTATCTAATTTGATTGCTTTATTGAGTTAAACATAGCTTTGTATAATGTACATGCAGCATTCATTGGTCAAAGACAAAGCCCTTTATATTCACTGCTGCTCTGCAACACACTGTGTCCTAGCCTGGACAACTACAAAGTGTTACATTAAATGTGAACATGAAACTATTGAACACTTTTTTTTTTAAGTTGAACATTTTTTTCAATTTTAAAAATGACAAGGCAATGACATATTTTCTTATGTTGTCATTTATTTTCAATCATTAGATTTATAGTTATGTTAAAGGGGTAGTGTTATTTCTTTAAATTTAGGGTGGTGTCAGTATCTCAGAAACTGCAGACCTCATGTGGTTGTCTGTGGCTCAGTTGGTAGAGCACAGCGCTGGCAACGCGAGGTTGTGAGTTCAATCCCACTGGGGCCACAGCATATACTGAAAATGTATACATTCGCTACTGTAAGTCGCTTTGATAAAAGCGTCTGCTAAATGGTGGTGTATATCATGGGATTTTCACACAACAGTCTCTAGAGTTTACAGAGAATGGAGAAAAACAAAAACATCCAGTGAGCAGCAGTTCTGTGGGCGAAAATGTGCCTTGTTAATGAGAGAGGTGAGGAGGAGAATGGCCAGACTGGTTCAGAAAGCTGATAAAAGGTGACAGTAACTGAAATAACTCACGCTGCTACAACAGTGGCGCAGAAGAGCATTCCTGAATGCACAACATTGCCGAACCTTGAAGTGATGGGCTGGCAGCAGCAGAAGACCACACTAGGTTCCACCTCTCAGCTAAGAACAGGAAAGTGAGGCTACAGTTGGCACAGGCTCACCAAAGCTGCACAGTTGAATATTGGAAAAATGTCGCTTCGGTCTGGACGAAATCTCGATTTCTGTTGTGCCATGCATATAGTAGGGTCAGAATTTGGCATAAAACAGCATGAATCGCGCATCCATCCCGCCTTGTGTCAATGGTGGTTCAGGCTGGTGGTGGTGGTGTAACGGTGTGTGGAAAGTTTTCTTGGCACA